>BROG01000198.1:142500-757500 GCA_030159075.1 Atrina japonica
GCATTGTTTTCACATGTACATCTCCAGTGAAGCACTTTATGTTACATCTACACCTATAGGGAAGATAGTTTTACATTTTCATGGAATTGCGGACGTAATCACGGAATCAGACTTCAGAAATGGAATCACACTAAAAAACAGAAAGTAACGGAATCACACAAGATTTACATTTTTTTGTATGTGAAATTTTCCCATAAAAGTCAAAACAATTTATATATGTATCAATATATCATTGTAATACATGGTAATTCTAACAATATGTATTAGTATCCACGTTTCTTTTTCATAAATATAGTTATGGAAGGTAAAAAGTATTTGAATAGTTCCGGTAATTTGGGTAAATTAGCTTGACCCCCATATTTGTGTTGTGAACTAAACCTGCTGTTCCAGATGTTTATTAATGATTTCTTACTTTTAAGAGTCTTTAACAATGCGTAATACACACAAATCACGGAAAAAACAGAATTGACTTAATGCAAAAACGGAATTCAGTTGGAAAAAAAAACGGAAAACCATCTTCCCTAAACATACTAGTGACAAATTTTGGTTCATGTCTTATATTAACTACATTTTGTACATGTATGGTTTATTTTGTTTGTTTGTTTGTTTATTGTTGTTTAACATCCCACTCAAGAATCTTTCACTCATATGGAGACGTCACATGGTCTATGCTCGACACTTGAGGCCATTGAGCTGTGAGGGACCTTTAACATGCTGACACCTACTGTATCACGGGACCTCGGTTTTTACTGTCTTGCCCGAAGGACAGGAAAACAACCTGCCGCCAGCTGGACTCGAACTCTGTATTGTTTATACATTTGTATGAAACCCATGCAGACAAGAAGTCAAATGACAGACTTTTGGTTAAATTAATGTTTGTGATTTGTAGATGATGTTTATTCACATGTACATTTTTGTGCATGTACATGTATATGGAAGGTTATAAACCTAATTTCATTTTTGTCAGGTTTGTAGGACACCAGATCTACATTGTAACTGACAGGGCAAGGTAAAACAAAAGTGAATATCAAGCCATGCTTTGTCATCATTTAACAATGGTCTGCCTTTAAATTCTTCATTGTCCGACATTTACATGTTTATTTTTCTTTTTCAGAAACGATAAAGAACCCAAGGGAAAAGATGGGAAGTTTTGGAGGACATGCACTCCCTGGTTCATTTTTCATTTTGTTTTCAATGTGGTGGATAGTGCAAATGTACAACCGTTATTTCAGCTGCCTTAAGCGGAACACCCGTTTTACATCTACACCAACCTACCCATGCGGTTGTTTGTGTGGTCGTTTTAAAGATTGGCCAATGGAAGCCATTATTAAACTTTTCTTTGTGACGATTGGATTTAGCCTAGAAATTATAACCGGAACAAACGACGGAAAGTTTACGGCACTTGGCAATGGCCAGCATGCTACAATGTTTTTCTTCTTTGGAATGTCCGGAATTATTGATATATTAGTTTATTTTAAAGCACCAGTACCAAAAGGCATGGACTACATCATCGTGATTTTAGCTCTGGGGATCGAAGGACTCCTATTTCACTTCCATCTTCATGGACGGACACCTTTAGATGTGTTATTGCACACACTACTGGGTTATGTGATTTATTTAAATGTTTTAGCGGTAGCATTAGAAATGCGTTATCGTCATTCCATTCTAGCTGCCCTTTCAAGGTCTTACTTCTTTTTGTTGCAGGGTACCTGGTTTTGGCAAGTCGGATTTATCTTGTATAATCCCAATCCCAATGCCGAGCCATGGGAAGGTGACAATCATGATCAATTAATGATTGCAACCATGTTCTTCGCATGGCATTGTGCCTTTATACTTCTTTTGATACTTGCCATTGGAGGATTTGTGGCTTGCTATCATAAGAGATTCGGTGGGTACGAAGAGGATGATATTGCAATGAAACGCTTAATAAACACAGGTTCAAATGGCGAGACATTAATTTCCATGAATGATGATAGTGACAGTGATATTGAATTCCAAAAGCCGGTGACGGGTAACAAGTAATATAAGGTATATACAATTGAACAATGTTCATATGTACAATGTACATATACCAGACTACAAAATAGGAACGGCATATGTTTGTACAAGTTTTGTTCTAATCAGTTGGTTATTTCATCATGGTATCCATCTTGTGATGTCAGTGGATAAATAATATGCATTGATCACTATCTGCAGATAATCGAAAATATTGAAAATTAAAGAAAAATCTGAACTTGTTTTAAAGCCAAAAGTTCAAATGTCTGGATCATTTATGTACATGTATAGAAATTTAATTCAAATGGCTCTAAACAAATGATAAAAGTTAGTTTGAGAATATTCTATTTAGAAATCAACCATATTGAATACATTATTTTTTACATGTTCTAATATAAGAGAACAGATTGATATTTTTACATAGTATTTTGCATGTTATGGTCGGGTTCAAATTTGCAATCTTTTTGCATTTCTGTCACTTAAGCTGTCTATCTGGTGTTTACCTGTCATCTAGTTTTTACCTGTCTTCTGGTGTTATCTGATTTTTACCTGTTATCTGGTGTCACCTGTTAATTATCTGATGTCTACCTGTCATCTGTTGTTTACCTGTCATCTGGTGTTTACCTGTTATCTGGTGTCACCTGTCATCTGTTGTCAGCTGTCATCTGTTGTTTACCTGTCATCTGGTGTCTACCTGTCATCTGGTGTCTGTCTGTCATCTGGTGTCTGTCATCTGATGTTTAGCTGTCAGCTGGTGTCCACCTGTCATCTGCCTTTTATTTTACGCTTTATTTTGCTTCCCAGGAGAACCATGAAAAGCCAATTTCTGCAGATCTTGGCACAAAGCACTTGTAGATAAAAAAGGGTGAAATTTGTTGAAGTGAAGGGTCCAAGGGAAACAGTAACAAGTGAATTAAGTGGAAGTTTTTCTTTTATATATATGATACAGGTTTTGATATAACACATTATTTGGCTATTTAAAGCGATATGAGCTGTCGTGGGTGAAAAAAATTTACATGCCCATTTTATGTGATATTCTATCTCATACATATTCCAAAGAGACCATCTGGTGGTTAGAATAACAAATGCATGTGTTAAATTGCAACAATTTTGCGAAATGTAACCCGTAATATCAGTTATTTTTTGTCCACCATACTTTGAGCGTTGCAAATTAACTTTCTTTAATTTTTTTCGAAGATTACCGAGTGACCAATAAACATGTGCTATTTGCAGTTAATATACATTCTTTTCTTATTACCCTTTGCATTTATTTTCATACATCATCATTTCATACCTAAATCAGGCAAAGTTGATCTTTTTTGTCATTTCAAAACATTTGTTTCTGAAATTGTCCACGGGTATATCGGATGATCTCGACCTATATTTAACTTGTCCCATCGCATTCTAGGCTTTATCAATCTTGACACATATGGTCATGAACTGCCCAACTTCACCGGACATAGCGACACGATTTTAAAACATGAGGTACGCATACTTTTCACAGTTATATTGTTTTGATTTTGTTAACGTCAACATTCAGGGTAACATTAAAGATCGGAAAAATTTCTTTTAGTGGCCTGATATATTTATTCATATATACTTCCGATTTTCTTCAGGTATATAAAATAGCGTTGAAAAGCATATATTTTACATAATACATGCACTTTTCAATAAAAATAATGTCCTGTATTTTAAAAATATGTACTGAACACATAAAAATTGGCCGACTTTAACATTGTCCCAGAATGTAAAGGACTGAGATCCCTGATCGAATTACGAAGTACATTTGATATGGCGAAAGCGTTTATCTGAAAGGTCATTGCATACGGAAATACAGCTGGATTTTTTTAAGGTACAGGAAAACTTAAATTCCAATAAAACAAATAGCTTCGAAAAGAAGATCTTTTACAATGTTTTACATGTTTGATAATGTATTTGAATACACATTTTATCATATTCTGGACTATATGTCAGGGGACAAAAATAATCATTGTGACAGCTTATATCGCTTTAAATATGTATATACACACACTCATATGCACCTGTACATTTCTGTCGGCTTCAGTTTATTATGTATATTTCTAAGTACATATATCTGATTTGATTTCAACAGGTAAATATTCTGTACTTTACACACATTAATGGCCATTTGTACCTTCATCTTACAAATGTAACATTACACATATATATATATATATATATATATATATATATACGTATGTAATGTTACATTTGTAAGATGAAGGTACAAATGTAGAAAGCATTTATAGTCATCACTAACACTGCAAAATAAGCTGATGTATACTACATAGGGCATTATAATTCAAAAGTTGTTCTATATTTTCTTGAATTTACCATATACATGTACATGTACATATAATTACTATTGACTCCTTAAATGTATATTTGGCATTAAAAATTATAACTGATCTTTTAATCTACTTTACCTCTGTCAATCATATTGATATCATACATTAAAAGGTGTAGAACGTATCCAGTATTCAAAATACCGTGTAGCGTCAACATTAAGATAAACTTGATCATTACATTTCTGTATATCTGTAGATCTATAGCATCAACAAAAAGATAAACACTGATTCTTTTACTTATTTTCAAAGTAGACTTGTATGGATTGTAAATTATAGCAAATCAAAATGACAAGTTAAGATTTTTTTCCACAGGTAATCTGTATAGATCTACAAGCATATACAAAACCATAATTAACAAGAGGACCAAGGGGCCTTAAGTAGCTCACCTGGCAAAGTTGGTCAACATTGCAGAAAACATAAAAAATGTGTAAGAGATATATAAAATGGCTAATAAACATGAAAAACAGTAGGCTTAATAATCACCTAAGTGAAATGTTTTTTACAGACAATAAACTGAAAAGCATCCAAAAGCATGAAAAATTCATTGAAAAGGAGAATTAATTTGCATAAGGGTGGACTTGCCTTGCTGACTTTTTTATAGATCTTTCAAGATAATGTGCAGCAACAGTAAAAAACATGTGAAATCCATTTAAAAGGGGAAATAACTTTCAAAAGGATCAATCTCACAATTTCTGCACAATAAATGTTTTTGTGGATCACAGGATAATAGGTTAAAACAGCCCAAAACATGAAAAAAATCCAGTTAAATGGGGAAATAACTCCTATAAGGTTCAATCTGACAATTTTGGTCCTACTGAGATTTTTGTAGATCTTTGCCTACTGAACATTTTACTTCTTTCTCTTTCTCTCTATCTATTATACTTGTCAAGATCATAGGACAAAACTGTCAAAAACATGAGAAATCCACTAAAAGGGGAAATAACTCCCAAAAGGTTCTACCCAACAATTTCGGTTCCGTTGACTTATTTTGTCACTTCAGGCCAGGTGAGCTAAAAATTATATACATTTATATCTCATCCTGTATCATTAAACGAGAATAACAAAATTACAATTTACCATCCAGCTTATATATATATATATATATTTATATATTCATATATATATATATATATATATATATATATATATATATATATATATAATATCATACAGCTGAAGAATGGCAATGACATTTAAGTTAACTCGTCCACCCCTAAGGTCAAATTTAGACTTGTCCAAATAAAAAAATATATATATACTGTCAAAATTAGGAATGAACAAGATAATACATGTAATTCATATCAAATTTTTGTAAAATTTGGACACTATATCAAACACTCCTGAATTCTGCAAGTGGACTTTACCATTGTTTGAAATGGGTGAGTTCAAATGTGACAACAGGGGTTAATGAGTTAAAGTATATCATGTTCCAGAAGCATACTACAATGTAGAACCACTTGTTCTGTTTGTGAAATATACTTTTACATATGATGCATCATGTGTGTTGTATGCCTATGATGACTCAAGTCAGGCATAATGTTTTTGTTTCAGTCCATCCATCAGTCCCACTAGGGGTTACCTTTATTTCCATATCTACAGTTTAGGAGCTACAAGCTCATGCGGACAACGCTTTTACATTTAGACGGATGTTCGCATATTAATGTCTAAAATCCGCTTTATGCAAATGAATACACAAAATATTGAGGAGCACAACTGTATAAATGTCTTGATAATTGGTTAGGTACATTTACAAGTAAGTTGTACAATAAATGTTCTTTGATGTTTCATGTGTGACCAAATATTGAGAGCTTTTTAATGATTTGTCAAATGGCAGCCAGGGATTTAGAACATTATGTAGTGGCCTTGTATCTAGCATCCAGATAGGAATATTGAATTGATTTGAATGTGGTTAATATCTATGTTATTTGTACAGTGTTAAGAGGCATTTATTAATGTTTTTTACAAAAAGTGAAATGTTCTCTATTTTCTTTTGTACATCCAGTCATAATTTACAATAAATGATACAAATTGTGAAAGTACATGTATACGAGTGCCATGATTTGAAAGTATACATGGTATGATTTGTAGGTATACATGTACATGTGTCATTATGCATTTCATGTTGTAATATATCTGAAATGTTTAATTACATATACAGTTAAACTCATCTATAAAGGCTGCTCAAGGGAACAGGCAAGAGTAGACAGTTCAGACAGCTGTGAGTTACCTTTATAAAGAGATTTATTCATTATAAAAAAAAGTTAACAAATGTTATGTCTGAATGGTTTTATAAGCAGGTGCCCTTTATACAGAGTTAGTCTTTAATTTCAAGTTTTGCTGTATACGTAATCTATAATGATACATTTTAGATATTATGATCAACCTTGTGCAGTACATAGTGTTATGGTGTTGTGTTATATTGATACATATCTAATGATACGTCCTATGGTATATATGATACATCGTATATTTCTATGATGGTTTTTACTTTCTGTACAATAATGGACATTTGTGATGGTGAATGTGATGTGAACTACAATATACATTTGAACAATACTTATATTGACCTTGGTGATAGCCAAGGTCAATATAAGTTTTTTTTTTAAGGATAACTGATTAAAAATTTCCTCACTCCTGATTGAATGAAACATAACAACACATCTTAAAAGAAAATTGTAATATTCACTGTGCAATTTTGCAGGAGTATATACCGTACATGTACATGTACACATGTTAATGTACAACCATATACATATAGCAACAGAATGATATTCAACATCATCTTATACCCTAAAATAGAAACTGGAGGTCAGTCATGATGTTGCTGTCGTGATTGGACCGCTTTATCTGCAAATCAAAAATGCTTACAAATATTTTATCAGCTTCAGTGGTTTTAAGGAATAATTGGATAGAAATGTAATGATAAAATAAATTGACATTGTAATAATGGTTAACATTGAACTTGAGAACTAGTATATGCTGAGGAATACAAATGTATCTTGTTGTCGTAAAAGTAATGAAGCCATGGTTGTCTTTGGTAGACATCACGCTAATCTTTACTACGGTAATCAATCTAGGTCACTTACATATTTGTTCCTTTTAAGAATTTTTCTCTGATATGAATCGGACATCAGATAATCATCTACCCCTGTAGCCACTTTTGCACTCAACCATTTCCAGAAATGGTTAAGTCCATTATGAAAATTCAGGAATATATTACCTAGTATCTAAGATGTACAAAAATTATTCATGCAATATTAACTTGCTCACCCCCGAATTATGGAAGTAAACTATACTGTTCATTGATTTTGGTGAGTCTAAATGTGACCACAGGGGTCAGTGTTAATAAAACAATCAACAGTTGACACATTGATATATAAACACCAGGAAAAGTGATATTCACCTGAGCTGTTGACCTGGTGAATATCACATTCCTGGAGTTGATAAATTAAGGTGCTTATTCGACAGTCTTTATTGATTCTGTATTTTGGTATAATAAACAATTTATTGCCCTGGTTGTAGGGAGACATGAGGATTTGTTACCCGCAAGAGATCATATTCCCCTCAGGCTTTGCCCTTGGGAAATACAAATTGCATTGGATAAAGGAATCCTCATGTCTCCTTACAACCAGGGCAATAAATGTTTAATTTTCACCACCACAAAAGTCCATATTTACATGTATATAGTGTTAACATTATCATAGAACATTTTTATTTCTATTTTACATGTTATGATAATTTTATATAATGTTGATTATCAGGACCCCAAAATCACAAAAAAATCTCAAACCCATGTCAGTCTTCAGTAAAATGTTTATTTACCTCTTTTAAGGTCACCTTTCAGTATTTCACAAACCACAAGGTCAATTTTTTTTCAAAATTGGCATGTACATGTACTAATCATCTCCAAGTGAAAGTAACCAAAATTGTCAATTCGTTGACCCCTAGATCAGTGGCTTTTTATAGACTTGGGGTGGGGGACCAAAAAGGTTGAGTATTTAGAGGTCCTTTTAACCTTCTATTTGAAATAAAATTTTGTAGTTTGGAACAGTATATGGATGTATGCTTGTGAAATATATAATATTGGAATAATTAAAGTAAAATCCATATACTGCAACCTGGCTGAATGGAGTCTTTTGAACCCTTTCTTGACCTGTGTGAGTTTAAATTTTAGGTAATAAAGCATTACATTAAAAGTACACTGCCAAAAGTAATCATTCCTACCTATCACCATACAAACAATGTTCAGGTCTCCAGCCAGGAAGGAATAAAACATTTTTCCTTTTGAACCTTTCCATAACTGAAAAGTAAGGAGAATTTTTCGTATGATACTCCACCTTCCAAGTTATATGAATTGGATATTAACACTGAAATTCTTTACCTAGTGTTGACTGAAGTCTGAGGTTTCTTTGTGATATTTAGGTGTGCTGATTTTGTAATGTGATAGATCCATATCTTTTAGCATGATACGCCTTAGGATATTGTGGTATCACAATTAAATGTATCATATTTTAATCATGTACATCTTGTTATACTGTAGTCCCAGTTTGTATTATCAACTTACCTGTAAATGCATCTTTCTAAAAATTTACATCACTATATGTTTGTTTATTGTTGATACTCTTTTTTCGTTACTTGTTTTTTAGTTGTTTTATTTATTATTTAGCAGTTAATCTCTGAAACTCATTTTTTTTGTCACTTTGATGGTAATGTAATTAGTCCATGGGTGGCTCGCTATCGGTCTGATGAATGTTTGTCCATGGGTGACTCACTCACATGATTGTTGGTCCTAGGCTGGCTCAGTCACATGATTAGAGGTCAGTAATGAAACATTAGTCCTTGACCCAATTATTTGACTGGAGGTCAGTGATGAAGTATTAGTTCATGGCCCAGTCATGTGACTAGAAGTCAGTAATGAAACATTAGTCAATGGCCCAATCATATGACTGGAGGTCAATGATGAAATATTAGTTCATGGCCCAGTCATGTGACTAGAAATCAGTAATGAAATATTAGTCAATGGCCCAATCATGTGACTGGAGGTCAATGATGAAATATTAGTTCATGGCCCAGTCATGTGACTAGAAGTCAGTAATGAAATATTAGTCAATGGCCCAATCATGTGACTGGAGGTCAATGATGAAATATTAGTTCATGACCCAGTCATATGACTAGAAGTCAGTAATGAAATATTAGTCAATGGCCCTACCATGTGATTACAGATTCTTTTTTTCATTAAATACATGTTTCTATGTCTGACAGCATTATGTTGCAGATGGCAACTTATTTGTACAAATAATGATGGGTTGAAGTTTTTGATACTTGTGTTTTGTAGCATGGCATTTGGCATAGCTTCAGTAAACTTCTGCTATTTTGTGCATACCTTATTTCTTAATGGGCTTAAAACATTGCAGTCCAGAGGTATCCTTTTAACTCCAGATGAATGGACAGAAAATTCCTGTTCCGAAGTTTGGGAGCCCTAAGTAATATATGGTATAGTTTGATAACCCTTCCTTAATCTTATGCTGTATCTGGTCAAAGAATTACATTTGTCTTAAGATTGATAGTCCAACAAGCAAAGACTTTCTGTGCAGAGAACACCTCCCGGGTTTGCTTAGTGTTTACCTTTCATGTAAAAGACCCTCGGGTTTCATACCAGACTAGGGTCATAGCTGAGCCTTTAAACAGTAAAGACAGTTCTCATGCTCTCAGCTTATAAAAATGATGGTCACAGTCCTCCCAGGGGAGTCTTAAATTTTTTTTTACAGTAGGTGTGATACATTAAGGAACCTGCACTGCATACATGTATGTCTTTAGCATAGATCAATATTTGTGACACTTCACTCAAACTGGTTACTTTTGTTAAAAGTGCAACAATACAGCAACTATTCTGCTGTGAGTACCCTAGTTAAAAATGACCGACCCATTCCATCCCATTCACATATTTGTATATTTTAATACATGTGTAGGTATCATATTTACAGAATGAATGTTATTTATATTTAGTCAATTTAAATTATCAATCTCTTTGCAAGGAATATGTATATCACATTATTTGTGTGTGTGCAATATTTCAAATTTACTAAAATATTTAAATAATGTGTTTATATTACATGAATTATGGAAAGCTTTGGGGTTGTTATTGGAATATTGAAGTGAACCTGAAATGGCAAAGTACAGAAATAACGGGAAATATGGATGTGAACAATATTGTCCCAGCTAGAAGTAATATCATTAGTATGTCTTAACAGTTACCAAGGGAAGAATTGTGTATTTCTTATACCAGTAATCAGAATTTAAATCTTTGTAAGATTTTTTAAATGCTGCTCAGTTTTCAAATTAGTTGGAAAATTATCAGAAATTTTAACCAAAATCACAAGTTAATACTTGTTCTTGAAATCTGCATATATTTATAGATAGGTTAGTTGAATGTATTTTGTAGTTAATTGTTATTTGTTACAAAGAGCTTGTAAATATTGTTTATTTTGATGTCATATATATTTATACATGTGCGTGTTTCTAAATTATTGTTTACAATATATTTATATATAAATATATATATGATTGAAATCCAATTGAAGTATTCAAGTATTTAAAATGAAGTTAAGCTCTACTGCAATTGTCAAACATCCAGCAATATTATATTTCTGTTTTTAGTATCATGTCTCTTTTTTATATAAATTGTTTAACGACATTTATGTGTTATCAGCATGAAAACCTGTTTATATGTGTATGTGTTCATCTTTACAATTTTAATTGCATTTTAAAAAGGCACTATCTTCAAATTAATGTGTATGAGGTAATTAAATTCAAAATTTTCAAGATTTGAATGTAAAGTTTTGCATTTAAGTTTGACAGTTTTACAAAGCACTGGCTATAAATGGGAAATTTTGAATATCGGCTAAATATGATGAATGCTGAATAAGTACTCAATAATTTCAATGATGTTTACTAATTTGTCAAAGATTCAGGAATTTTGAATAACAATGAAAATGCAAATATTCATGTGGCAATGTGTATATTTATAGGGATGATTATGCTCTTTTACAAAAAAAATAAAAACCAACATTTGGTTCACAGATGGAGTTATATAATTTTATGTTCTGGATTTACAGTGGTGATTTATGTGATTTTATGTACTCGATTTACAGTTGGACGAATTAAACAAAATCCTTTAACTTCAGGTTTTACTGGGTTTGTTGCATTCACAGTCAGCCAGGCAGACATTTTGAAAAGTACATGTATTTTAAAACTAATCATGGTATAGCGTCAAGTTATCTTTAAAATCTTAACTTTGATGAGGCAAATTAAGTTCTGTGTTTACCTTGTATAGTTATTTTTTTATTGAAATATATTTGCTAATTATAACAGAAACAGGATTATATCATGGTTGTTTCACTTTGAAACTATGGCGCAAATCCCGACTGATTTTTAGAAAAAATATCTGTATGCAGATATGAGGATTTCCACTGAAAATTCCCTGTGGGTTATCGCTTCATCTGTTTGGCTTAATTACTGTGATGTTTTCAGATTGTCAATATATATTCAATGATAAAGGTACATCATTAAAGCGAATCTCACAGACACTGCGAAATCAGTTAACGTTTCCTTTAACGTAAACAAGTAAGATTATTTACTAAAATCTGTTGAAAGATATCATAATAATAAAATTTATTGTAAAAATGATTGACCTTTTCACTGAACTCGAGAAATTTCCATCATACATTTGCGATGGGTGTAGTATGTTAACAGGGGACTCTGACTCCTTCTGGTCACCTGGTCCCACCACGTTTTGGATTTGGAATTATTCTTCATGTTGAGACCGTTATTAAATCCAATTTGTCGTATTCTAATGGACTTGGAGTTTCGAATATCCGGTGGTACTTCGTTTTCGCCTTAAAGCAGCATGAGCTGTTGTCGGTGACTTCATATTTTGGGAAATTGTAAATTCAACTTCATACCATTTAAATGATATAAAAGAACCCCACTACTTATCACTAAAACAACACCTTTTGTATTCAATATGTTCGCATTCCCGGAATATTTATTTTGTAAATGTTGACGTATGCGGAATACACCTATTATTTTAGATAAAAAAGAATAACGTCTACAGGTAAATTTTGCCCCAATGACAGCTGTTATTGCTTCCCGTGAATATGTTCTGCATTAGATATTATAATGTACATAAATATTGGAAATGGTGATATCTTCACTGATATGAACTTTTCCCTCCATTATTTATCATTTAGCAAGAATAACCGACTTTGATGTGTTTTAAATGATTTTTGATAGAGTTTAGATAGATGTGTCAGTTAAACATTTACAGAAAAATCTTAACTTATAAATGTATAAATTTAAAAGAGATTAATATACATGTTTATTTGTCTTATTTGCTGGTAAAAGGACACTTTTTGGATCATTGGTCCTTAGCCATAATCTTTATTTTTGCTTTGCCATATGAGTCTTTTATTGAATATTTTTCTTATATAATGCAATGTTCTCATGGATATCGCAATGTCATTACATTATATTTAGATTAACCCGTTCGCCCTTAGAGCCACATTTGGACTCCCATAGGTCATTGATCTACAGAAGAGTCCATTGTTTTTCAGGGGTTGTTGAGTTAAGAGTGAAATGTAGCTCTTGTGTGACACTAAGAGAGAAACATCTGTCATTTTATTTGTGTTTGAAAGTGACTTTATTTTTGTATATGTAATCATAGAAGAAAAGTCTCAAGTATTGAGAAAACGCAATTTTCCTTGTTTCCTTCTTAACTTGTATTCAGACGATAACGTTACCAGTAGATCAATGTCTTTTAAAGATTTGAATGCATCTATGTAATTTTGGTTTTATATAAAATATTTTTGTAGAAAAATAAGTACTAACTAACGGAGTTTTTAAATAGTTGAATAAACTACTTCTGCACTCATCATGGGCTTATGTATAATCTGTCGAATTATGTTTTTATATCGCTCTTTTATGTCCCAGTAGGAATTTTTCACTTACAGTGGCAGCTTCAAGGTCTTGGTCAAAGATCAATGTCGCAGTTACTTAAAGGGGCATTAGCTGTGATATTTCCAAGATTTCTTTTGCTCTTTTACTACTTAGATTGATATACAATAACAAAAAAAAGAGATATACTCGGGCATAAACATTCTTAAATTCCTAAATATTTTATGAAAATTGCTTGAGAAACCGTGGTTTGGCACGTTTTCCATTGCAATTGATTAACTCAGCCTTACTGTTTGTATATAAATACCAGACTGGACCTGACCTTATTTTCACAAAATTTATAGTAATATAAGACTTTTTATGCTTGTTTTGTTATTGCACATCACGTGCATGTAGTAAAAGTAGAATAAATGGAAATAATCGTTTTTGGTTAACACAGTTTATGCCTCTTTAAGTAAACAGAACATCAAATTTTAGGCATTGTCGACTTTTGCGTTGTTGCATAATTGAGCAAATTTGCCAGATTGTCCTCATGTTCACTTAGATGTTGACATTGCCAGATATAGATGATGTATCACAAATTTTGATCTATTCCATAGACTGATGCTTATGCCGTTAGTCTCTATTTAAGTATCGCTTCTGACATGTATATTTTAGAAGTGGTTTTAGCAGAATCTTCATGAAATACCATTCATTTTACATCCCAGTAAGAGTCGTTCTCTTGTTGACATTACTAGGTCTGTGCTTTGGCCTGATGACAATGTAGTTAGGATCGTTTCAAGTATCGCTACCGACATAGCATTTTCCATCAGTTTTAGAACTGGTTTTCAAAGAATTGTGATGAAATGTTATTTATTTTGTATGGCGATCATTTTAATACCGATCACGCAAAAACATATTCATACCGTTTTTCTTGGTGTTTCGAAACAATATAATGCTCTTAAACTAAAGTTTTAAATGGATTGAAAAGTTGTGTTAATTATATGGTGAATCTGTTTTATCTATACATCTTTTCAGTTACGTCACTTGACAAGGGTTCTGAAAAAATGCCATTTGATTCATTCTTTGTCCGTTCAACCGTAATTCGATCAAATTTTTTGATGGGAAAACCAAAAAACATTTTGTAAGCCAGCATTTGTTCGCAAGATTGCCGAGTAAATTCTAAACTTTGAGTTTATTAAGTTTATAGATCTGACATAAATAAATTGAATAATTAGCGTAATTGAAATGACTTTTTCCATATTTAAAGCATAGATGTGACCGATCATTTATTTATTTTGTTACTTGGTTATAGAAGTACATTCTAGTTAACGCGGATGACCTTCATCTGTCCAAAGTATGCTCATCGATGGAACATTTTTAAAATTGTGAAATCAAAAAACTATTTTGATAACGATACAAACATTCTCTGAACAAGAAATTACCCAGAATCCACATTTTATATCGTGGTTTAAACATAAACAGTTTTCAGGCTTGAAATAAGTTTACTGTATTGCAGTATAAAGTATTTCTCTGACGTAATCGTAATATGCAAGTGACCCCTGGGTGAGGCTTTTTTTTAACGTGCCAACACCTACTGTGACACGGGACATCAGTTTTTACTGTCTTATCCGAAAGACAGGAATCAGACCTGCCGCCGGTTGAATTCGAACTCACGATCAAGAGTCGAGCGCACCATCGACTGAGCCAGGCCGGCTTGGGGGAACTTTATAGTAAAATGGTTGGCTGGAGTCTTTAGGACCCTTTCTTGAACTGATTTAATAAAATTTAGGTAATAAGGCATAACATTAAAATTACACTGGCTAGAGTAATCGTTCCTACTTGTCGCCATACATAAGACAAGTAGGAACAATGAGGAATAAAACGTTTTTCTCGTGTAGGTTGTCAGAACCGAAAAGTGAGTAGAATAATCCGTATGATAATCAAAAGGTTACTCTGTACGCGCCATCTTATTTGAATCGGACAATACCATGCATGTTCAAATATTTATTGAAGCTGAAGCAATGTCGGAAAACGCGGTCATGATTACATACAATTACATGTATGTGTAATCATAGTTACGATACAGAGTTCAATACGCCCGTGCAATACGTATTATTATAACTCTAATATGTACCTTTACTTCTGATTAGTCCAAACCTTATCACGTGATCTAAAACATTTTTTCATGTCACTTATATGTATCTTTACTTCTGATTAGTCCAAACCGTATTACGTGATCTAAAACTTTTTTCATGTCACCCTGAAACATTTATGTCACCGTCTATGGCGATTTATGTCACCCACAAGGCTATGTGGTAATTAGGTGTAACCTCTAGCAGATAAAATGTCCGTATTATAACTCATAGATTACTTGATGCAGACTGGAATGGAGAGAAACAACAGCCGAAATTTAATGATTTGAAAGCATTAATACATAGTTGTCAAATATATTTGCTATAGTCAGTCTTGATGGAGGCTTAAGATTAAAAAGCGACTCAAAGAATGATAAAACATATCGATAGTGTTGAGTATCGATGGCGCTATGTGACATGTGTTACAAAAGTTATGAACTTACGTAGGTCAGTTTGTTAGTTAAGTTTTATTGCCTTTCGGTATAATAAAACAATTATTGCCCTTGTTTTGGATTTACATGAATATTTGCCCACCCTCGAGCTGGGTGACAACGCCTCTCGGATGGACAAATATTCATATTTACATACCGATTGCAATTGCTTTCATTGCAAGTATATAGAGCGATATAATGTATATTCCGTATATGCAGTCGCGTGCCCCGAGTATTAACCGCTTTACTTTTCAGCGTAAGAATACATGAACGAATCAATAAAGAAAAGAATATCACATGTTTATTTCTTATATAATTATGCCTACCACAAAACAAATAAAAATCACAGAAAGAAATCGGAAACACGAGACTACATCTGTAGCACAATGTACAGCCTACAGACCCACATCGCGATATATCTAGATCATGTTATGACCAGAACCACAGACCAGAGTCTGGCACAGAAATGAAAGTTCGCTTCGTAGTTACAACAGAAAAAAAAGAAAGATAGGTTAAGTGCAACTTTGTCAAGCATCTCTGATAAACAGGTCGATTTGTTTGCCTCCACTATATGTTCCTATCAGAAACAATTCGTCACTCGCATCGTGTGAATTCAGGCCGTGTGAAATACTTACGTAAGTTACGTATCAATCAGCCATCATGGTTCCCAGCGGATTGGTAAAAAATGTCGAATAAAATGGGTACTTTCAGTTGTCATGAATGAATATTAGCTGTCTCTCTTCTCGTAAGTCACAATAAAACTTTCTATAGTATATCTCATTAATAATATATCGGAATTCAAAAGCAAATTCGTTGTAAATACATTATACAACATACCCATGGGCCCGGCCATTTCCATTTTCAATTCTCTTCTGACAAATTTAACTTTCCGGTTACCAAGCAGACGAATATTTTAAAGTAAATTAAAAACAAATCTGACACTTATTCAAAATTTTCCATATCACTAGTTTCTTTCAAAATGATATGAAAATAAGAAAATAAACCTTAATTCCATTTAGTATTTCCGGACAGAAAAGGGGAACTACTTCTCGTCTCACACAGCTGTTTAGCTGTTACGTCATATGAAAAACTCCCACCGCAAAGCCAATGACATAGAATGAATTTCGTAACCAGCTGACTACAGATTCACAGAAAATGGTAATATATATAAGTATAAGGATTGTTTTTCATTTTTTGGAAAGCACTGAGTATAAATGCAATGGGTTATGGAGAAGACAACTCATATTGCTTTAAATAATAAGTTGTCACAATGATTATTTTGTCCCCTGACATGTAGTTGAGAATATGATATAATGTGTGTTCAAATACATTATCAAACACGTAAAGCGTTGTAAAAGATCTTCTTTTCGAAGTTATTTGTTTTATAAGAATTTAAGTTTTCCCGTACCTTAAAAAATCCAGCTGTATTTCCGTATGCAATGACCTTTTAGATAAACTCTTTCGCCATATCCAATGTACTTCGTAATTCGGTCAGGGGATCTCGGTCCTTTACGCGCTCGGACTACGTTAAAGTCGACCAATTTTTATGTGTTTTATATTTATTTTTAAAATAGAAGACGTGATTTTTATTGGAAAGTACATGTATTATGTAAAATATATGCTTTTCAAAATTTTACATACCTGAAGAAAATATGATGAATATATGAATAAATATATCATGTCACTAAAAGAAGATTTTCCGATCTTTAATGTTACCCTGAATGCTGACGTTGACAAAATCAAAACAATATAACTGTGAAAAGTATGCGTACCTCATGATTTACAATCGTGCCGCCATGTCCGGTGGAGTTGGGCAGTTCATGATCATATGTGTCAAGAATGATAAAGCCGAGATTGCGATGGGACGAGTTAAAAAATGGGTCGAGATCACCCGATATGCACGGCACGTGGACAATTTCAGAAACGTATGTTTTGAAACGACGAAAAAGACAACTTTGCCTGATTTAGGTATGAAATGATGATGTAATAATCGCAAAGGTTTATAAGAATAGAATGTATATTAACTGCAAATAGCACGTGGTTTATTGGTCACTCGGTAATCTTCGTAAAAACTTACCGAAAGTTAATTTGCAATGCTCAAAGTATGTCGGACAAAAAATATCTGACATTACGGGATACGTTTGGCAAGATTGTTGCAAATTTACACATGTATTTGTTATTCTAACCACCAGATGCTCTCTTTGGAATATATATGAGAAAGAATATCACATAAAATGGGCATGTAAAATTTTTAACCTACGACACCTCTTATCGCTTCAAAGCCGTTTGATTGGTTTTGAAACTGAGCGGCTCTCCATTTAAGCTGTCGAATTTTGAATTGCACTTCCTTTTACAAATCGGACATTATATTTTAATATTCAGGTAGATATCAAATTACTAAATTTTAATGACTATTTTACACACACACACACACACACACACACATGATGATGTATATGTATTTAAATCACACTTTTTACAAAATTAGATGTTTGTAGTTATTAGGTAATCTCTAAATATTATCTAACCAGTTCTGTATACATACACTAATAGCTTTCTGGTTGTTGAATGTCTGGTATTTTTCTCTATTCATACGTTGTTAGGGACGCATAATATATAAACATAATTATATAATTATATGCAAATTTGCCTATATGTATTCAAAGAAAGTTAACTTCTTACTGTTTAAAGGGGCATTAGCTGCGGGTTTTTTTCCCTCCTTTTTCCCTTTTTCACTACATGGATTGATATCAGTAACATAAAAGAAGAGAAACATACTAGGTATAAAAATTCTTAAATACCAAGTACATATTTTGTGACAATCGCTTGAGAAACACAGTTATGGTACTTGATTAATTCAATCTTACTATTTGTATATAAACCACAATTGACATGACCTTATTTTCATAAAGTATATAGGAATATAAAAATTATTATGCTTGTGTGTAGCTCTTATTTGTTATTACACATCATGTGCATGTAGAAAAAGTAGAAAAAATCAAAATGATTTTGTTTGGTCGACAGGGGATGCTTACTCCTCCATGGCACCTGATCCCACCTCTTGGTTTCCAGAGGTCCGTGTTTGTCCATTTTTACCGGATTTGTATCTATGTCCTGGACATCCTATTGATTTATACTTTGGTATCTGAGATTTTTATATTGGTAAACACATTTAACATTCCCTTTTAACATATGTCCCGTTATGCGCGGTAGTGCATTTTATAATATAATAAATTACTATAAATATATCGGGTATTGTCAGTTCAAAATTTTCTCTAACACATGTATTTTGTATCTCTACAAAATTAAATAACATGTTTTCCTTTAACAGAAACGAATAAAAGAAAGTCTTGATACAAGGAACGTGACCTAATAGCAGTTTTGCTTTGAAAGATAGCAAGATTTATTTTCAATTAAAAAGTGTTTTGACTCGCAGTATACACATCGGTTTAAAAACCGGTATGTGTGCTTTGATAAGCCCCGCTATTGGGAGTGTCCTACACTAGCTATTGTCAAACTAGCTAATTTGGTATGACATTAAACCTGTTTCAGCGTTAGAAAAATAAAATAAAACCATCTACAGGTCTACCAAGGTAAATTGGCGCATGTTTATAAACACAACGAGTCTAAATCAAATCATAAGAGGGGTGACAAGCCACTTGTCGTCTCAACAGTATTAGGCTCTTGTCAATAAGGAATATAAAACAAATTAATAATCTTGACTTTTTTTTAAGCGCTGCCACTGCCAGGCTTGGCGGCATTTAGTACATTGTACTTTATTACTGCGAAATCTCGTTATGCTGAAATTGGTTGGGTCGAGAGTCTTGAAATGTCCAAAGACCAGACCCAATTCTGACATTATATATTTGTGTGTATATTTGTTTACATATGAAATTATATATTTATAATATTTTTGGTCTCCTGTGTCAAAGGCAGTCCTCTGAATTTCAGGGAAACGAGATTCCGCTGTACTATTGATACTATCAATATTATTACATGTTCTTGATATTGCACGATATAAATGTATCATTATTTTCACGGAGTTATTATTTTTGTCGTTCAACCTCCGTTATCTTGTATTCATATATGTTTCACATGATAAATACATGTAAATGCTGTTGTAAACCTATAAGCTGTACTGTTTTGGAATAAACTGAATTGGAGAGATTCAGTAATGCATGGAGTTCGTGCAAGGCAATTCTATTTTACCTGTATTACCCTTTTTTTGGTATCGTTTTGGTTTTTAACTGGGATGTGCTACTTTACCTTGGTACAGCTATAGATGCCGGTATACAGTCAACTATCTATTCCATGTCAACTTCTGTAACTTGAGCTTCATAGCTTATTCTTAGTTTAATAATATCATACATAAACATTACACGAATATAATGTGAGAGAACATTTTCACAAATGAACATGCGCGCTTACAATGCGAGAAAGTAATTTCACACTTTTTCATGCATAATTAGGAATTTGTTTCTAAATAATATGGATATTACATTTCACAAATATCTCTTTCAAAATCTACAGTAAAGGCTACACCAAAAATAATCGTTTTTAGTTAAACATATCGATTTATTTTTAGCCATGGTGGGCTATTCAAATCGCCCTGCGTCCGTAGTCCGTCAATCCTGCACAATTCTTGTTACCACTATTACTCAAAAAGTATTGAAGGGATCTCCTTGCATTTTGACATCAAGGTTCCTCTTGAGGTCTAGTTTTGCATACTGCATTTACAGAGAGATCAGAATCCAATATGGCCGACAGACGGCCATCTTGGATTTTGACCAAAGGAAGTTTGTTACCGCTACTTCTAAGAAAGGACTTGAAATTTGACATGGAGGTTCCCCTTGAGGTCTAGTTGTGCATAAAACATTTTCAGAGAGATCAGAATCAAAGGAAGTTTGTTACCGCTATTTTTCAGAAAAAAACCGAAGGGATCTGCTTGAAATTTGATTTACTTTGAGGTCTAGTTGTGCACTGTACATTTTAAGAGGGTTGGATCACAAAATGGCTACCAGGCGGCCATCTTGAATTTTGACAGTTAAAGTTTGTTATCGTTATTTCTCAGAAAGTACTGAAGGGATCTTCATGAAATTTGACATAAAGTTTCTCCTTGAGGTTTAGTTGTGCAGTGTACATTTTCAGGAGGTTCGGAGTACAAAATGGCTGTTATGTATTTCTTTCTTGAAAACCATTCACATGTCTACCCCTAAGCCATATATATTTATAAGCCATATATATAAATCACTTTTAGAGATTGATAGGAGTATAGCAGTTTATATTTGGTATTGTTATAAATTGTGACAAAGCAGTTGACAGATATTTAGATTTTAATCAAAATTCATTGTTGAGCCACAAAAGAAGAGAAAAGAACGGTCTGTCATAGATCAAATGAAGAACATCCGATGGTCGGCACCAGGCTACCACTGGAATCTATTGTTTATCATTACTGTGTATCTAGGTTTTCAACTGGATAAACAACATTAGGTTTGATGAATGGCGTGTTCGCATCGTTCGTTTTCGTGACTTCGCCATCAACCCGTTTAGATCGCCGTTTTTTATCTTTCTTTTTCTTTTTCGGCTTATGTCGATGCTCCTTCTCATCGATATAAGATTGATTCTGAGTATCGATATTATCTCCCGCAGTCACTTTTATTTTCACCAGGACATCAGGAGATACTTCCGCATTTGTTTCCTGTGCCGATTTTCTTTCTTGTTCATCTTCGCTTATGTCATTGTTTCTGTCCCATTGAAATCCTTCGATCACCTCGGATTCAATCTGTTGACCACTTCTTGTCTTTTTCTTTAATTTCTTTTGAATTATATCCGGCGACACATCTACATAATGATCGTGGTCTTCTGCAACTGTCCATAATCTTTTGTGTTCGTCTACATTCTCATCGGTTTCATTATTTCTGTTATCTGCTTTTTCATGTTCATCGTTGTGATGTTTAATTTTCTTTTTATTCTTTCTCTTCTTCCTCTTCTTCTCTAACGTATCAGAATATATTTCTGTATTCATACAGTTCTGATCTACCGCTGTCCATTTTCTTCCTTCTTTATCGCCATCCTGATTTAGTTGATCCGTGTCTTGCTGAGGCTTTACGCCAGTCTCCAAATCAACTATTGCATTAATGTGTTTTTTCCTTTTCTTTTTCCTCGATTTTGCCACCTTCTCTGTGTTATCAGATGGTACACCATTTTGTTCTGCAGCTATCAACTTTCTTTCTTGTGTTCCTTCATTTTCGATAATTTCTTGTTTCAAGCCTGGTTGAGTTTGAATCGTTCCACTTGATATTGTCCCATTCATACAATTACTTTCGTCCTTACGATGTCGTCTTTTCTTTTTCGTTTTATGCGCTTTGCTTTTGCCCTGTTCTCCATTCAATGCTGCATATTCTTCTTGATTCAAACTAGGAAGGACCTCAATTTTTGCGGTTGATAATACAATGGGCTCTGTGGACATCTTGTCTTTTCTTGGGTTGATAATACTATTTGTTTCAGAACGTTTTCCAGTTTCTTCATCACCGCATTTCTGAAAAAAGATAAATTAAATGATATATACGGCTATCGATAACATCAAGAAGATTTTAATCATTTAACATACAGAAACGTTATGAAATATTAGAGCTACAATAATGGATGGAATCTGAGTTAGGCCAAATGTTGAAGTAATCAGTATTGTTTTCGTTTCTAATAGAACCTGACTATGCCACTTTATCTTGGTAGACCTATACTTGCACGTTTAGTTCTTTACATTTATGTGTACTACATTATATTGCACTTAGTAGAGAAAATGTATATTGAGGAATCGTAAATTGTTATCTCTTATCAACAAACCGTAATAAACCTGTATACTTTAACTTACTGGCTATGAGAACAATAGCAAGTTTGTTGTTCCCGGAGACACTAACTATTTCCAGACATCAAGCACTGAGCAGGTATCGATTGTGACGTCATGTCTATACCAGGAAAACAACGTCGTTCACATAAAAACATATGACGTTACAATTGATACCTAATAGTCAAAACCTAGTGGGGTGGAGTCTCGTTAACCATTTTCTGCCCTGGACAAGTTTAAGTTTTAGGTAATAAAGCATAACATTAAAATTACAGTGACTAGAGTAATTGTTCCTACTTGTCACCATACATAACAGAGTATCCAATGAGGAATAAAACATTTTCCCTTGCAGCTTGTCATAACCGAAAAGTGAGTAGAATCATCTGTATGATAATCTAAAGGTTACTCCGCCCGCCATCTTATGTGAATCGGACAATATAAAAATGTTAACGTTCAGAAAAACCTTATCAACTCCATGTGCTAAAACGTATTCACGCAACGATAAAACGGTATACAGTATCTCGGAAAACGTAAACTATTGCCAATTTAAGATATCAACTATCAACAGAAAATATTATAAAATTATCAGTTAAACGCTAATTTTATTAATAAAGCCTCATCAATTATCAATTAAAGTTGTCAAATATTAATAAAGATAATCCTTTATCAATAAAACGCTACCGACTATCAATAAAATGCTGATAAAGTTTACGAATGGTTTACCTATTAAACAGTACCATATTATTTATGAATGATAACACGTAATCAGTTATCACCAGTAATATAACGACAATTATCAATGAAGAGAGAGATATGAAAATGAGTATAGCTGACGTGATTTTACAATGGTGATACACAAAAAATGTTTTTACAGACTCAAGGTCGAAAATTCATCAAACTCTCCCAATGGTCAAGCTACTTTTATTATATTAAGATGGAAACCACACCGAATCCATGCATCAACTGGGCGTGTTTCTTTATATATTACATACAATTTTAAATAATGGTAAATATTATTGCTATTTTGAAGAACTTTCTACCATTTTTCATTTTTGTAGGGAAATTATAATGTTTTTGTGCGAATTAAAATGATTAATATGTGTTTACTGGTAAGTCAAATTAAGATAGAATAATCCTAAACCTGAATCATCATTATTCTTATTTATTTATTTATTTATTTATTTATTTTTTTTTTTTAAGAATTGTTATTTAATTTAGAAGAAATGTTGTGCTAATTATATCTCATACATCAGAAAAAATAAAGTGCAGGGTACATAAAGATAAATTTATAACAATATAAACAGAGATAATGATGATGGCTGTGATGATGATAATGATAATGCTACTGCTGCTGCTGATGACGACGACGACGACGACTGCATTATTATTATTATTACTATTATTATTATTATTATTATTATTAGGGCATCCGACTTCAGGTCGGATGACCCTTCTATTATTAGGGATCCGACTTCATGACCCTATTGTTATTGCAAATATTATTATTATTATTTTTTTTTTTTTCCTAGTAAATTTTGTGTCAGCTCTAGAGCAAAAACGGCTCATCCGATTTTGCTCAAATTTTCAGCGTTTGTGCACAGGAACATTCTACAGATAGGTTTTTGAAATTTTTTCAATATCACCTTTCCTTCCCGAGTTATCGCCCTTTATCACTTTTTTTCATGTCCCATTTTGTGGGTCATTTTTCTCCTCAACTATTGAAGCTAGAGCAAATCTGTTTGGATTTTCTGGTAGAGCAAAGGCTAGTTGTGCATGAACATTTCAAATTTCATCTAGTGTTCGCTAGGGGCTGAAAAAAAGGGCTCATATTATCAGCTAAAAATGACACAAAAGTCAAAATATTCAGAAACTAAGCATCTTTACTATATGCATGAGAAAGTTGTTCATATTCATAAGCATCACAAGCACAAAAAGTTTCAAGGTCATGCAACTTAAGGTCAAGGTCACAGAAACCTTTGAATATTTAAAATCTAAATATCTCTAGAACTATCAGACTTTAGTATACACATATACATGAGTTATTTGTAGGAAATGGGCTGATTAACATTCATACGAAATTTTATAGTCATCAAATAAAAGGTCAAGGTCACAGGTGAGTTTGAAAATTCTCTAAAAATTTCAATTCAAAATAGCTCGAAAACGGTGAAACTTTTTATAGTTACTGTACAAAATAATTAGATAATTTAGTGAGAATTTTTTTGCAAAGATTCAAGGTCGTCAAATAGTCAAGGTCACAGATCAAATTGAAAATTTCAACTCCAAATAACTCAAAAACTATAGAATTTTTATATATAAGTTAGTGTTGATGATTTGTAGGGAATGACCCGAAGAACAAATGTGTGAAATTTCAAGGTCATCCGATGAAAGGTCAAGGTTTAAATTGAAAATTTCAACTCAAAATAGCTCAAAAACTATAGAACTTTTATATATATGTTATTGTTGCAGATTTATAGGGAATGAGCTGAAAAATATATGTGTGAAGTTTCAAGGTCATCCGATGAAAGGTCAAGGTCAGAGCTCAAATTGAAAATTTCAACTCAAAATAGCTCAAAAACTATAGAACTTTTATAATATGTTATTGTTGAAGATTTATACGGAATGAGCTGAAAAATATATGTGTGAAGTTTCAAGGTCATCCGATGAAATGTCAAGGTCACAGCTCAAATTGAAAATTTCAACTCAAAATAGCTCAAAACTTTTGCGAAAATTCAATTTCACACAGCACTTAATAGACAAAGATCAATTGTGTGCAAAGTTTGTCATCGGATCAAAGGTCAAGGTCACATTCAAATTGAAAATTTCAACTCAAAATAGCTCAAAAACTATAGAACTTTTATATATAAGTTAGTGTTGATGATTTGTAGGGAATGATAAAGAATTGTATTCAAGGTTTCGGATCAAAGGTCAAGGTCACTCTCAATTGAAAATTTCAACTCAAAATAGCTCAAAAAATATAGAACTTTTATATATAGGTTAGTGTTGATGATTTGTACTGAAGAAAATATGTGTGAAATTTCAAGGTCATTGAAAGGTCAGGTCACAGCTCAAATTGAAAATTTCAACTCAAAATAGCTAAAAAACCTTTTATTATAGGTTGTGTTGATGATTTGTAGGGAATGCTGAAGAACATATGTGTGAAATTTCAAGGTCATCCGATGAAACAAGATCACAGCTCAAATTGAAAATTTCTCAAAATAGCCTAAAAAACTATAGAACTTTTATATTATGTTAGTGTTGCCGATTTTAGTGAATGACCTCAAACACATGTGTGAAATTCAAGGTCATCCGATGAAAGGTCAAGGTCACAGCTCAAATTGAAAATTTCAACTCAAAATAGCTACTATAGAACTTTTATATATAAGTTAGTGTTGATGATTTGTAGGGAATGAGATAAAGAACATATGTGTGAAGTTTCAAGGTCATCGGATCAAAGGTCAAGGTCACATCTCAAATTGAAAATTTCAACTCAAAATAGCTCAAAAACTATAGAACTTTTATATATAGGTTAGTGTTGATGACTTGTAGGGAATGAGCTGAAGAACATATGTGTGAAATTTCAGGTCACGATGAAAGGTCAAGGTCACAGCTCAAATTGAAAATTTCAACTCAAAATAGCTCAAAAACTATAGAACTTTAATATATATGTTAGTGTTGAAGATTTGTAGGGAATGAGCTGAAAAACATACGTGTGAAATTTCAAGGTCATCCGATGAAAGGTCAAGGTCACAGCTCAAATTGAAAATTTCAACTCAAAATAGCTCAAAAACTAAAGAACTTTTATATATAGGTTAGTGTTGATGATTTGTAGGGAATGAGCTGAATAACATATGTGTGAAGTTTAAAGGTCATCCGATTCACAGCTCAAATTGAAAATTTCAACTCAAAATAGCTCAAAAACTATAGAACTTTTATATATAGGTTAGTGCTGGTGATTTGTAGGGAATGAGCTAAAGAACAAATATGTGAAGTTTCAAGGTCATCCGATGAAAGGTCAAGGTCACAGCTCAAATTGAAAATTTCAACTCAAAAACTATAGAACGTTTTATATATTGGTTAGTGTTAATGATTTGTATGGAATGAGCTGATGAACAAAGGTCATCCGATGAAAGGTCAAGGTTACAGCTCATTTTTTTAAAATTTCAACTCAAATAAGCTCATTAGTTATAGAATATACATGTTGCTGAAGGAGAGTAGACAATGCGCTGAAGACTATTTGTGGAAAGTTTGAAGGTCATCCGATCAAAGGTCAAGGTCACAGCTCACTTTCAACATTTCAACTCAAAGTAGTTCAAAACAAGATTGGTTTTTGAGGATCGGACTTCGATCTCAGGTCATAGCTTCTGAGCTTTGCTCTGTTGCTCAACTATGAGCTTTGCTCTGTTGCTCAGCTCAAGCTGTATCAAAGCTGTAGCTTCTGAGCTTTGCTCTGTTGCTCAACTGAAGGTGTATCAAAAGCTTTGCTCTGTTGCTCAGTGAAGCTGTATCAAAGAACTTCAGCAAAAAGCTCAGCTCTAGTTGCAATTATTATTTTATATTATTATTATTATTTTTTTTTTTTTTTCCTAGTAGATTTTGTGTCAGCTCTAGAGCAAAAACGGCTCAGCCGATTTTGCTCAAATTTTCAGCGTTTGTGCACAGGAACATTCTACAGATAGGACCTTTCCTTTCCGAGTTATCGCCCTTTATCACTTTTTTCATGTCCCATTTTGTGGGTCATTTTTCTCCTCAACTATTGAAGCTAGAGCAAAGCTGTTTGGATTTTCTGGTAGAGCAAAGGCTGAAGTTGTGCATGACTGAGTGTTCGCTAGGGGCTGAAAAAAGGGCTCATATTTTATCAGCTAAAAATGACACAAAAGTCAAAAATATCTCAGTACTATAGACATATGCATGAGAAAGTTGTTCATTTTCATGAGCCTCACAAGCACAATAAGTGTCAAGGTCACGCAACTTAAGGTCAAGGTCACATAAACCTTTGAATATTTAAAATCTTAATATCTCTAGAACTATCAGACTTTAGTATAGACATATACATGAGTTATTTGTAGGAAATGGGCTGATTAACATTTATACGAAAATCAAATAAAAGGTCAAGGTCACAGGTGAGTTTGAAAATTCTCTAAAAATTTCAATTCAAAATAGCTCGAAAACGGTGAAACTTTTATATACCTGTTACTGTACAAAATAATTAGATAATTTAGTGAGGAATATTTTTGCAAAGTTTCAAGGTCGTCAAATGAAAGGTCAAGGTCACAGATCAAATTGAAAATTTCAACTCCAAATAACTCAAAAACTATAGAATTTCTATATATAAGTTAGTGTTGATGATTTGTAGGGAATGACCCGAAAAACATATGTGTGAAATTTCAAGGTCATCCGATGAAAGGTCAAGGTCACAGCTTTAATTGAAAATTTCAACTCAAAATAGCTCAAAAACTATAGAAACTTTTATATATCTGAAGAATATATGTGTGATGAAAGGTCAAGGTCAGAGCTCAAATTGAAAATTTCAACTCAAAATAGCTCAAAAACTATAGAACTTTTATATATATGTTATTGTTGAAGATTTATAGGGAATGAGCTGAAGAATATATGTGTGAAGTTTCAAGGTCATACGATGAAATGTCAAGGTCACAGCTCAAATTGAAAATTTCAACTCAAAATAGCTCAAAACTTTCCCTGGGGAAAATTCAATTTACTTAATAGACAAAGATGCAAAGAATATATGTGCAAAGTTTCAAGGTCATCGGATCAAAGGTCAAGGTCACATCTCAAATTGAAAATTTCAACTCAAAATAGCTCAAAAACTATAGAACTTTTATATATAGGTTAGTGTTGATGATTTGTAGGGAATGAGCTCAAGAATATATGTGTGAAATTTCAAGGTCACCCGATGAAAGGTCAAGGTCACAGCTCAAATTGAAAATTTCAACTCCAAATAACTCAAAAACTATAGAATTTTTATATATAAGTTAGTGTTGATGATTTGTAGGGAATGATCCGAAGAATATATGTGTGAAATTTCAAGGTGATCCGACGAAAGGTCAAGGTCACACCTTAAATTGAAAATTTCAACTCAAAATAGCTCAAAAACTATAGAACTTTTATATATATGTTATTGTTGCAGATTTATAGGGAATGAGCTGAAGAATATATGTGTGAAGTTTCAAGGTCATCCGATGAAAGGTCAAGGTCAGAGCTCAAATTGAAAATTTCAACTCAAAATAGCTCAAAAACTATAGAACGAAGTTTCAAGGTCATCCGATGAAATGTCAAGGTCACAGCTCAAATTGAAAATTTCAACTCAAAATAGCTCAAAACTTTCCCTTGGGGAAAATTCAATTTCACACAGCACTTAATAGAAAAAGATGCAAAGAATATATGTGCAAAGTTTCAAGGGCATCGGATCAAAGGTCAAGGTCACAGCTCAAATTGAAAATTTCAACTCAAAATAGCTCAAAAACTATAGAACTTTTATATATAGGTTAGTGTTGTTGATGATTTATAGAGAATGAGCTAAAGAACATATGTGTGAAGTTTCAAGGTCATCCGATGATAGGTCAAGGTCATAGCTCAAATTGAAAATTTCAACTCAAAATACCTCAAAAACTATAGAACTTTTATATATAGGTTAGTGTTGATGATTTGTAGGGAATGAGGTGAGGAACATATTTGTGAAGTTTCAAGGTCATCTGATGATAGGTCAAGGTCACAGCTCAAATTGTAAATTTCAACTCAAAATACCTCAAAAACTATAGAACTTTTATATATAGGTTAGTGTAGATGATACATGAGTGATTTGTAGAGAACAGGCTGATAAATATTCATACAAAATTTCATGGTCATCGGATAAACGGTCAAGGTCACAGGCGAGTTTGAAATTTCTCTAAAAATTTCAATTGAAAATAGCTTGAAACTTTTATATACCTATTACTGTACAAGATATAGATAATTTGATGTGGAATTTTGATGTTAAGTTTCAAGGTCGTTGGATCAAAGGTCAAGGTCACAGCTCAAATTGAAAATTTCAACCCAAAATAGCTCAAAAACTATAGAACTTTTATATATATGTTTGTGTTGGTGATTTGTAGGGAATGAGCTGATGAAATTTGTGTGAAATTTCAAGGTCATCCGATGAAAGGTCAAGGTCACAGCTCAAATTGAAAATTTCAACTCAAAATAGCTCAAAAACTATAGAACTTTTATAGGTATGTTACTGTTGCAGATTTGTAGGGAATGAGCTGAATAACATTTGTCTGAAATTTCAAGGTCATCCGATGAAAGGTCAAGGTCACAGCTCAAATTGAAAATTTCAACTCAAAATAGCTCAAAAACTTTAAAACTTTTATATATAGGTTATTGTTGATGATTTCTAGGGAATGAGCTCAAAAACATGTGTGAAGTTTCAAGGTCATCCGATCAAAAGTCAAGGTCACAACTCAATTTCAACATTTCAACTCAAAATATGAAAAATTGTCTTTGTGGATCGGACTTCGGTCTCAGGGTCATAGGTTCTGAGCTTTGCTCTGTTGCTCAGCTGAAGCTGTATCAAAGCTGTAGCCTCAGCTATGGTCGGATGACCCCTTTTTGCTTCAGCAAAAAGCTCAGCTCTAGTTATTATTATTATTATTATTATTATTATTTAAGTAGTAGTAGTAGTAGTAGAAGTAGTAGTAGTAGTAGTAGTAGTAGTAGTAGTAGTAGTAGTAGTAGTAATTTAGTTTTTTATGTAAAACACCTCATTAGATTGGATAAAAATTCTAGGCTAAATCTGTGTAACCTACTTTGCTATGACGCAAGGAACTACGTCAGCCGTTGCTAGGACAACCAGTGCAGCTGTTCAATATATCATTGCGCTTCATCATCAATTGTCTGTGTTGTATTTTTTAAATATCGTTATAAGAATTTAAAATTGAATTTAAAGGATTGTATTTTTCGCTTCTTATTAAATTATCAGGATTAACATTAATTTTTCAGTTGGTTACAGAAAAATAACTAAAATTGAGGCAGAGTACCCTTTTTTTGTATTGCGCGAAGCGCAATACAAAGTATACTCTGCCTCAACATTGGTTATTTTTCAGTAACTTATTAATGTTAATCCTTAACTAGTACTAACAATATACGATTTACCTTTTTCTTTAAACGGCAATATACAATAACTATCACAATCACAATGGCAGCACAGCAACCTAATACTATTAGCACGATATTAAGTGAATCATTTCCCCCTGAAAACAAAATCATAAAGTGAGAATTACAAAAGATATATATGATAAAATAAAAGTTGAACTTGAGTATTGAGTAAATTTGGTGACTTCGGGTCCAGAATACTTAAAAATATAAATGCTGATAACTCTCATATATAATCATTATATATGCTTGTATAAAACGAGCAAATACGGGTTATCTCTCGTCTTTTATTTCTATGTTAATTTACACGTTGAAAATAACCGAATGAATGTAAGAAATGTTATTCATCAATAAGGATATTTCTAAAGAAAAACATTATCAAGTATATAGATAAAGAAAAAACACTTATGATACACGCAAGTAATATATATATATATATATATATATATATATATATATATATATATATATATATATATATATATATATATATATATATATATATATATATATATATAGTTTATTATATTTTAAGCGTTCTGTCTTATGCATTTCTAATGAACGCTAACACTTCATATGGTCTGTCATTACTCGATAACAGAAAAAAATGACTGATAGATACAGCGTTTTCGAGATCCGGAACGGTTCAGAGAATAAAGTGCATTGATCATGTGATTTTGAGAAAATTTAGGGCACTTTGGTCGCAGCAAATACGAATTAACCATGGAGGGTTGAGGAAATCAATATAAAATCAAAAGGCAAGTGCTGATAGTGGTGCCATGTTGTAAATCGGATTCCAGAGAGAAAAATAAGCCAAATAAATATCCGTGGATGAACAATTCATTTAATGAATTTCCCAATAGATATATGAGCCAACAACTGAAGCGTATTTAAGTCTATGTCGTGTGACATCATCAGCTGAGCTTCAATTTTAAATAGATTTTCTAAAGAGAAAATAGTATCAGATAAGGCCAAATTATAAATATAAACGTATAATCAAAATCCGTCTAAGAGTAACCAATGTAAAAAGATGGCTATCCCAGCTTTAGAGGAAACTAAAAATTTAAATGTGCTATCAGTGCCAAATATTACTTTAGTATAAGGTTATCAGCTGGTACCAAAATACCAGGTACTAGGTTTTTGTATACCCTATAGAATATGTTAAAAAACAGTAACGAATAACAAACAGTGCCAAAATAGCGCCACAAAATAGTGCCAGAGTAGAGCCACAAGATAGTGTCAGAATGGTGCCACAAGATGGTGCCAGAATAGCACCACAAAATAGTGCCAAAGTAGCGCCACAAGATAGTGCCAGAATAGCGCCACAACATAGTGCCGAAAAACTAATTTGCATACGAAAAACTATATTTCCACAACTTTGTTGCATTATGTTGCCGCAATAGTGCCGCAATAGTACCGAAATATTGCGGCAACATAGCCTCATATTTTGGTAGGGGCAGCTAGCCAACAACTCTAATATATAGGAAAATGTTTATGAGTTAAATAATTTTTTTTATTTTATTAGATATTGTATATATTATGTAACAAGAACATACCCTTGTTACCGCGCCATCATTTCTAAATGATTCACAGAATTTTATTAGTGATGAAATTTTTTAAACTTGTAAAATTAGTATAACTGACATGAGCATAAGATTTATGACAGCTCAGCGTATTTATAATTTCTTTAAAATAAGATTTTCTGTGATAACTGTACAATACCCTCATACATACACCTATCAACCAAACCACACTTTGCATACACGCATTTATACGAAACAAAGAAGGATAGTGAGATATATATTATATATATATATATATATATATATATATATATATATATATATATAGTCTTATAGATGTGCATTATATGCTGAGATGTTGAATCATAATGTAGTGGTAAAACATAAGGTAAGTGGGGAAGGTAACATCTTGGTTCATATTATATTTTTTTCTCTAAAAGTGATAATGATTTAGTGGTTAATTGTTTATATAACATTAAAAACATTATATTGTATTTTATTATCCAATATATATTAAATAGAAATTTCAAATGTCAATGTCAGAGTGATTTAGTGAAAAAATTGTATGGAATTTCTACTTTTTTGTCATTGCTGACAATTTAAGTGCATATGAGCCAATACAAGTAGAGGGTCTAGGGCTATATCCCTATAAGGAATTCATAACCAGCCTTTAAATATGCAGAGCTCCAGATAGGATTTTCAGGTTAAGGGTATTTCACTCCCAGAATTAAAATTTAAAGTGTAAATCAAAATTCTTAAAGGGTGTTTTTAAATATTTAAAGGGTGTTTTACATAATTATATATAAATTGTAAGTGAAACATTCCTGACAGCATTTAATAATAACCAAGCTAACTAATACACATGTCTGAGTCCTCATCTTCTTTAGTATGTAAAATGTAACACATTTTCTGTATCTCAATAGATACAGCTTATTCAGTTATATAGTGACAGCCAAATTTTTAGGATTTTAGTTACAATGTACCCAGGAAGTTTTAACAGGCTTATACATGTAAACTTCCCTACAAAATCAGCTTAGGCTCCTGTGGGGCCCAAACTCATGCTGATCAGAGGTGAGAGACATAGTTAAACTGTGATGTTCCAGCCACTCAGTCAAGGAGGCCTCTTCTTCCCAATATAATTGCTTGACTAGATAATAAATATCTAAACCTTACATATATATATATTTGCATGTAACTCAATACAGATATAGTTTTATTTTCTAATTTATATATAGATATGCTGAAGAGTATGGCCTGCCTCAGCCTGCAGCACCAAGAGGCAGAGATGACATTCCTCCTGTGTATTTACCAGGTAGAGATACATACAAGTCTGTTTATCAGAAATACCAGGAGTGTTGTGGAGCAGAGGAAAGATGCCTTTCAGAAACATTTTGCAGGTAATGAATCTACAAATGGTTATATTTTATATTCCTCAACTTTAACATGGACTGTTAACAGTGGTATAATGTTAAGATTCATCTTTCTAATGTAAAATTTTGGGTTTGATTCCTGAAACCAGGTCATACCTTCAATCTTACAGTGTTGACTGTTCCTATGTACTATGATAAGTTTCCATTATGCATACATATGAAAATTGTTGATGTACACAATCAGTTAAAACTAATTAATTTTAAAAACTATCATTTTATGACTTATTTGCATTTATTATTATCACTACATTGTATAATTTTTGTTTTGTTCACAGGATATGGCACAAAGTACTCCCTCAAATCAAATTTATGACACCACGTACAGATGTATGTCACAAATGTGAGCAATATCGGGATCTAATTCAAAAGGTTTGTAGCTAGCATCTTTATATTACATGCAGGATATTTCATTCCCAGGTAGTTTATGTTAGTTTTATTTTCTTGTCCAAAACACAACTGGAGTGGTGATCTGCTAGAGAGTTCATATGGCAAATGGGAGGCTATTTAATATTGGTTAATTTCCTATTATTGTTCATTCACATATGTGAAATTTTGAAACATTAATGACTGTTTGTTTACCACTTACTAAACATAAAAAGTGAAAGTGTTGTCATAAAACCAATATTCTGTTTCCTGTAAGATGACTTATGTAAAAATTTCTTAAAGTGTACAGTACTGTAATTTGTGCTTTTTTTGTTTACCAAATTATTTTACATGTGTGTATATTTTTCTTTTAGGCAAGGACTGAGGAGGATAAGTTACTTGCTACAGCAACTTTTCGGGAACACATACATTCGGCCCAGGTTGAACGAGACTATTATAGAAGAGTGTGTGCTGCTGCCAGACAAGAACTCAACAAACATCCTAGGTCTGAGGCTCCTCAGATTCTGTGTTCCAACAACTTGAGAAATGTGCATTATACTTTTGATTTCGCACAGAGTATCTTATTACCAACTCATTGTAGACAAGAGGGAGCTCTGTATTTTATGTCTCCATATAAAGTAAACCTGTTTGGAATTTGTAATGATGGCAGAACTATACAACATAACTACATTTTTTGGTGAATCTGAATGTATTGGCACTGATGGCGAGCAAAGCCATTCAGCAAATGCTGTAATTTCAATGCTACACGATTATTTTGAGAAATATGGTGAAGGGGAAGAAATATGTTACCTAAATGCTGATAATTGTGGTGGGCAAAATAAAAATTACATCGTTACGAGTTATCTAGCATGGAGAGTGAGCAACAAACTACACAGTGAAATAAATTAGCATTTTATGAAGCCATATCATGCAAGATGTCTTGTTGATGGCTTATTTGGTTTAGCCAGGCGTGCTCTTCGCCGCTCGGACTGCGATTCCATGCAGCAACTGAAACACATAATAGACAGATCTTCAGAGCCAAATTATGCTGTATTATATGGTAGCCAAGAGGGAGAGTGGCAATGGAGAGATTGGAAAAGTTTCTTTAAACCCCTCTTCTCTGCTGTTCTTGGCATTCAGATGTACCATCACTTCAGGTTCTCTTCAGAAAAACCAGGTAATGTTTATAATAATAAATTATGCACAGTTTGGTTATTTTGTTTTCATGAGCATATCTTGGTGCATTTACTGGTAAATGTGTTCAGATATTTTCCTTTAGACTCGGTGAATTTCTGTGTATACTTTCAGTTACATGATCAATAATACAGCTCAAGTTGCTTGCATTTAACATAATTTTGACTGATTTATTGTTCAACCAGTATCAGAACTAGGCAGTATTATGTTTGATTTTAATTCAAAGTAAGGTTAAAAAGCAGAAATAATTAAATTATATAAAAACGATTCACATAAGCGTGTGTGAGTGTGTGTGTGTGTGTGTGTTTTTTATTACCTATATCATTTTATAGTATTACATGACATTTGTAAAATTCCAGGTGAGGTTGCAGTGAAAAAAACAGTAGATGGTCCTGAGACTATTTTTGGTCTCCTGAAAAGAGGCAAGTCAGTGCCTGCTGGACTACCAAGCCCACTCCAGCCAGGTGGAACATCATTAAGAAGGGCTAAGTAAATGGAAAGAAATGTTTAATATTAGTGATGAAAAATGGAAAACTATATATAATATCCCCTTTGTTACAACAAAAAATACAAAATTACAATGGTTACAATTTAGAATTAATCATTATATATTAGTCACTAACTCTTTATTGCATAAAATTGGTCTAATCCGGGACCCTAATTGTTGCCTTTGCAAAACACAACATGAGACCATTGTACATTTACTATGGGAATGTGAAGAAGTGCAAAGTTTACTTAAAATGTTTAAGAATCTTACTGAGACGTCAAATATTTACTTACCGCTCAGTCAGAGAAATTTCATTTTAGGGATAGATGAAAAATCTGGAAAGACTGTTACTGTAAATTTCATATTTCTTTTAATTAAATATTTATATCTATAGAACTAGATGTTACAATGGAACACTGTCTGTCATTGCTTTTGATGAATTTAATTAAACAACATTTTCAAATAATGAAACATACAAAGGTTTATAATGATTTTATCATTGAGGATGATTGGAGAGTATGGTTTGATTTTTTGGCCTGAACACCTAACTGTTAGCTGATTTTTACACAGAGTGATATTTTTTGTCTTTGTAATTTAGTCTATACACTTAATTGAGAGTATCAATATGTCTCAATATGCATATGTTTTACATATATATGACTGATGGAATCTGCTGTTGTATTTACTCAGTTATACATTTTTTTTTGTACTAAGACTTCAAAAGTGAGATGCAAGTATTTTTATAAACAAAAAGCTACTGTAGAGAGTACTATTATATACATATATATAAACAGTTTATAAACTTCTACTTTTTGTACTGCTCTATATCATATTAGTACAATTTATTTTTCTGTATGTATGTGTTTTTTGTTTTTTTTGTTTTTGTATACATGTTTGTGAATGTTTTTTTTTTTTTTTTTTTTTTTTTTTTTTTTGTCCGGTGTATGTTATATATTGTGTATGTTTGAAGTGTCTATGTAAATATGTGTGAGTTTGTTTGTGTGTAATGTATGTTAAGTGTGTATGGTACTTGGCCACCCATAATATTCCCCATACTCCCTAGCCAGGTGGAGATGGAGGGGATATGTAAAAATCCTGGCTATTTGCCATAATAAAATGTGTGAAAAAAAAAAGAAGGGCTAAGTACTTGCATCATAACATTCGCAAGTTTGTAAAGGAGCCATATAAGGATGAATTGTGTCCCTTGCCTGTGATCGAGGAATAAATTAATTTTGATCAGTTTGTGCAAGAACTAAACTACCTCAGATCCAGGTGATTTAGTGCCATATTTTGAATTAAATCTAAATTTGAAAAATTCCTTTTAAGAGTTGAAGGTACATTTAAGGACTTGTTCAAATAAATGCCATACAGAGTGAGTCTAATGTCTTTATGACTTTTTGATATTTCTAGATCTAATTCTTTTAGATTTCTTGTGCTAGAGTATGCATATGAGTTTGCAGTTTAATTATCTTTAATATTTTTTCCAACCCTGCAGTGAGTACAAGGCTGGCATATGTTGTTTTCAGTTCAGACTATGTTCAGATTTGCAAAGTTAATCTTTTGAAAACAAAATGTTTAAAAGTGTTTATATATATATATATATATAAATATATAATATATATATATATATATATATATATATATATATATATATATATATATATATGTCAAAGATTATGTAGTAAAATGCATTGTAATTACATGTATTTGCTTTTGCTTAGACAGTTTTTTGTTTTCATTTGTTCTTATGTGCCATGCTGTCCGGTTTTGTAAACACAATCATAATAACAGTGCAAACCAGAGAAAGCGAAATAACATTTCTGCCTGTAAAAAGACATACCCTATATTGAAAGTAAGTTTACCCTGCAATATGTTGTGACATGCATGTGCATAACATACTGGTATATATATTTTAAGATACTACAAAAAGTTAAGTTAGTTTATTGGCCTTTCCTATTACCATTCACTTCATGACTTGTATTTTCAAGTATTACATGTATTTCAAATAAATTGAATACAGCACATTACATTATTGTTGTTTTTAGTATTACATCATCTTACAAAATTGATGATTTTATGTATGCATTTTTTTTTAAATTTCAGTAATCTGAATTTGGGTCACAGAATCCTACTTCATGTTATGAAGTAGTAAAGGTTTTCCTCCATTACCAGAATAATTTACAGGAAAGGTGAAGGATCCACCGTTTCAGCAAATATCTTCATGTAATTCATGTGGATATTTTTCAAGACAAATCTTGTGATGAAATGTCTGCATGAAGTCATGGAAACATTATACCATCAAACTGGTGAATTTGATAAAGCATACATGTGACTAAACACTATCCATTAAACAATCAGTGTAATATATTCAAAGCACCTGTTACTCTTGTTTAAATATCGCCACTTGGATGACGTCATGAAATGTAAAAGAACGTCATAAATGCCACACTACTGAGTGACAGCATCTACTTTTCAAATGGCCGCTGTGTTGCCAAAAATAATCAGATCTGATATTTTTTGGCATAATTTTAATTGTAATAATCTATATTTTCAAAAAATGTAAAAAGGTCAAAATCCAAAATTTGACCCGTAAGGGTCTTTTTCTCAGCCTTATATAGTTCTCTCACATTATGAAGAGTCTATCTGACTGAGAAGTTTATATTCAAACATTCAGATCTATATATAAAACTTTTGATAACCAGTATAATCTGATTATAAAATGAAAAGTATTCACTATATTTACTTATACCTAAAAGGTCGAGAATATTTCGTTCCCAATGTTTTGGATAAACCATGTATTTAAATTAATCAAATATTGTTGGACTATATTACATCTCCATAGTAAGTGTTCAATAGATTCTGGCTATACTTTACAAAAACTACATGTAGGATCTTGGTTTGGATCATATCTATTTACATTATATAAATATTTAGAACTTTCTATAGATGAGAAAAATATATGTATTTTATATGGTATAATTGGGTTTTGAAGTTTATAACTAAATTCAGTTTGTAAATGATGTATAATAAACTTTTTCACAACACTTCGTATACCATTATATGTCAAGAAATCACAATTTATTTCTGATTTAATATATCTCTTTCATATATTTTACCATCGGTGTCAATTAAATCATTAATGCAATATATTCCAGATTCAAACCACTATATATTTAAAACTGATTTTTACCTATTTTAATTTCTGTGTTATTCCACAAAGCTGTGGTAAGTATTTGGTATTCTACACAATCCTCATCTACAAATTTTGATATATATTTTAGAGCAGATAAAACATCCCCCATCCCCATCCATTATTTGTATTTTCTATTAATTTGTCTAAGTATGCATTTCCAGTGTTAAAAAATTTACTCACTACAATTTTTTATCAAAAATATTTTTCCATTTAGAAAGTAATGTTGACATATATATTTTTTAATCTATGTTAATTTTAAAGCCTTTATGAAATGATCTAAATCAATCATTTTAGCCCCCCTTCACTATATTTTTTATAGTAGTACTTCGGGTTAAAATATTAATTGTAGGACCTTTTTTATTAATCTAAACTCTATCATTGATCAACTGATACGAGGACTACTGTGAGTGCCCGCCATTTTGTCTAAATTATGCATTAAATTGTGTCACGTGGTGTTGAAAGTCACATGACAGAGAGTAGTCTGTCGAGGTATCTCGGAAACGACATATTGACGCTAGCCTTGAACTACGTCATACCATGGTGATTAGCAAATATAACAACTTTCTTATATATCTTTGTATAAAAACTCAGTTTTGAGTTATTAAGCCATTTGTGTACAACTGTAACCTGTTATTAAAGCGCCTCCAAGTGGACTTTATTGACAGATTCCATTATTATTTTCAAACTTTGTAGATATTGACTTAACAATCATGCATACAAAATTTGAAAGTCATCTGATTATTGGTTCATGAGAAGAAGATTCACGATAATTAAAAAAACAGCCATATACATGAAAAATCCACTTAAAAGGGAAAATAACTCCCATAAGGGTTTTCCTGACAATTTTAGCCCCATGCGTTTTTTTTTTGTAGATCTCTGCATGCTGAATATTTTTGCTTCTTTCACTTTCTCTCTATCTATTATACTTTTCAATATTATTTAAAAAGGGAAATAATTCCCATAAGGGGTGACCTGACCATTTCCGCCCTAATGATTTTTTGTATATCTATACGTGCTGAACATTTTTGCTTCTTTCACTTTCTCTCTGTCTATTATACTTTTCAAGATAATAGGACAAAATTGTCCAAAAATGAGAAATTAACTAAAAAGGGGAAATAACTCCCACAAGGGTCGACCCGGCAATTTCGGTCCTTTTGACTTTTTTGTAGATCTTTGTGTGCTGAACATTTTTGCTTCTTTCACTTTTTTCTCTATCTATTATACTTTTCAAAATGATAAGACAAAACAGCCCAAAACATGAATAATCCACATAAAAGGGGAAATAACTTCCATAAGTGTTGACTGAAAAATTTTCTCACTTTTGACTTTTTTGTTGGTCTTTGTGTGCCGAATATTTTTGCTTCTAACACGTTCTCTCTATCTATTATACTTTTCAAGATAATAAGACAAACCAGCCCAACACATTAATTATCCACATAAAAGGTAGACCTGACAATTTCGGCACTATTGACTTTTTGTAGATCTCCGCGTGCTGGACATTTTTACTTTTTTCACTTTCTCTCTATCTATTATACTTTTCAAGATAATACGACATAACTGTTCAAATATATGTAAACGTTGTTAAGAATTATTTAAAGATCATTTTGACAAAATTCAAGGTCATGAGGTCAAAGGTCAAGGTCACAGGCACCTAAGTAGTTTATTTTTGTTACAAGTAATAGCCGCTCTACCACACAAAATCGGCACATTTGTAAATTACTTTATTTTCATTTGGATTTATGAAAATATTGGTTGAATTAAATGATAATATTTTGTATCGACTCGAAGGATCGTCACATGATGAGATACACGGGCCATGATGGGTGGTCACCACAATGTGTCTCAAAAACGATTTATATACTAGTATCACTATATAAAGACGTGTATATACATGTATATATATTGTGACATTATTACCTGGTTGAGTTGATTCCCCTATAAATGTATTAACACTATCATTTGTTCTCTCAATAGTTGTCTCATCTGTTGTCGTTATATCGGTTGTTGTCTCATCTGTTGTCGTTATCTCTGTTGTTGTTATCTCGGTTGTTGTTATCTCGGTGGTTGTTTCTTCTGTTGTTGTTATTTCAGTTGTTGTTTCTTCTGTTGTTATTTCAGTTGTTGTTTCTTCTGTTGTTGTTATTTCAGTTGTTGTTTCTTCTGTTGTTGTTGGTTCACTAGAGCAATTATACCTCGGACTTTGTGCAGGACATTGCAATTGAACTGTAACACCGTCGATAGCTGTATTGGTGAAATGGAAACGTATATAATTATAATTTCTACTACAGAGTAAACAATAATATATCTAGGACCCATTTCACGGAGATCGGATGCACTTAAACATGAAAAGTATGTACCTTTTCAAATGCAGTCCAACGTGTTTGCTTTTCATTTGTTGAATTTCAGCACACACACGCACACACACATACGCACACACACACACACACACACACACACACACACACACACACACACACACACACACACACACACACATATATATATATATATATATATATATATATATATATATGATTTGTGTGATTACATAAATATTTTAAATGTGACACGTAAAATAAAGTCTGGCGGTGATTTGATTGGCTAACGTGCGGCAAACTGAACTACTTTTATTCACTACGTACGCAGACTTCATTCATCTGAAGTTTGGCAATGCCATTATTTCATTCATCGCCATTTCATTTATTGGCGATGACGTCACCTTGTGTTTCCATTCATATCACATTTATGATACTCATTATGAATTTTCCATTTTTGTTCGCCAGAGGCTATCAAAATGGAAAATTTAAAAACTCGTAAGCATACTTTATCAGATGTTGAAATTGGCAAAATTGCCGATTTGAATACAAATATATATATAAAGCGCATATACCAAAGTATTAACTGTCATGTGGTCTAAGTAATAATGAAGAAGTAAGAATTAATAATCGAAACTCCATCGAAAGTACATTAGAACACGATGAATTAGATGTGCAAATGGTCTTAACATGAAGAACTATTGCGAATCCCAAACGGGATAGGACAAGGTGTCCGGAACGAGTCAGCGTCCTCTGTCGGCATGCCACAACCGTCGCAAATATTCCATGAAAACCTTTCTAGTTCGATGAACGAGCCAAATTCGGTGAAAAGGTCAAGTTCGGTGAAAAGCACGATTAGCAAAAGGGAGTCACTGTCTGTGGTCGTGCTCCAGAATACAACCTAATATTACTGAGAAGGGGACTTTATAATGTTAAACAAGATCCCCGTATCGACCATATTTTTTTTAAACGACGATTTCAAGCGTTCAACAACGTGACCTTGTGTAAGTAGTTTGTTGGCGAGTCGTTTCGCTCTCAGAATAAAACATTCATAATAAGAGCATGCCCTGGCATTACGTATAAGTTGTGAATTGAAAACATCATAGGCAGGAGAAGATGGAATATTACTACTTGGAAATGGGAAGTTGGAGATTTGGAAATTGAAATCGTCGCGTTTGTCATAAAGGGAGGTGTGAAGTTGACCGTCCTTTCCAATCGGTAAGAGTAATTCTAGGTAAGAAGCAGATGCGTTGCTCTCTGTCGTCTCATTGCTCTCTAGCTCAACAGGATACATCTATCCGAGGTAATTCTGAAATTCTGAATTATTTATGGACAGGATGTCGTCGATATACCTAAGTATAAGTGTAAGTAAAATTGAACAGAAATGCTAACTGTTTCTTTCCTTTGCAGAGCAGAGACTGTATAAATTCTGCTTCATATGAATACAAAAAGATGTAAGACAAGAGTAAACCACAGTATACAAATACTTGATTATTGGACCAACAATGATCTCCGGACTCCAGAGGTGAGATCCGGTGCCATGAAAGAGTAAGCATCCCTTGTACACCAGTCTATAATAACAATAATAATAACAATAACAATACATACATACATACATACATACACACACACACACACGCACGCACGCACGCACACACACACACACACACACACACACATACATACATACATACATACATACATACATACATACATACATACATACATACATACATACATACATACATATACATACATACGTTGCCGGTACATACATACGAATTCAGGATACCCTGTACCAGCAAAATGAGACGACAAAAGTACAAATAGGAATATAGTGGTATAACCCTTAATATAGTATATATATATATATATCATGTGCAGACGGGGTGAGTTTGTGTGGGGATGTGGGGATGTTGACTTACATTGTTGTATGCAAAAATCTTGTAAATCAAATAACACTTGCAAAAGATCCACCAAATGGCCATTTATGAATGAAGCAAAATGCTGACTTACTTCCAAATTCTACCCAGAAGAAACCACCATTGCTGTCCAGTATGTTGTTGAGTTCTATCGTGAAGTAATTGGTAGTACTGGTATAGAAGTTCGTCATAGTAAAATTGTTATTGTTATTGCAGTCAAGAGTCACGCTGTTGTAGTTAGGGCCATCGGACACCTGCAAAGACTGGCGACACGAACCATTTACAGATTCCAAACGAATATCTCGTAACTTTATATTTATCGGTGCGGAACAATTAGATGTTTCCACGGAGCACGATCCTGAGCTACCTTTATTTATTCCAAACGGGTAAGTTTGGCCCATCAAATGCAGTGTAGATGCACTAGATCCATCGGTGACTTTGTTCGCAGAGCTTGTAATTCTACTAATTGTCGTTTCTAAAATAGTAAGATAAATACACAAATATTGTAACCATTCAAATTATGTATACAGTAGTCTTATAACAAAAGTGATTTTTAATAAGTTATCACCATGCTTTTGGATGATGATGATGATGATGATGATGATGATATAAAATCGAATACAGAATTACCAAATTCATGCCAACTTAATCTTTATACAAATGCATGTACACAGACTGACTTCATTATGGTTATCGATATCTTAGCTTTTTTCAATATCTACTTTTTCACGAAATTCTTTACAAATTTACTACTTACATTTACTATGTAATAAATATTCTTAAGTACATATAAAAAAATAATTGATTGTTGTGTACACCACTAACGGAATGATGTTATACATCAAGGTAGTAACAGGTCGTAACGTTGCTATGCAAGTCGATATATTTTCAAAAAGGGATTATGATTGGCTAATACATAGAATTGTTTATACATGTATTTCCTTGCAAATGTATACTTACCATCTATACATTGATACGTCATTGCCATGAAGGTGGTTTGATAATAAAATATCGTGTTATTACAACCCAGATAGAGTGTGTCTGTCCTTGCTACCTGTCTTACCGAACATGTTCCAAGTCCAACACATGCCTCATGATAAAGATAAGAGACAAATGCTGACTGGCCATCGACCGTTTCATAAATTCCTGTGCACTGGTCATTAACATTCGGTCGACAACAATTTGTATGGTTGGCTTCAGTTAAGTTTAAGTCTGTCGTGTACTCTATTGGACATCCGAGGTTTTTAGGTTTTGTTCCTACTGTAACGGTTAGGGGAAATATCACCGACGATCCGTTGCACATTGCATCCATGTAACCCGACCCGTAACAATCATAGTGTAAATACTGTATTTGAGCATGGACTGAACAATAGATAAAATAAAGATATAACAGAAAATTGTGTGTAAATTTTAACTATACATTATACAGTAATACCTAATGCGAACTACGAAGCGTTATTGATAGAAACGATCGTCTTGAGCATTTAATCTGGTCTCTTTTGTAAAACTATAACTTTGGTATTGTTAATAATATACATGTATACAGTAAAACTTGTCATAACGGACACCCTGTGATAACGGGCAATTTTAAAGTCCGGCAACTGTCCGTTAAACACAAGTTTTACTGTATATAAATCAAATAAATGAACCAATAATTCATGAAATTAAAACTTGGAAAAAATATTTCTTACCTGATATGATTAGTATGAGTATGATATGAAGAGAAATTGAAGATCTTCGTAAAACCATAATTTCCATTTTTAAGATAAATTCTTTTATTTTATGTCAAGTTCATAGTAATCCTTCTAACAACAGTCATAGTTTGAATTTAATACATAAGAATCGATTTGGACCCGGAAGTGTTATGCTTCAGTTATATACTATGTAGACGGTTGAAACCTTTTATAGATTACACAGTAATGCATTCTAATAAAGTCTACTTTGAATAATAAGCATTGATTGTGTTTTACGGCAGTATAGATATTAAATAAGCAAGGTGCTATTAAAGAATTGTCAACAGAATTTTGTTATAATGATATGTACATAATTACGATCGCAGTGATCGCATCACGTTATCACTCTTTGGTATACCTGTATTGTTATTTCACATTGTATGACGACTCAAAGTAATGGGGTATAGTAAAACATGTGATACCATGATTTCACATTGGTCTGAATAATAATATAATAATAATAATAATAGTAGTAGTAGTAGTAGTAATAATAATAATAATAATAATAATAATAATAATAATAATAATAATAATAATAATAATAATAATAATAATAATAATGAAAATAATAATAATAATAATAATAATAATAATAATAATAATAATAATAATAATAATAATAATAATAATAATTAATTGATTAATTAAAGATAATATAAATAATATGATAATGAAAAAAAGAAAAGAGAGAGAGAGAATTGTTATACTTGAGAAAATTTTATTACCGCATAATTTGTTAGACTGGGATTAAGTAGTCCATTAATCAGTATGTTGTTCTATAACTCGTTTTCAAATTCTGAAAATGTGTTTTAAAATTGAAAATATATTATAAGAATGATGATAATATGATAAAAAATTATTAACAATGAGAGAGAGAGAGAGAGAGAGAGAGAGAGAGAGAGAGAGAGAGAGAGAGAGAGAGAGAGAGAGAGAGAGAGAGAGAGAGAGAGAGAGAGAGAGAGAGAGAGAGAGAGAGAGATAATTGTCACAATAATTATTGTATGACTGATATTAAGTAGTTTTTGGTTAGTTCTTTTACTTGTTTTCAAATTCTGAAAATGTGTTTGAAATTGAGCAAGGCATACATAATTAAAGCATAAAACCTGTGGATGATTTCCAATGTATTTTGACGTCATCGATATAAGAAGCCAATAGTCATATAGCACACACCAGGAAGTAATTTCATTTTGATTCAATGTGCTTCATTTCATCAAAAGGGTAAATAAGATTAGAATAATATAGGGTCTTATACCCTTAACAAAGAATGAATTATACTTTTTGTTCACCGAATTAATATCGTTTTAACCTGTTTCTTGAAGCTTTTATTTGAACGTTATTCAAATCAAATAAGAATTAGGTTTCAATATTTCCCTACATTAAAATTTGCATTAAACATTTTTCGTGAAGATAGAAATCTTAAACGTTAAAATATATAGCATATACAATATATTACAAATATATAAATATTTTTCATTAACATTGAAATGCATACACTTTGTCTCATAAATATGAAATAACACAGTTTTTTCCATTAACATTGATTTTTTAAATAACATAAACATGTACAGCATATTTGGATTAACATATTTAGTTATGATCGTTTCCGTAAATTTCTAGCATACTTTTAAATATGAGTTAGCATTTTGTGTAAAACCGAGTTCTGAAAATAGATTTAGTTCATATTATGAAACACATAACTAAAGATGTATATTTAAAGTAACATGTCGTTTATATTATCAATTACTTTAAGTTTATTATCTAAATAATCGATTGTGTGTTAGGTGCAATGAATGAAATGTCTAGTGGTTCGTTTCACTGACGGCTACGAAAAGTTTGAAGTCGTAGTGAGTTGGAATCGCGAGCGGAAATCCCGGGATAATTTCCCGGTACCGTGTTATACCCAAGATTTTTTAAATACGGTTGTGTGTTCCTGTAAAGCGCCCGGCATGAGAAGCGAAAGTTACATCAATTATGACACTTTAAAGATCCCTCGTTACAATGGCGTTAGTTCACGGCACTGGTCAAAATCTGTGGCACTTCACCTAAAACTGTCCGTACCAGTGAAATATTCTTGACAAAATGCAAATCAACAGTAAAACAGAAACATCGTGGCTTTTAGTTACATGCGATATGGACATCCTAGCAGTACTTAGATATCATTATATGCGGAAAACACCAAAATATGAATACTGCAAACATTGGAGCACAGAGTAAATGGAATATTAAGTTACCTGTTCGATAGTGGCTGTTGAGTTGTCTGTTCTATTTGAATTTGACTGTGGACTCAAAGCAGGTGTAACCGTCAACAGGAGATGCTTACTCCTCCTCCATGGCACCTAAACCCACCTCTGGATTTCCTTTGCTCCGTGTTTGTCCAGTATTCACCAGATTTGTATATGTATCCTAGACACCCTGAAGATTTATACTTTGGTATCTGAGATTTATTTATTGTAGGCCAATAGTCCAATTAATCTGTTTGCTCCTTGTCTTATATATAATTTTCTATGACTTTATCATGTAATATCCTGCGCTTTAGTAATTTTTATCCTAACAAACAATATCACCAACCTAACGTATGGTGTAAACAAATGTATTGTATCATTGTTGTACAAAATACACATGTATCTGCTACATTTCTCTATCTCTCTCTCTCTCTCTCTCTCTCTCTCTCTCTCTCTCTCTCTCTCTCTCTCTCTCTCTCTCTCTCTCTCTCTCATACAGTCTTGAAACTTGAATTAATTAGAATACAATATTAGGAGCATAATGAGAATAAATTTGCAACATCCTTTCAAATGATGTAAACAATACATGGACTTAACATGGACTTATACTTCCAATGTAAACAATAATTCAAACGCCAATAAGCCCTACTGGAATAACATTTCAAAAGAAGTCACATCGGGGACAAATTATATGTGAAAATAAAGCGATCAATTAGTCCTCAAATAGTCTAAATATAAAGTAGCATAACGTCGATTGCACTTTTTCTATAGAACTTGCTGAAAATTAGTTGATTTAAATTTTCGTCCGTAGTTTTCTGTTTCATTTCTCTAATTTGCAATTTTAAACTCCAATCATTTCCTTTACCTAGACATTAAATAAATTTGAGATAACTCGTTCTTGTATATACAGTTTTATCTGCCACTACGAATGTTCAAATGGCAGACTTAATTTGTTCCGCCCAATGATATTAATCGTTACAAAAGAAACTTTATGGGTTTATTCGTAGTATTACGGTGGCATGGAGATGGCACCGTATAGTATTGTGAGAAATATGCGGTAAAACAACATATTTAAACACAGTTGGAATAATGATTTTGACTTTTTTTGTTATGTTTCAGAATTATACATCTATTTTAATTTTGAACTCAACTCATGAAGTCTTATTGGACAATAGTTTTGGCCTATTTTGCAAAACTTTAACTTGGGTATTATCTTATAATACAAAAAAAACCCCAAGGTCTCGTGTCACAGTAGGTGTCGGTACGCTAAAGAACCCTCTGCTCAATGGCCGTAAGTGCCGAGCATAGGCCAAAATATGAAGCCCTTCACCGGCATTTGGTGACGTCTCCATATGAGTGAAATATTCTTGAGTGGGACGTTAAACAACAATAAACAAATAAACAAACATTTAAGGAGATGTACTTAAAGGGGCATTATCTGTTAATTTTAATGTTTTTATTCTCATTTTTTACTACTTACATTGATATACAATAATAAAAAATACACTCAGGCAAAACAATTCTTAAATTCCTATATATTTTGTGATAACTGCTTGAGAAATCCAGATTTGGTACTTTGTATCATGCGTACCACACTGGACCTGACTTATTTTCACAACAAATATATGAATATAAGATTTTATGCCTGTGTATAGCCCTTATTGGTTATTGTACATCAAGAATATAAAAAGCCTAACGGACCTCTTGAAATCAAGAGGTGGGATCAGGTGTCATTGAGGAGTAAGCTTCCCCTGTCGACCAGTCACACCCGCCGTGAGTCCACAGTCAAAACAAAATGAAATACCTGAGGAACGAATCCTCGTCATAATTGATACAGACGTCTCAACAACCGCCATCGAACAGGTAACTCAACATTTCACTTAGTGAAACGGAGTAGACGCAAACAAGACTATTATAGCGACCGTAAAATTTGCGGAACGTTGACATCAAACGCGGTTTGCGATATCCCTGTGTCAATTATTTGTCAGTGAATAGTTTACCTCTGCATATTAAATGTTCATATGTTGAACACGTCTGCCATATCGGATCATTTGTGAAATATAAACTCCATATTCTGGTGATTGCAGGATGTTACTAAATGTGGAAAATTAACGATGGGAAAGCCGAAGTAGTCGCATTTGTCGTATAGCTTAGTTGCTAATTTCCCGTCTGTGTTTATATTAATTAAAATGTCTAAGTATGAAGCGTGTGTCCTTGATTCTGTTGCATCTTTAATTTCTAGTTCGTCAGGATATATTGCATCGATATATGTATGGAAATTGTCATTATTGATTGACAAAAACGTCAAGAACAGTTAGTTTAAAAAACTAGAAAAAAATCGAAATATTTTTTCTTTGGTAAACACAGGTAATGCCCTTTTAAATTTTACTCATTAAGTAGTTTCCACAAGGAATATGCGATAATAAACATATAAACAACATCTTGAAATATAGTCTCCGGTAAGGTAAATAACGAAAATCAAACAAACGATATATACCCACAGTGTAAATCGTTATAAAATCTTTAAAAAACAATTTAGATTAAATATTTATGAGGTAATCACTTTATAAATGATTTCACGAGTTACCTGCTTAAAAACATAAAAATGACAAAGACATACCTCACATGAAATACAAATGCACACATATATAAGATACAAGTACTTACTGAGTTGAAATAACAATGATAATGCAATTCTGTGTATCATTCTATGTATATTGGGGGTAATGTCCTTAAAAAGCTCCCCATGAATAGATTGAATATTTAAGTTACTGTACATGTACTCAATTTAGCGGTATAATATTCTTTCTCGCTTAAGTCATTGCAGACAGCGCTAAAATTTCTTTACTCTGTCATTCTGCATACACGACAAAGATCATGAAATTAATTGCGCGAATTCAAGATTGCGCTAATAAGTATATACCCTCTAGGAGCGCTAAAATATGCATGCGCTAATTTAAATACACATACAGTACATGCCAAAATAGATGGGTCAAGTAAGATGTCTTCAGGTGTCCGATGCAGTCTCTTCTCGCCAACTCAACCCTTGGCAGGGAAGTGTGTAAGATTATTTGGCGGTAGAGCTAAAACCATACTCATCTATTTTATTCCTTAACTCAAAATTCCTCCCAAACGAAGCTACTCCTTCACCAACAGAAGACATTGATTAAAGGTTGATAGTATTACCACTGTTAACTTCACTTTGATATCGCACAGTACGGTTAACACGTCACCCCTAAATATATAAATGTAATGTTCTATCCTATTGTTCAGACCAGCCTTTTTGGTTTGTAGGGTTATTGTAGAATTTTGAGTTAGATGGAAGTAATAAAATTAATATTGTATTTACAAAAACAAAATGACAAATCCATAAAAGGGCCAAGTAATACAAAGTGTAATTCCAAATTCACACTGATAGGAAGTTTGAAAAATGAACATTTATATTCTTGACAATAGGAATATATTTGGAATGGATGTAATACGATTTTTAATTTCGGTTAATTATTTTCATTTATTCATGACAAATTCGTGACAAAATAAGTGGCTGTTTTTCCAAAAATACACGTATATCAATGAAACACGAGATGCTACATTAAAAAGGGTAACAGTTTAAAAAGATATATATATATATAAAATGGAAAAACTAAATATAGAAACGTTGATCTATTATACGAAACTGTACAAAGAAAAGCAATTTTGACTTTTAAGGTTTTTAAATGTTTTATCAAATTTCCAAACATACGTACATGCACAAAACAATGGTTTCAAATTTAAGATATCAAGATACGGTTTTGCAGCAAATATTTATCCATACTGAATTACTTTTGACATTTTCAAAAGATTGGTAAAAATTAAAAGTTTCTCGATACAGTAATGATTCCCTTATCATTTTTAACGAGGGGTCCAGGAGCAAAGTCACGTATCAGGCGTTGCTTTAAAGTACAGTGTATATTTTTAATATATCGTGTTTAGCATTGAACGACTTCGTGTCGGACAAAACTCCAATGTATCTGATTATACTAACCTTGATGAAACAACAATACCTCGCTAAAATAATTAATACTGTTAAATGGTTCGTTTGATTCTAAATTTAGCTTGTCAAACATGACACTTGGATTTAATTTTTCACAGCTTAGATTGACTTTTTGCAAGGTTTAAAATCCAAACTATTTATGCACACAATACTATGAAATTAAAAACATGAAATTAAAAAATATATCCATTTTCATACAAACTAGATTTTTAAGCTTTATCAAAAAGATATTATCTTTGTTTTCATTATTTAGCCTGGGAAGCAGTACCCTATCCACAATCAAGAAAAAAAAACTTATATACGATAGCAACCAACCTTGTACAAACAACTGAACCACAGATATATTGAACTAAGGGTAATCATGTTATTCCATAATATGTAATGTGTAGAAATTGAAAATATTTAAATTAAAGGCCTTGTATTATCAAAAAAGAAGTGACTATAATTCAACCGGAATTTATAAAGACATTTTTAGTACAATAAAATAGGTGAACAATACAGATTTTTTGTTTGTTTATTGTTGTTTAACGTCCCACTCAAGAATCTTTCACTCATATGGAGACGCCACCAAATGCTGGTAAAGGGCTTCAAATTTTGGACTATGCTCGGCACTTACGGCCATTGAGCAGTGAGGGGTCTTTAACATGCCGAGGCCTACTGTGACACGGGACCTCGGTTTTTACTATCTCATCTGAAGGACAGAAAACCAACATGCCGCCGGCTGGACTCGAACTCACGACCTCATAATCAAGAGTCGAGCGCGCTGCCGACTGAGCCAGGTGGGCTCAACAATACAGATAAACATCACGATAGTTTGCCAAAGGATTGAATGGGAATTGGTTAATCAGTAAAAAACGAGTAAAAACAAAACCAACAGCGGCAAAATATAACTAATATATAGACATAATTACCAATGTCATAGTCTTGCAAAAAGCCATAATAAATGCTCAAAACGATCATTTCTATCAATAAGACTTTATTAGTTAGGCTAGAATTTAAAATAGATGTACTGTAATAAACTTAAATATATTGCCAAATCTGTCAATGATTGACCACTGTTAAAAGATGATTACCTTACCTTTTGATGAATTAAGAATTGAAACAACGTTGCTATCTCTACGAAATGTTTCTTTAATATAAAATGATAAGCTGGTACCAAAATAACAGTTCGTATGCTTATTTTTATCCTTGGGGACTCATATTATTATTGAAATAATACCAAAGTTATTTTAGTTTTGCAAAAAATAAAGCCAAAATAAATGCTTAAGTCGATCGTTTAGTAAGATTTGCGAAAAACGCATGTCAATATCAGAGGTAGTTGGTTATAGACTATTAGATTTGTTTAGATTAAACATATTTTATTGCAGAATCATAATTAGTACAATTGGATTAGGCACAAGTTATAGACTATTCAGTGGCCAATCTAATGGCGCTCTTTCTTCCTTTCTCATGTTTTCAGGAGACCGTGATAGACCAAAGATAAAAAAAATACTATTGTCCGATTTATCTGCCTTGGCGGGTCGGAGTAACCCCTTCTTCATTATCATACGGATCATTCGACTTACTTTTTGGTAAAGACAGACTTCACGGGAATTGCGTTTTATTTTGCATTAGGTGCACGGAGGTATGATGGCATGTAGGAACGACTACGTGAATTTAATGCCTCTTTGCTTACCTAAAATTTAAACTCGTCAAGCTTAGGAAACGGTTCACGAGACTTCACCCCGCCAGGTGATATGGATCTGACTCTATCGATCTATTAAGATAAATCTTTCATGATATAAAAACGTAACTCTATTGTCCGTTCATGAATGATTACAATTATCTGTAGACTATGGCTCAGTCTGGAATCTTCAGTGCTGTTGAGAAATTTTGAAAAGATACAAATATACGAGCAAGTACTTACAGTCTTGAACCTGATGATTGCTTTTCGACAATCGCGTCCACAATATTCAACAAATAAGACTTATTTGCTAAAAAGACAGTATTATCTTGGTAAAAAAAATGTTAACACACACCACTAAAAGCAACAACACTATTTAACTACATGTGTCGGTTCTAAAAAAATAGATACCAGTCATGAAAGGAATTATATAAAGCATTAAAACGACCTGTCTCTTCAAAAGGACGAAGTAAGTTACATGAATAGGCTAAAACACACACACGATTCTTTAAAAAATATCAACCGTAACAATGTCTTCATGTATTAAAATTTCAACAATGAATTGTAGGGGACTACATGATATTACAAAAAGACGGGATGTTTTTAATTACTTACGAAATCAGGGTAACCAAATTATTTGTTTACAAGATACTCATTTCTCTAAAAGTGAAAGTACAATAATTAGGGCAATGTGGGGTGGTGAACAATTTTCCTCTTCATGTCGAACTAACGCAAGGGGTGTATCAACCTTACTCAGTAACAATTTCGAATATAAAATACTTGACTCACGCTTAGATGAGTTGGGTAATTATGTAGCATTGAAAATATTGGTAGGTAACCAGTTTAGCCTAACTTTAATTAATATATATGGTCCAAATAATGACTCGCCAGAATTTTATCATAAAATAGCAGACTTGTTGGATAATTTCATGTCTGATTTCATAATAGTATGTGGCGATTGGAATTTGGTCCAGGACCCCGAAATTGATTATTATAATTATACTGCTATAAATAATCCCAAAAGTAGAGACCATGTTCTGAAACTAAAAAATGATTTTAATCTTGTAGACCCGTGGAGGATCTATAACCCAGATTCAAAACAATATACGTGGACTAGGAAAAACCCTATAAAAATGTCTAGGTTAGACTTCTTTCTTATATCGGAAGAATTATTATCAAAAATTGAAGATGTCCAAATTGTCAGTGGCTATAGAACTGATCATTCTCTAGTACAACTATGTATTTCACTTTCTGAATGTAAAAGGGGGGCTGGTTTTTGGAAATTCAACACTTCTTTACTGAAGGATGTGGATTATGTTAGTAAAGTAAAACAGATTATACGAGATTCAGTAGAGGAATATGCCTTAGATTTAGATTTAGAAAATTCAGATTTAGAAAATGTCAGATTTACTATAAACGACAATCTATTTCTTGAAGTTTTACTAATGAAGATACGGGAAATGACAATTAAGTACTCGAGCCAATTGAAAAAAAATTAGGGAAAGGGAATCAAAGTGTTTTAGAAGCCAAATTGATTTTGTAAAGAATCTTTATGAGGAGTCAAAAAAATAGCATAGTAGGAGATATTTTAGATGATCTAAATAAAGATTTTGAAAAAATACAGACAATATGAGATGCAGGGAATTTTTCTGAGAACTAGGAGTAGATGGGTAGAGCATGGGGAGAAACCTAGTAAATACTTTTGTAATTTGGAAAAAAGAAATTTTGTTAATAAAAATATTACTAAACTAATGAACAAATAGGAATGAATTTATTAGGGAACAAAAACAAATTTTACAGGAAGTTAAAGACTTTTATCAAGAGTTATATAAAAGTAAAGATGATATGTTAGATGATGTTAATCTATCTACCTTACTGGATGAATCATCAGTTCCCAAGTTTTTAATAAAGTTTTACTTGACAATCCTATTACGTCTTCAGAAGTTTTTACAAGTCTAAAACGTCTTAAGAATGATAAGTCACCAGGTACCACGGGTTTTCAAGCTGATTTTTTCAAGTTCTTTTGGTCTGATTTAGAAACCATTTGTAGTAAAGTCCTTTAAATACAGCATTTTAAAGGGTGAGTTGTCTACTTCTCAAAAATTAGGAATTATCTCTATCGTACCTAAGGGAAATAAACCTCGAGAGTTATTGAAAAACTGGCGTCCCATATCTTTGCTAAACACAACGTATAAAATTTTCTCAGGGATAATTGCTAACAGGTTAAAAACAGTTCTTGATACATTAATTCATGAAAATCAAAAGGGCTTTCTATCGGGACGATTTATAGGAGAAAACACCAGATTACTATATGATATAATTTATCAGACAGAAATTCTAAATAAACCGGGCATGATTTTACTTCTGGATTTTGAGAAGGCCTTTGACTCTGTGTCTTGGAAATTTATATATAAAGTGCTTAAGTTTTTTAATTTTGGAGAGTATTTCATCAGACTTGTAAAAGTTATCTTATCAGATATAAAACTTTGTGTGATTCAACATGGTTTTTTCTCCGAGTTCTTTAAGATTGGTCGTGGCTGTTGTCAAGGAGACCCAGCTTCACCATATATTTTCTTACTATGTGTTGAAATAATGGGACTTATGATACGCCAGAATAAAGATTTAAGGGGAATTAATATATGTAATAAAGAATATAAGTTAATACAATATGCGGATGATACAACCCTGATCTTAGATGGGACTGAAAAATCAATCCAATCAGCTCTTTCACTTGTTAATCAATTTTCAAAGTTTTCGGGATTACGTCCAAACTTTGATAAAACATCATGTGTTAAAATTTGGATCTCTCAAATATATAGATATAAACTTTGAATTAAATCACAATATAACATGGTCACAAGAACCATTTTCATTTCTTGGAATAATTTTTTCTGTTGATCTTAAAGATATGATAGAACTTAACTATAGAAATAAAGTTGACTCTATTCGAAAAACTTATCTCTCACTGGCAAAAGAGAAATATATCGACAATTGGAAGAATAACTGTAGTAAAGTCTTTATTATTACCAAAGCTTGTCCATTTATTCATGTCATTACCTGACCCCAGTCATAAATCTTTAGCAGAATTAAATAATTTATTCTTTCATTATGTATGGAATTCCAAGGTTGATAGAATTGCTAGGAAGATAATTACAAGAGATTATAGGGAGGGAGGATTGAGAATGATTAATCTTGTGTTTTTTCTGAAAAGTCTCAAATTAACATGGATTAGAAGATTATTTAATTCTAATTCCTCGTGGTGTATTCTGTTAAAATGTCTTCTTCCAGATTATTTTACTCTTTCCCTAATTTTGGAAATAAATATCTGGAGAAGATTATGATTCATGTGAATCCTTTTTGGAAAGATGTGTTTATTTCTCTCTCGGATTTCCGTAAAATTACTGAAGAGAATATTCTGTTGACATCAGTTTGGTATAATGAAAATATAAAAATTGATAAAAAAGTACTTTTTATCTCTGAATTATGTAACAAAGGAATAACATGTATTGATGATTTTTTAAATGAAAATTTAAATATATTAAGTCTGGAGGAGTTAAAAAACAAGTTCAACATTAATATTCCTTTTACTGTTTATTTTGCAATTACTAGGCAGATTCGACAAATGCTACAAAAGCACAATCAAATAGAAAAAATTCAGAGACCAATTATTCCAAAATTTCTCAGTATAATTTTATTAAGTACAAAGGGATGTAGGGACATGTATAATCTTTTTATTTCTAATTCAAAAGATAATCCTAAATGTGAACAAAAATGGGCAACCATATTGAATATTGATAAAGATAAAAAGTGGTGGCAAATACATCACAATATACCTTTTCGTATCACAACAGATACAAAATTACAGTGGATTCAATACCGAGTTATACATCGAATTTTAGCAACAAATTCTTATCTTAAAAATATTGGTTATACTGACTCAAATTTGTGTACTTTTTGTAATACAGAAATAGAAACAATTGTACATCTTTTTTGTGAATGTGTTCTTGTGTAATATCCCTGTGGAGGGATCTAAATACTTGGATAAATGACAAAAATCCAGAAAACATTTATTTACAAAAGAGTGATATGATTTTTGGAAATAATAGTTTCATGAAAATAATCAATCTGTTAGTATTATTAATGAAAAATTATATATATCAGTGTAGAATGAAAAAGAAAATCCCTAGATTTATAGAGTTTGTAGAATTTGTGAAATTCTATCAGATGACAGAAAGACATATCTATAACAAAAATGATAAAAATCATAAATTTGACAACAGGTGGCAGAATTTCAGTATAATATAAAGTTATTTATCTTTAATATGTATATATGTGTGTGGGGATGCAATATTTATTTGTATTGGTATGAATTTTATTTGTACATGTACGCATATAAAACACCCCGAAAATTAATAAGTACTATAACCAAGGCGCAAATGAGTGAGTGAATGTGTGAATGGAAGGTTTGTTCTGATATAAATCAAAAACCTGTTACTAAATTATATTTTGTCAAGTTGCATGGAAATAGCATTTATATATTGTATGATTGGTAACAGAATAAAAAAAAAATTAAAAAAAAAAAAAAAAAAAAAACACACACACGAATAAGATGGCAGTAAAAATTGTGAAATTAAAATCAAATAATAATTATTGTATGTATAATAATTCGAAGAAAAAATTATTTCAGACGTAATGTTGACAATATTCATCAGTTAGGTCTAATTACTAAAATTTAATTCAATATAATATCTTGAATCAACACAAATCACGCTATCACAGGTTCATATCCGTTTACACGGATTTATTGTCAGGTGCGTAATCGATATTTAAATGTAATTGATATGTTTCATTAAGATATTGCAATGACAATGAAATTGAATATGTTTGATCAGTCAAAGCAGATAACAAAAACTAAGCAACCACAAGTAGAAATGATATTAATATATCAATATATATGTACATATGACTGCAAATCATTAAAATCATTGAGAGAGAGAGAGAGAGAGAGAGAGAGAGAGAGAGAGAGAGAGAGAGAGAGAGAGAGAGAGAGAGAGAGAGAGAGAGAGAGAGAGAGAGAGAGAGAGATTTGGGTCGGACTAACATAAATGTGATGTTTTAGGTATTCTTATCAGTCGCCCTTGTTTTAGTTAATTGTTGTGTGTGTTTCCAAGGCAACTCGGTTCTCATCGATTGCAGGGACATTCGTCTTTGCTGCCTTCCAATGTACAAATCTGTGACTGTAAATGATCGATCCAGCGAATCGGTCACGTCAGTCATATACATCAGATAGACCAATGGCATCATTTCTATCACGATCCTGTTGTTTCGTCTTTTTCATCTTTTGACTTTCTTCCATATGGCTAATTTCGTTAGATAAACTAAATAGATCTAAAGTTGGTGGAGCATATCTTCCATCTAAAACGAAACATTCTTCTGTTTTGTTGTCTCTCCTCTTTATTCGTCCGTTTGATTCAGGTTTTCTATCTCCGACACTACGTTTGGAATCAATAGCGCTTGTCTTTTGCTTACCGTCGGGGTTTCTTTGGTTTATGCCTCGTCTGTGCCTATTTTCTTTTGCATCAGTAATACATTTTGTGTCGTCACTTCCGCTCTTATATTGCTTTCCTATGCCATACTCCTGTAAAGTATCACTTTTGACCTTATTTAGTATCGTCGACGTATCTTCATGTTTGATGGTACTGTTGTTTACTTTACCTTTTGTCAGTGTATTCGGTTGATCCTGGTTAATGGTGCTCTTGTTTTGGTTCTGTTTGGTCAATACATCATTTTGGTCCTGGTTAATGATTCTCTTGTTTTCTTTTTGTTTGGTCACTGCGTCATGCCTGTCTTGGTATATGCTACTTTTGATCGTATAATACATTCCCTCTTCCACTTCATGCGTGTCTGTGCAGCTTTTCTGATTTTGTTTTGGCAGTGGAGTTCGAGTGTTGCTATCAATATTTGTATTTTCTTGTATTGTTGCGCCCTCTTCTATGTTGCGAATAATGTTTTTGTAACCATTGGCAAAATTATTGTCAATGCTTTTTTTTGGAATTTGAAATCTGGAGCTCTTGGATGTTCTTACAATATTGCTTTTCTCTTGATGTGTTTTGCTTTCACTCACATTAATAACGCGAGTTCCAGTTCCACAACTGACTTCTGTAGCTTCCCCATTTACGGTTTTGCTCTGTATTTCATTTTTTTCAACTTCGTCTCTAACTTTCCAACATTCAGTTATTCTCTCATTTACACTGATTGCATCTAAAGCATTATCACCTTTTTGCACCTCCTTGGTTACCATGGTTTCTCTCCCAGCATTTGCTTTCTTTTCTTTCCCATTCCCTATCTCTTTTATTCTTTTCACTTTTTCTTCAACGGGAGGAAGGACACGTGGATAAATAGATTTCGATTCTTTAAAACAATCTGTGTTTTCAAAATTGAAGTTATATGCAGATTCAGTTTTAAATGAAGCTTTTAGGTCGATATTTGGTTGTGTAAAAGTTTTATCAGTTCTGTAAGTTTGCATTCCATATTCCTGATCTATTATCTCTGGATGATCCTGCTGTAAATATAAAATCATTATTTATAATAAACTATGAAGATAAGTACAGCGCTAAAAACCTCGAATAGTTATAGATATGTCATATCGAAACACTATCATAGTCATTGCCAGTTTGTGGTGATCTAGTGGTAGAGCATCTGACTCGCAAGCGTAAGGTTTTGGGTTCGATTCCCGGTATCTGGTCTTGTTTCAGACTTTCTAAAGGTAGTTACTATTCATCACCAAATGCCAGACATAAGAAGTGAAAGTCACAGGTCTTTGAGAAGGCATGGCACACAGAAGAACCCTCAATTCATTGGCGTCATCCATAGCACAAGTTGAAATTTGTGGCATTTTATCTAAAGCTGGTAGCATCTGCATATAAGTGAAAAAATTCCTGGTGGGATATAAAACAACGATCAGACATTAAGCATAGCTAATGGAACAGTATCTGCTCTGGATATCTCTGGTCAGCGTCGGTCATCGCGGATTCGAACCTAGGTTAATTTCGTGACAAAGTTTGCCAGTTTACTTGCAGACGGCCGATGAACACTTCCCGGATAAATTTTAAATGGGTTCACCTTCATAAGTAAAAACTAGCCACCACCAGACAACTGAAAAATTGTTAAGTGTTGCTTAAAATACCATTCATACAAACAAAACATATGCATACAGTAATTGCCAGGATTTTTATTCAGATATTGTTTCATCTTATTTAGTTTTGCATTTAAAGTGTAAGCTAGGAATAAAATAGCGAAATGAGAGTAAGCGAGTGAAAAGTCAGTCGAACATGGGTTTGTGGCGAAGGTACGTGTAAGATATTTTGGTTATGATAACTGCAAGGTACAAAATATAGTTTCTGCAAATGAAAAAGGTTGGGAAATGATTATTCGATATGTTTTTCAAAACAAACGTTTTCTTATTGAATTGGGCATTTTTTATCATTCTTCATTGATTTGTATCTAGAAACTATTTATAAAATATACTTGCATTCTTGATTTTCCTTGTCTTTCTGAACATTTTATAATATATGATAACAGCGAGTATGATCAATGTCAAAAGTGCAACAACAATGATTGCTATCCACCAAAGATCTGAAACATAACGATAAAGAAAAGGTTAACATATCTATATATAAAATATGTGCCTGTATTTATTTGAACGATAATGTATAATTAATATTAACTAATATGTCAATAAGTGAATTAAATATATTAAGTTCCAAATTCAAATGTATATTGATAAAATTATGGAATTTTGTGTCATAAATTTTATACGCATAATCTTGAATTAATAATATTAGTGTCATAATTAAAATTCAAGAATTCCTATACAAGTTTGTAATGAAAATTATACCAAAGGCCCATTGTTTCAATTTACAATGTATTTTCTTGACAGTCATACTGCTAGATAGACATAGACGTAAGAGAGACTACTTAAATCGACATTTGATGTTAATTATACAACAGTATAAGTTTTTAATAAATTGATAAGTGTCATTGATATTATCTAGGCTTTCTAATGGTACTGATAATATGATAATGACAGTGTTGATACGATAACTATGCCATATTATACATTTACCTGGTTCATTATATGTCTGTTGAGTCGTAAAATTGGCATCATTATTTGACACATTTTCGGTACTCAATCCCGTGATTGTTGCGTTTGTTTGGATATTGCCGCTCGTCTCAAATGAGATCGTTGTATTGTTTACAGGTTTACTAAATATATCTGTAAAAGCTGTACTTGATGGATAAACATCAGATGGCGTAACATTTGCTTCCACCTTGTTTGTTGAAGCAGTGATTGTTGAATATATTGCAGATGACGTAATGTTTGCTTCCACCTTGTTTGTAGAAGCCGTGCTTGTTGAATATATTGGCGATGACATAATATTAACTTCCGTCTTGTTTGTTGAAGCTGTGCTTGTCGAATATATTGACGATGACGTAGTATTTGCTTTACCCGTGTCATTAGAACCCGTGTTTGTTGAATCATCATCGACTGACGTTACATTTGTTTCCGCCGTGTTCGAAGCAGCTGTGGTTGTTGGAGAAAATGGAGATAACGTAAAATTTGTTTCAGCTGAGTTTACAGAGCTATGTTTTGAATAATCATTGGATTGCACAGTACCTATTTCAGTTGTTTTTGTAGAAGTTGTACTTTCTGACGAAACTGCAGATGGTGTCATATCTGAAGAGTAGAAATTTGTTGCATCCATAATTGTAGTAGATTTGTTTGTTGAATAAACGTCAGAAGTTATATCTGTAGCAGTTGTCTTTGAAGTCGCTGAACTAGTTGAATAATCTTCAGATGACGTAATATCTGTTGAAGTGTTTGTAGCAGCTAAACTTGTTGAATAACGATCAGGTAACGAAATATTTGTTTCAGTGGTGTTGGTAGAAGATATGTTTGTTGAATAATCTTCAGATGACGTAATTTCTGTGTCAGTCGTATCCGTAGAAACTGTGCTTGTTGAATAATCTTCAGATGACGTAATTTGTGAGGGAGTCGTAGTCATAGAAACTGTGCTTATTGAATAATATTCGTATGACGTAATATCTGTTACAGTCGTGTTCATTGAATAACCTTCGGATATTGAATAATTATTTGACGACGGGTCATGTGTTTCATCCAAATCTGTTGAAGTCGTGATTGTTGATGTAACATCAAATGCCGTTATAGTAGATGTTGATTCTGTTCTTGTTATATTATTATCAATCGATACATAATCTGAAATATCCGCGATTGTAGAAATTTTGTCGGTTGAATTAGTATTTTCCAACGTGACATCTGTAAATGTTGTGTTTGTTGCATATGTTGCTGATGTGCTTGTCGAATTGACTTCTACTGAAGTAAACGTAGATGGATCATTAGTTGTTAAAGCTATTTCTGTGGACGATATGTCAGGGGTGGTATCGATAGTACCATTTACTGTTGCGGGGGTATCGCTTAATGTAGGAAATGAAACTGGCGTTGATGTCGATAATGATGTTGTTTCAGTAATGTTTGATTGACAGCCGATCAGAGTTGTGCTGGAAAAGGGACAGACCAGTGCAAGTTTTCCATTATTCGAAGCTAAAACGAAATATGAATATGATATTATATATAAAAACAAGGATAGAAAATATTAAAAATCCATATATATAAGCATGTATCTATAGAATTAATATAGTTCGGATATGCCGATAAAGTTTCGCACAAGACCTCAGACAGAGAGAGAGAGAGAGAGAGAGAGAGAGAGAGAGAGAGAGAGAGAGAGAGAGAGAGAGAGAGAGAGAGAGAGAGAGAGAGAGAGAGAGAGAGCGAGAGCGTATCCTGTTCCCACTTTTTGATTTACCAGCGGTTTTACCCAAATATGTATTTTCCCTATTCCGATATGATACCTTGGTTTCTGTTGAGAAATGGAGAGTAAAATTCATTGAATTATTGTCCGATTAACATAACTTGACGGACCGGAGTAACCGTTTTGCTATCATACGATTGATTCTACTCAGTGTTTGGTTATGACATGGTTCACGAGGAAAAACGTTTCATTCCTGACTGGATATACGTTGGTATGGTGACAAGTAAGGACGATTACTCTTGCTATGATCATGTACTTTTTATGTTGTATCACCTAAAATTGAAACTCATCCGGGTCAAGAAAGGGTTCACGAGACTCCACCCCGCCAAGTTATATGGATTTTACTATAGTTTGTAACAATTTTAGATAACAGAAAGATAATGAAAATACGTACGAATAAACGACAACCAGAACTGTCCGCCATTATTACTGAAGACGTTGGTAAAATTGATACTGATGCTTCTGGACTGACTCTGATACACTAAAGTGATTTCAAAGTTGTTATTTTGTATCACTGTAGCTGATGAACCATTGGTGTCACTCACTCTAAGATACATGTCGCTACCGAGGCGTACATCTACAGCGTAGACAGATATAGTTGAGTCATAATCTGTTTCCAGACGACAGGAACAAGTGCTTAGCGACGAAAGAATATCATCCGGGTATGACGGGCTGTAGATATAAAGTGCTGATCCATTTCCATCATTCATCATGTCAGCAATGTTACAACCGGTAACCCTACCCTCTGGAAATATGAATTGCATATTACTATATTTTTATTGCCATCAGAAATATATACCAGGGGATAACTGAAAAGTCTTCATTCAAATTAATTTTACGAATGATTACAACAGATTGTACAAGGAGTTAACTTTCCTGCTTCAACCTCAAAGCCCAATGTCCGCCCGTTAACGCTCAGTTAGGATGTAAATTTTGTTTAAACTGATAATGTGCTTAAACATTATGTTTATATAAAGATATATTTTTGTCATAAATAACACTTCTGTGTTTTGCTTTGTTTGTGAGAAATTCGAGTGTGAAAATAATAAACAACTTTCAGCGGGGCCCCAACAGAAGTTAGAGTGCGGTGTGTAATGGCGACTTCTGATAAGAAAGTTGATAGACATGCGCAGTCGTTTGTTATCATTAGTAAGAACATAGACCTATATGACATAGACATATATAATCCCTGACTATTGAGTTCAGAGACATTGTGGTGTGCTTGCCTCCTCAGTGTTGAAAAAACTCACCTGGTATACAGTAGTAGTCTACATACATATAATTAGTGTAAATCATGTGATCAACAGAGCACTGCGCATACGCTTTCATCCATGCGGTACGTATGCTTGTCGGACAAGAATGTAATCCAGTGCAACTTGTTTGTGTCTTGTATGTAATATCGATATTTTCATTCTCAAAACTCAAAATACAGTCTTCCTCATTGTTTAATGTACAGCAAGTATCCCTATAGGCTGTAGTTCTGTTGTCATCGTTAATAGATTTGCACCCAACAGATGTCATTTTAGAGCCAGCAAAAACACCCTTTACAGCTATGATCTCCGAGTCATCACAGCTAGCATGTATGGCAGTTTTGCCAACAATCCCATAACAAGCACTGTCACTGTATTTCACTTCTGGAAGGGTATTTCCTTTTGACTCTGTAAGTGAAAGAATATAAAAAGATACAGATATATGTTCAGAATACGTATACAAATCTGCGAATATTGGATAAACGCAAACCCCTAGAAATCTAGAGGTGGGATCATGTACCGTTGAGGAGTAAGCATAAAAGATAAAGATACATAAGTATTAAGGTAGTTAATTCATACAAATACGGTGACCAGTTTGTACAAACACGGATTTCTTTATTTTCCGAGATGAGGCACAGGGTACAATGCCGACCGGTTACACCTACCGTGAGTCCGAAACTAGGAACAACTCTCATGGCCACAATTGTTAGGAATTGCTCCTAGTTGCAATCGTTGCAGACAATTCCACAACTATTTTAAAACAACACAATATTCTTGTTCATAGTGTAAAAACCTAGTGCTCAAGACGATCGTTCCTGTCAATTAGACTGCAACAGTTGAGCTAGTATGTGATATGAATATATTTTTCCAAAACAAAAAGTGGTGTCACACAAACCAAAATAATAAATTTAAATGTATTGCCATACCCGTCTAAGATTACCGAAAAAATAACTAATTTAACATTAAACGAAGGGAAATTCTAAACATGAGTAAATAATTTCAAAAGAAAATACAAAGTGTTGGCATCCAAGTGTACAAATAGCGACCATTTCGAGCACAAACGTCATAAAATTTTATTTCAATTCATCTGAGATGACACGGAATACGTTCTTTCCTAACACCACATTTGCTTAGGTTTCATACTTAAAATATGACTATGATAGTAAAAAATTATAATGATCTTTGCCTTTTTAGTTTCTTATATCTATCATTTCAGATACCCTAACCTTAGATTATCGACAGAAACGATTGCCTCGAGTTTTTTTTTTTTTTTGGTTCAATTATGACTTTGATGTGCATTACACATAATACTTTAAGTTGCATATATTTCTCACTTACCGTAAAATGAAAACATAGTGAAAGCAATAACTTTCCAAAACAAAAACATGTGCAACATCTCTACAAAGTTCTACTTTTAATGCATTTTATCGATGTTGTGTATTTTGCACCACTTCAAGTAGGATTCTGAGGTTATCTATCAGGTGATATCCTTATCTATCGGGAAATTTAAATTTCACCAATCAATGTTGACACACTTCAAACATGCTTTACATGGACAGGTTATAATTGCATCGTGACACCGTCTATTTATCTATCGTGTTCTAACAGATTATGATCATATAAAATTGAAATAACATCATTTTAAACTGATTTTGTGATACAATACTAGAGATGGAATTCAGACAAGAAACTGTTTCTCACCAAAGGTCATGAATTACTTTATCAGTCTCGGAGGTTCGAGCTCCACTGGAACCTAAGCTAATTTTGTAATGTTTGACAGTTTATTTACGGAAGACCGGTAGTCTCTCACCCGATACATAGTATCCGAGTTACAATTGTGGCCGCCACTATATAACTGAAAAATTGTTGATTGAGACGTAAAACACCATTAAACCAACTGGTCAAGGATTCCGATTAAAATTCTGGCATCAGTAAAGCAGGTAGTGGCAGGCTCGTTAATCTCCCACGAGTATAAGAAAGCTCAAAAATACATTTTGGTCGATAGGATAGATCTAAATTTTATGGTCCTTAGAGATCTATTCAAATCTGCTTTAGTTTCCGTCCATAAACAGAACCGATGACGCCGGGTTTGATATTAGCTCTCAGGACATTATGTCCCGATGAGCTAAAAAGGATTTATTGTTATTTTTGCGAAATAATAACTTGGGAACCTAGCGCATTTAAGTTAAAACATTTTTAAAAAATTAAATTCTCATGGCGAAAAATAATACATCGACTCATTATTTTATGCGAATGAAACAATTAACAAGAGTTCTCTGGCTATACACGTTTTAACATTGCCTAAATGAAAAGATAAACAATGAAATCAAAATTAACTGAATATTGTAAAGTCGAGCCCTGGTTTCAAATCTGTTATTCCTACTAGAGATGTTATATACCCGACATTTAAAAGTATCCGACTGAAGATATTTCATGAAGAATAAGATCTAAACACCTCAAGATGAATGATTTCCCATCGTGGTGTTGATTCATATCATACTGATTTCTCCGGCCAATTTTCTTATGATTAAAGGTGGTTTTTCAGAAATTGTCGAGTGTCGGATAATCTTTTTTTTTTTTTTAATTTAGCGAAATATTATGTCTTTGCAATTACTTGATTATATAGATTTCAATGACTAAAGACAAATTAAACAACCAAAAGCTTGTAATTCGACATTTTTCTACACAGGTTTAACAAGTGTATTCTTATCAGGACCTCGTAAAGCATTGCTGATGTAAGCTTCGACTGTTCCAGAATAAAAACTAAGAAATCCAAATATCAAAGTTAATATGAACATTTTATTACTAGGCAAACATAACATAAGAATAACAAATGAGATTTCCTACAAACAACTTGCATATAACTTAAAAAGGAAGCACCTTTCAATGTTGTTCTAAGTTCTATCACATTACGCCGTCTTTCTAGAAAGTAAAACAAAAGATATCTTATTTCTTTCATTTATGACATTTAAAATCGAGTGTTGTGAATTTCAAAAATGCATCTCATTGTTTGAATGCTAACAATTAAAATCCAAACTCTATTTGCTGGTTTCACATTTTCAAGACTGACATAACTGGCAGTACTTTCTAGAGACTGTTACGGTGTTAAAATATCTATGAGGTACACAAAACACGTGATAAAGAATACTACGACCTTAATGAGCCCACACATACATGTGAGACTGTATCAAGAACATTCAAAATTTACATTGCTGTTAAAATCCAATCATTGATGGCCATACAAGATAAAGTAAACATGGACTTGCAGTAAAGTAATTAGTTCTTTTGACTGTTAATCACACGAAATATGAAACACACAGATTTTTCTTCTCAAAATGAATTCTTTGATATAATTTATTTTCTGACAGCTGTAATCCTAACAAACTCTGTATACAAATTTTGATGGGAAATGTTTTACATAAGTAACGACATGAGCTTAAATAAAATATTTGAATTATAAATCTAGTGAATTTACAGTGCTGCAACTTCTAGGTTCACGCAACCAACTGTACCCTTTTTAACAAAGTTACAAAAGAAGCAAAGTTTTCAACTTGAAAATTCATTTTTGTTGAAGATAAATCAGAAACACCTAACATTAAGAAAATAAGAATAAAATTGTCAAACCTCAGGCCATAGATCAATTTAAAGTGAAACATTAAAATACATGCAAATGTGGCTTTAAATTGTACCCGTGTGAATTAAATTTTGTAAAGTATGCCAGATGCAATATTTGCATTAAATATTCAATTCCCAGTTAAGTCGGAGAAACCCTTGTTTTTTATTGTGAATCTCCAAGTAACCACTGTCTTTTCACATCAAATTATAAAAAGATGAAAAGATTTATACAAAATCTTTAAACTGATAATGAGGTGGATTCCTGCTAACCAGGAAATCATATTTTCAGTATCAAATTTTGTTTCACTTCATAATGCATGTTCGGGAGTACTATTAGTAAATAAATCTTTGTATTAATTTGTAATTTCACCATAAATACGCCACACCTTTGAATAACGGGTTATTCTTTTTATGACTTTTAAAACATACTAAAAACAAAACTTAATTAAACAAATTAAAATATACTCATTGTACTACGTGTATAAAACGCTTTATAGATAGAGATCTATCACTCTTCTTGATTTTATTCATATAAATTTCTAGTATCTATTGTTCAACAACCTCATATATATACGAACACAGACATATTGAAATTACAAGTGGGTCTGACTGTGTGTGTATATATCAACTCTTGTTGTAACGGCACTTTATATACAGTATTTTTGGTTAACGGCAGAAATTTTATCGGAACAATTTACATCCATGTTTATTTGTCTGATACAACATATCTGCTTTCCGTTGATTTTCGGCAACAAACATGCATTTAACCTCTAGAATTGACTCGTTATAATGGCATAGCATCAAATATAAAAAATGGTTGCCTTAATTTATCAAACTGATAGAATGACAATAACAATAAAACCAATTTCATTTGTTGTAATCATTTTATATCATTTATGCAATCATTTTGAATTGAGGTTTAACATTTAATAGGGTTTAACAACAACATGAACAAAGGCTGTTCATGCATTTTTATTCTGGTGTCAATCCTGGAAATCAGATATAACAGCATATTTGATATAACAGCAATTTGACTGGATCCCAACATGGCGGTTATAACAAGAGTTGATTATATATATATATATGTATAGATTCAAATATATGAGAGGGAAAGAGAAATACTTCACATGAGTAATTTACAATGTATATCCTGTGAATATCGTCGGCAACACAATTATTTTACACAAAGTATAAAACAGATATGTAAACTATTTGATAAACTTACCTTAATCCAAGCCCTTATTTAGAGACGCATCTTTTTATTTATACATCATATAATGTAACGAAGATACAATACATTATAAAAAGGTCCAGTCTTGATTAAATATCATTTCTGGACAAGTACATGAACCTATGTAATACATAACACAATACAGCTACGATACAACTGTACAATTAGCAATATAGAAAGGAGATCACATCCCTGATGACACGGGTCAGACAACTAGAGGAAAGTCAGTATTCACTGGTACAAACCATTCTAAGGTCACGATTTGTAGGCATAATCAATGTGAAGGATGAGTTTGTACAATTAATGTTCTACTGGAACACACACACACACACACACACTCTTTCTCTTTAAGGAATCAGTAATTTCATTCATTTAACTAGCTGTTGTTGGTTTAGCATTGACTAAAATGTGTGACCCCACATTTCATACAGAATACTTGAACATAAATAACTTGTATATACAGAAAGACTTCAAATTAAGATAAAATCTTGTGAATGTCTGGGCAGAGCTCTAAAACATAAAAAATTCAGATGAAAAATCCTCAAGTCTAAGAAAGAATATAAAAATGTCTTATGCATTGATTCCGACCTTGCATAGAAAATGTCATTCTACTTATTGTCATGGATAAGTTCCATGTTGGCATATCAAAATATAACGCTTGTAAGTATACTTTCATCTAGCCAAACAAACACAATGACAATGTTTTATCACTGTATTCATGACAAAAATGACATACACAGAATTTTGTTCATGACAAATAATGACAAACACCACACTTCAAAGCCATCTCTGTGTATGACAAGTCAAGAAAGACACTAATCAAGTATGACAAATCATGTCAAAATAGACATTTTCAAATTTAAAACTATGTGTATGTATCGTTATTGTAACAGCACTCATCAAAGATATCACTGTGTTCATTACACCTCAACACACCTGGACCTTTGAACTGGGAATTATAGCAAAATATTATTGAAATTGGGAAATCTAAAAATACACAAAAATGTATGAAAATACAAGAATTTCTTCAAAATCATTGTCATTTGACTTCAACTGGAAAATTTCAACTGCAAATTGGAAAAAAATGTATTTTTTGCATTGAAAAGAGGGCCTTATTTCGGCCCCCTATGTTAAGGTGGAAAATCCCTGACACATATCCTTCAGATGTCAGACCTTTTCTTCAAACAGAAAATTTCATTTTTCAGTTCAAATCATTTTACAAAATTTTAAGCCTTTTTACAATGCGTGAAACACAAAAATTTAATTCTGAATAACAAAATCATGATTTTAAGCCTAAATTGACATTTTAGATATAAAATCATTATTTCAATAACCACATTGTTACAACTGATGAAGTCATTGTGGATTCACACAGAAGTACATTCCATATGTGACACCATCCCATAAATCTGACATAAATTTGATCTTAAAAGATTATTGCTGTCTTTAGGTTTCATACCAAAATATTTTATAATTAATTTCACTTAGATTTTGTCATTAAAAATCTAGGAATATTCTTATTTGGCAATTGCATTATTTTGACCAATATTTATCCAGATGTTTGTTAAGTTTTCTAAATTCTAAGAACACACATCAGATAAGAACTGCAACAATTATGTTTGATAAAGGGATAATTCAATCAGCTGATCACGTATTGTTACACATGATATGACTCAAACTTTAGTCAGTTGCAAGGAGAATGTGAAGTAGAAAGTGGTCAATAATCACATGAAAAGAACGTGGTTTACATTATATATTATTTCTGCACATAAAATAATAATTAAATGTTTTAATTAAAACTTCTCAATAAATACTTAAAAATGTACAATTTATGAACTCTTATATACATGTCTTTTCAATAGACTGGTACTTTATGGTAAACTTCTACATCTATAGAAAACAAAAACAATTTGGCACTAGTTCAGTCATGGGTTTTATGTACTTGTGAAGACCTGTGTATTCCATCAGTCTTTTAAGACTTTGAATTGGGACGTCCTATAGAATATCAAATACTCGTTTTTATTTTAAATCTATCTATCAAAAATTTCATACTGTCTCAATGGACTTGCTACTGGTATTGGAAGATGTACAAATATTACATAAGACTACAACAAGATCAATGGGGATCTTAGAAACTATCTTTACCATCTAAAATAGAGAAAAAACTCAACAACGTTATTTAACAAGAAATCGAAAGATACATATCAGCCACCTATATCCCCGTCACATCACCAAAATCCAAACACAGCGATTGGAATATTCACAAATCTGGTAAAGTTAATCCTTGAGATGAAACATACCAAACTTACTGAAAATTGGTCGAAATATTTTTGAGAAGTTTGAAATATTTTAAATTTTATGGAAGACAAAAACCTTCATGGCACAGATCAGATGATAGCTGATAGCAACGGATTGCATCTGATGACCCTGAATATTATCTACAGTGACTATGATATAATACAGCAGTATGCCTAGCAATCCTGTGTTTAAACATTGGTCAAATACATTAACAATGGCGTAAGTTCACCTGGGGTGACTCAGATGACCTAATAATATGGAAAGATATATCATCAATCTGAACGTTAAAAACCCATAAATCTCAATACTTTTTTCCAAATCTAAATTGACCAATAAGAATTACGATGAAAATATTAGAACACATATATGTGTCAGAATCTAGGACTATTCTATACAATTTTGTATGTCTATGTTTATGTCTTTCCATCAGACTTCACAGGAAAATTCCTTTTCAGACCCTTGGCAAAAATACAAGCAGAATGTATCCCAGTAACAGCAGGTTATGATATAAGCAACTACATCACATACAGGACTCTCATTTCTTTTCGTCAAAGTAAAACAGGTATTTTCATTTCATCAAGGAGATAGATCTAAATTCTCAGACTTTGACTTTGCAGTAATAATAAAGGAAAATTTATTTTACAGATAATTTGATAATGTAACATGACTAATCTGAATACAACACATAATTTCATACAAACTTCCATTTAACAAGCCTAAATTCAAAATATCAAAACTGCTTTTTTATTTCAATCTTAAAGGGAAATTAGTTTTGTCTTGTGTACGATAACTAATAAGAGCTGTACACAAGCATAAAATGTCTTACATTTCCATATATGTTTTGTGAAAATAAGGTTAGGTCCAGTGTGGTATGCATATACATGTAGTAAAGTTGATTTAATCAACTGCAATTGAAAAAAATGCCAAACTGGGTTTTCAAGCAATTTTCACAAAATTATTATTATTATTATTTTTATCAATTTAACTAGTAGAGAAGGGAATTAAAAAAACATGCCCCTTTTAAAGTGTTTTATGAATTTTTGCTATACCTCATTGAACAAAAAGAATGAAAATAGAAGAAATTAAATAAACATAAACTCAAATAAAATTAAAACTAAAATACCGTTATTTTCCCTAAACATACACCATCACAGCTTATCCCCAAAAAAGAAAAACAACATTAAGTTGCACACAACTATCTTGGAAATACGAAATGGATACTGGCTTTACACTTAGGTCAGGAAATATTTTATGATTAGTGAGTATTGTGATTATAATCAACATTCAATTTGTCACCCTTGTATAATATGTCTGCGAAAATACAGCATGATTTCTATACAAAAACGAAACCTTTCAGTTGAAAAACTTCTTCAGAGTCATGAAAATACGAAATTTGTTTCTTACCTACAACTTAAATGCAATTTTTGAAATACCAAGTTTGCAGTCACAGAAATGCAATACAAATCCTACGTCAATTTCCGTTATACAATACATTCTGCACACTCAAGTATTCTCTATCACAATTGACTCGAGTATTAGTGGTTTATCATGAACACTGCTGAGAATCCTATAATCTAGACTCTGAATAGACCTAGTTTTACATGTTATATAAATGATACTACAACTATGATCTATTATATCTTAAGTACATGATGCTCTGTACATTCACTAAAAATATATCTTACAATTATAAAAAATCTCCTTAATACAGGAACACACATAACTCACAATATATATACGTATCACCACCATTATCATCATCGTCATCATTATCATCATCATCATCATCATCAATTCTTACTTGAAAATCCAATACTAATGAATATATCTGTTTACACAGAAAAAAAAAAAATTTACCATGTATATTTGTGTAGATGTACTTGTGATAAAATACAACAGGCAATTTTACTGGCTGCATTATATAAATATTCAACTTTATGGGACTATGGACATCATTAATAGTGTATGGATGATGTATTTTAATTATAACTGTTATTTATCTTGTTTCAACCTTGTAAGATTTTATTTTCTTCTCGTTTTCCAAAAGGTGTCATTTATTTTAATGAATTCAATTCAGAGAACAAGTCATCGAAACCACATGTCCATGGCACGGTTACACATATTCAGCAAAAGTAACGAATAACTTACGCTAGAAAACAAAAATGATTTCATGTAAAACAAGCCCAGGTTCTACAGTGAAACATGTTATATATAATACAGCAATTGTAGATGTATTCAGTTTTATTAGTTTATATAATCAAATTCATATTTCAATTGATATGCAAAACTTTTTTTGCATTTTTTTTCAGCTTCGCTAACCATACTGTCTTTTATGATTAAACAAATCTGATTACTCAGTATTGCTTCCTGAACATCAAAATTTGTTATGTAAAATCTTTTCCTTGCCAATAAAATTCTTAGCATCATTTGCCATAATTAGATCTACAACAATGATTATATTATTTTCTGTTTTAATATTCAGATGATATGTTAAGACATGCTTTAATAATTTTTCAGTCAAATAGTGACAGCCAGCTGTAAATTTGGAGAGGAGAAAACCAGATACCACTGTACCAAGGAAAAGACTGTCAGCTTTCTACAAGTCAACTTAATAGAATTGTCAAATGATTTTTATATTACACAGAATTCGTGGAAACTATATTTAATAGCATGCTGTGAAAAATTCAGGAATATTCTGTTACAAAGGATGAAGATGCATTACAGGAGAGAGACAGAAGTCAGAAAAACAAACAGAGCAGTCTAATTAATGATCACTATAATATCTCGTTATGGAATTCTCAACAAGATCAAGAAAATAATTATCTACCAAAATAAAAAACTTGCTAATAGTTATACAGCGAGACCATGAAAGCTACGTAGTATTCAGTACACATGTATTAAAAAAGTGTCAATATACTACCAAGAACTTCAATCAACCTACTACCTACAGCTAAAACCATTTTGTATTATATGACCCAAATGATATGGCAAAACCCCAACCCAAAAATATTCAAGCAATTTTGTCCACATACTTTGTTCCTAATTAATTATACGGGAATTTTATTTGTTTTACTTATCAAATTCAACAGAAAATAATATTATTCCTACCAAAACAATAACTTGTAGAAAACCTGGTCAGAGCAAATGAAAAAAAAAATTCAATGATGGCAAAATTTCTCTTGACAGTATAAATGCACACCAGTAACTGATCATCGGAACAATGTATGAGGATGGAGCTGCCATTAAGATACTGATGAAGAGTTTGTATGGCATCGACATAATAAGGGAGTGAACTCCCGGTTGCATGGCGTACACAGGATATAGAATTTCAGGAAATATAACTTCAGGTATGTTTACATAAGAGATTTAAATCAATATTACAAATCTTCAAAATGAAGCAAATGAAATGTTCCTCTATTTGGTGTAACATGAAGATGATACAAATGTGAATAAAAAGCATTCCTTTATGATGTACCCTTCTAACTACAAAAACTTGAAATGGTCAGAACCTGCAAGCATTTGACACTTTAAAAATGCATTTTCTCCTTAGTAGATATAAAAAGTCAATAATTTAACACAAGAACACGAATGAATAATAAATGTATCCAATTCATATACATTTTCATACATTCTAAAATGCCTGTTCTCAGCTCTAACTGAGTCACAATTTTAATTTCATGTTAAATTTAAGCCAAAACTCAAAGACTGACTTCTGAATAATGCTAATAATAATAATAATTTCTTGATATTGTGATCAAATAAGCCTCTATCATAATGGATACAGATTAAGCTCCCAGGGTACAGAGTATCATATTTTCCTTGTGATGATGAAATGAGATAAAGTGTAAGCCTGATGATGAAGGTTTTATGTATAAAGTATATACAATCTTTTACAATCATCAAGATAATCGTACTTCCTAAAAATAAGGTCAGAAATCACAGCCCAATCAATCCAACTTACAATATCAATTTTTCTAAATTAGCATCATATTAAGAGACGATACTTAGATTTTCCAACCCTCAAAAGAAATGGTTCATTCCTGAGATCCATAACATAAATGCTTCACGGCTCTCTAATGTTCTTTTAATTTCTTTTTTCAACAATTTTTTTTTAAAAATCTTTACATCACATCTGATGATGAACAAACTGGGACTTTCACAAAATCACAAATTAATCCAGACGTTTAATGCATCAACAGTTTACTACCTTGCACCACATGTATTGCACAGTTTTAACATGGTTTTTCTTCAGTTTACTCTGAAGTTAACACTTTGCTAAAGACATAACAAAGACATTATAATTTGATAGTACATATTACTGATGTTGGAAGGTATCCATTTCTTTAAAGGTAGAACAGAACTTTAATTCCTGCTAATCTGACTTATACATATAATTTTTAAATCTGGCTACTTTGAACTTTTATCTGATGTTGTTTTACTGATGAATGTTTGTAACTTGATGTTGAGGTTATATTTCTAGTTTCTGTGAGACTAGCTGAAAATTGTCCATTTCTTGTTTCATTGCTACTGTCATTGAGGTAGCCATTTCTGTTACCTGTATTTGATGTTTGAATTTTAACCTTTGACACATATCTAGATGGTCCATTGTGAAGGTCCCCAGCACTTTTGATACCCCGTTTCTGGGAGTTTGAAAGTCTGGTAGATTCCTCTCTAGACATAACAGGAGCCTCAGTTTCGAATGAATCTTCACTCCGATCTACCCATGTCTCGTCGTTTGTGTTATACTGCATGTGTTTAATATACCCATCAGATTTACTTGAGGGCATATGCTGAACTGGTATTTCTACTGTTGTAACTTCCATAGAATCATGTTGGTTATTCACATTATAATCCATGCCATTCTCCATATTATCATAGTCTGAGTGCACAGATGGAGTCTTTAATTCAGCCGCTATATTTTCTATTGTTGTGTCTCTTGATGGATGACCCTGTTCCATCACAGTTAAAGAGTGTTCATCCACACCATCCATACCCTCATCCATCACAGGAGTGAATCTCATTCCTGATAAACTCCCCATGTCTGAACCATCTGCATAGGAAGTACGAGAACTTTGTGCCGATATTTTGTACTCTGACAATGATAGCCGTGAATTAGCAGCAGTATCATAATATGAAGAATTATCCATTGAGTATTCAGATAGCCTACTTGACTGCATAGAAGTGGTTTCAGTTCTACTTCTAGGCATTTCCGGGGTCAGCGAATTAGTCATTCCGCGCCTTTTCAAATATCCTGCCTTGCCTTTGTGTGGGTTTCTCTTGAAGTGATCATCTATGGTTTCTGGGTTTCTTCCTTTAATTATTTGTTCTATACTAGGTTCAATTTCTAAGCCAAATGGTAACGTTGGCAGTTCATTGTTTGTTCTTGGTTTAGGTGGGATGTCCATTTTTGCCTTGCGTAATTCTTCACTACTGACCTGTAGTTGATCAATGACAGTGTCGTCATCGTAACCGAAATTTTTCTCCAACTCCGACTGAAAGAACTGTAGTATTTCATCTGGACCAAGACGAACTAGTTTTCCTACAAAACAAAAAATTCGGGAATCACAAAATTTAATCAAAGTACTGAAAGTACTGAAATGGGTCGTTATTTTTATCAAAATAGCCATGGGAATCAAACTACTTCCATCTAACATATATGAAATGGAAATAAATCAAATTAATGTAGATCTAAAAAAAATCAATTTCCCGCCTCTGAATAAATTCAAAATTAACTCTAAATTTTATTTGTTGTATCTTCTGCTCTAGGCCAAACTTTCTGTTCCGATTTTAAGCGATTTTTTTTTGTGCCTGATTTCACTAAAAAAAAATAAAAATCGCTTAAAATCGGGGCAGAAAGTTCAGCCTACTTCCGCACCAACTTTAAATATTGTCTGGCGTGCATTAACACTCATTTCAAAATAAAACATGAGCATTTATGGAACCTACTTAAATCTAAACCAAACATGACAGTGGGAACAGGTAAAATAATTTTTTTCATCGCGAAAAATGGCTGTTTACAAATTAAAGGGCTTGTAGGGAACGTAATCCTATTTAAGGCTATTACCATGGTACATGAACATATACTCTGCCTAGACTAAATAAACAACCAAACAATGTTCTCTATCGTGTATTAATTAATATAAATAACTGTACTGGGTGAAAAAGACAGTTTACCCAATGTTTCATGTTAAAGAAATAATTTTTCATCAACATAATTTGGGCCTAAAATTGTGATGTAGCAAAACGACCTATCACTGTCATCAACACTTTCGGCAATGGATAAAACTGTTTTTTGTTGAAGACATCGTTTCTGTTTGAAATCCATTATGAACAGATCCATTACACAAGAAGTTTAGGTTTATACATCCCAATCTAATTGTGATTATCTTCAAAAGTTGTGATAAATGTCAAGTAAACACCCGACAATGGACATGGCGATTTTCCCCGACTTCCGCGGAAACGAGAACTGGAAATTGTAACATTCAATGTTCGAGTTACCTCCCTTTACGATATCAATAAACACAGTATAGGCCTACAAGTGACTGTCCTCTGAAATTGAGCAGTCACTGGTTATGTAAGGCAAGTGGTCTCCATATAGAGTGTATAAATAAAGGAAATATGCACGGGGTATCTCATTAAGGCAGGTTATGTATAGCGATTAGTCGACAAACAATTTGATAGTTTTCAAAATGGACAGGAACTTATTCATAATGAATTTCATGAGCCATTTGCATAACAAGCATCTCCTACTCAATGCTATCTTCTCTATTCTGCTTTTATTTTCATTTTTCCGTGAACTAGAAAACATACATGTTCTTGAGAGTTCAACAGAAATTAATTTAGCTTCATGTTGGTATCAGCAGTATGTAATTATTTCTATTTACATCGCTGTATGCTTGTATCGATAGCTGTCAATATCAATATGATGAATGGTGGAGTAATACTGCAGTTTACTGCTGTTTTTCAAGGCAGGCTCAACATCACTGGAATCTTATATAGTGGCATTCCATATTTATAAATAGATCGATGACGTTTTGTTGAATTTCACTACAAATCGTATTATTGTATTGTAATTTCGAGAGGCAGAAGTAAGTAGAATTATGTGGTATTTCATTTAATGATTATTCAAACTAGATATAATTTCATTTACACCAAAATATTTGACTTTTCTTTTAAAGTTGAATTCTTGAGTTGGACTATATTTTACAGGAAGTGCGAATGCAACCTCCGTGACTCTTCACTGCTAACAGGATAGCCCTCAATGAAAAGTCGAAGTAAACCCATAATAGGTTGTTATTACAAAACAACCCATAAAAAACTGCATCTCCATTTAAGATTCAGGGTGCTAAAGAAAGTTATATCATCCACAAGACATTAGGAGTTTCTTAAAATAAACTATATATAAAAAAGAGTTTTTGTAGTGTGTTATGTAGTGTTTCAAGCTTGGCTGGTTGTTTTGTTGTTTAATGACCCACTCAAGAATCTTTCACTCATATGGAGACGTCACTAAATGCCAGTGAAGGGCTTAAAATTTTGGCCTATGCTCAGCACGTATGGCCATTGAGCAGTGAGGATTCTTCAATGTGTCGACGTCTAATGTAACATGGGACCTCGGTTTTTACTGTCTCATCCTAAGGACGGGAAACTGACTTGCCGCCGGCTGGATTAAAACTCAAGACTTCACAATTAAGAGTCAAGCATGCTACCCACTAAATCAGGCCAACTCATATTTTAAGCTGATGCCATTTTATTTATTGTGACAGAACATTGATCTGCTTATATCATATTTATATATAGTCAAAAATTTCTTGTTGCATTTTTAAAAAAACACATTCATTTTGTGAGATGAGGTATTTTCCATTATGTTCTACATTAATTTTGGAAAATTTAAAGTTTTTGAAACCAAAATTTTGAAATGACACCCCATTAAAAATTTAGGTTGGTTGCTAAGTGACATTTTCCCATATTTTGACAGGTTATGGGTCATATATTATATATAAAAAATTCATAGATAAGTTCATTGCAGAAAAGAATTAGGTCTGTAATCCTTAAAGAAAATTTAATTCAATTAAAATAAGAAACATAAACTTCAATTAATCTACTGCTTTGTATAAAAGTGTGAAATTACCTAAAATTCTAACTTTGTAAAATAACTTTAACAAAATATATTTGGGAAACATTGAATGATTTGATGTAAAACAAAAATACTGCAAATAGACAATAAGTTGGGCAGTCCCCTCCCCTCTTTCTTCAATCTCATGGGATATTGAAAGGCATGCTTACTTCTGTGAAGTCTGATTATATTGTAGGACATGACGGTGAGTAGCCTCTCTCCATCCAACATGAAAATATCCCACAGCCTCAGTGTCAGAGTAAACGGTACCTGAAAATCATAACAAGCATAACAAAATTTGGAATTTTCTGTTTCAATTTTTGCAGAATAAAGTGATGTTACCTGAAAGTACATGTGACAATTTTTCTTTAATAATTGCAGATATAAAGTTTACTCTGAAAGTGCTTTTATATATTGTTTGGCACAAAGTAAAACCTTCTTAAAAAGTTTATATTAATCAAATATCAATGGAAAATAATGAGAAAATTTTACATTGCTAGATTAGATTAATTTACATTTCCCGATATCCTCTTTCTTTGCCCTCACACAGTACTGCCGTGAGCAAACACTTGCATCCACCCACACACAGTAACATCTTGGCATATTATTCCTTGTTACATTAGCACCCCCCTTGCCATCATAAAATCTAAAAAAAAAACATATTTCCTCCTATATTAATACACCGGTTGTAGCACTAAATTCTCCTACCACAGTCACTACTTGTTTTGAGAAACAAATCAGGGATTTTTTATTCTATCATTGGGATCGAAATAAGACCCCATTCCCAATGTAAAAAAATGCATTTTTTCACAATTTGGAAAAAAAATTCCCAAATGAAATCAAATCTGAATAGTTTATTGTATTTTCAAACAGTCTTGTGTGTTTTCGATTTCCCAATTTCAATAAAATGTTGCAAAAATTCCCAAATCAAAAGGTCATGGTCACATTTACAAAAGGGTGTGGAAAATCCGTGCAAATGATCAGATTATATTATACTACCATTGATAACAATGTCAAACACAACTGATATGCAGTTAACATTGACTGACAGACTGGACAAGATATTCAGAAATTAAGTTACGGTAATGTTTATTATAGATTATTCTTTCTGAACAAAATTCAAATTTGCGCATGCTATGAGTGTTGTTTTTACTTTGGAATGAAATATCTTTAGAACTTATTATACTGCCACCCTTGCAATACTGCCTGAATTTATCTCAAGACAAATGCTGGCAACAGAAAGAGGGGGCACTGTATAAATACACACAGCCACATTTATAACACTGTTCATTCTATTGACTTATGTAATTATTGTTTTTATACTTACACGATCCAAGAAGCACTGTAGGAACCATTTGATGGTGTATAGAGATGTGTAGATATCATTCTTTTCCTGAAAATTACAGACTTAAATATATCCCAGAATGATACTTGAATAAGTATACCTTGATTCATTCTACTAAAGTCCATTTTCTACAGCATGCAGAAGATTCTTTTATTTTTTATTGCAAAAATTAACATACAGTACAAACGTGGTGTTTATTCTGTCAAACGCTCTACACCGCGAAAATGATGACAAAATACACCAAAAATCACCGTGATTCTCTTTCTCATTATAGTGTAAACATACGCAAAAATTTCTCTCTACACTATGGCGGCATATTTCTTTGGACATCGAGAAACTCCGTGTGACACCGTCAGCTGAAGCGTTTTGGATTAAACTTCTCCATGGGGTGCTTAGATTGATTAATTATATTCCCTACAGCTAATAAACACGATGTAAATCCATGTCTTGTTCGACAGAATATCAGAGTCGCTTCGGTGATGCATATACTAAACTCTGCCCTTCACTTCTACTAAAATTATGACACGAAACAATGAAAATTACAACAACTTCTTTTCTGAGAGCTTTGAAATTGATTTGCTAAATTATCCCAAGCAGACCAAGGACGCTTGATGTGCCGATCATCGTTGGCTGCATGCCAAACTTTTACCTTGATAGTAACTGTTGATCAGTCTTGAAAAAGAACTTTTCAGATTAACTTTAATCACATTTCATTTCCGACAGAAATTACACAATTATCATGTATTTCATTTGTGTCACAGAGGTGTAGAAATACGTAAATCTCTCTCTCTCTCTCTCTCTCAATCGAAAATGTTGACAAAGAGCTTAATATTTTTTTACTTGAAACATCACTCTAAAACTTTCAGTGCTCACCAGCATATGTAATAAATTGTTTTAAAAAGTAATACAGTCCGGTATTTCAGACTTACTATTTCATCAAACATTAAAAAGAAATGGTGACATTGTAAAATTGTGGTGATAGTTGATTCACATACATCGAGTATGTGGCTGAATACACGAGTGCAAAAGAAGTATACAAGTTATCTCCCTCAATATCATAAGAGGGATAAAAAAAATCAGGTATAAAATGATGCATCTTTTTTTAATAGAGATTTTTTAAATTTATGTAACCACATCTATAAAGATGCATATCTGCCCTTATTTTTATTTTCAATAGTCAATATTTTTTAAAGTAAATGATTTTAAGACATTCGGAAATGACAAAAAATGGAATTGACATGGATCACCTTATAATTGCGTTAGTGTTATTTAACTGGTCGTCGACGTGTCTCCGTCTAATCATTTATGATTAAAGAATATTACTGGCATGATACTACGATTCAAAAACTCATTTTAGTAAAGTTTTACAGATATTTATATACATGTAGAACAAATGCTGATGTACTATTGCCAGCAACTTGATCCCAGATGAACCGGCGATATATTACGTTTATTATATCTGTAATTAATTTCAATTTAAGTCTCATTTTGTCTGATCAAATTGCTCAATAAATAAATTATCATTTTTGTCTTTACAAAATAATTTCTTTGTGCGACTTAAATGTAAATACTGGCACTGCCCTTTAAAAACAGGATGCCCCCAAAAAGTTAACACTGTCTCAGGAGATTAACAGGTAAGTCATTCATATCTTGATAGTGTTTTTTGGTGTTGAACAAAAAATCACCGACCTGTACCGTAACTATACAGAGTGTTTTAAAACCATGTTTGTACTGTAATATACAGAGTATTTAAAAAAAGCACAAATTGAAACTTTTAAGTTGTTATTAAATGGAAGTGTAAGTAATAACCATGATGTAAGGTAATGAAATAGTGACAGCATTTCAATATTCTATTTTGTATGCTGTAGTTGATTTAATAATTTAATTATTCATACCTACTCTTTCTTTTTTTTTAAATAAAACTTGGTGTGAATAATTAATGAATCTACAGTAAACAAAATTAAATACTGAATTAGAAATGCTATGAATAATTCAAAATCAAAATTTTAAATCAATCATTATCACCAACTGTTGATTATGTTCAAACTCTGTACCAAGTTTATCAATGCAAAAAATGTTTTCTTTTACAACTAAAGCTTCAACAAATATTTGAACATGCATGGTCTTGTCCGATTCCCATAAGATTATGGGGCAGAGTAACCTTGATTATCATACAGATGATTCTACTCATATTTCGGTTATGACAAGCTGCATGGGAAAAAGTTTTATTCCTCACTGGATACTGTCTCGTGTTTAGTGTCAAATAGGAATAATTACTCTAGTCATTGTAATTTCAATGTTATGCTTTATTACATAAAATCTAAACTCGTCCAGGTCAAGAAAGGGTTCACAAGACTCCACCCTGTCAGGTTATATAGATTTTACTATACTTACAAAATATTTTCGAACTTTGGGTAAAAACTTTTTCAAAACATTGTCATGATGTTCTTGAAATCTAAGTAACTTGGGAAATCCTGGAATAAACATGCCTGTAAATAAAAGTAAAATATTGGTGTTATTATTTGTCATAACTTATTTTTATCTGTATCAAAATGTCAATTAGCAGAGATTCTGGTGTCCTTCATTATTTGGCATATATCTAAATTCTGGATAATTACCATAGCCAAATATATCTCTCTTCATTCATAGATTTATCTCTCTTTTCAAACATACATGTATTCCCTTGTCAAACAAGTCAAACCCAAGGAAGTTGATGACGCACACACTTTGCACTGGAAGTACACTTAGAGTGCACTCTGTACTTTACATACATCTATGGTGTTAACAATCTGTACACTTTGCGCTGGAAGTAGATTTAGGGTGCTGACTACATTCACACTTGGAAGTACACCCAGGGTGTTGACTACCTGCATGCTTTGTATTAGAAGTACACCCAGGGTGCTGACTACCTGCACACTTTGTATTGGAAGTACACCCAGGGTGCTGACTACCTGCACACTTTGTATTGGAAGTACACCCAGGGTGTTGACTACCTGCACACTTTGTATTGGAAGTACACCAAGGGTGTTGACTACCTGCATGCTTTGTATTGGAAGTACACCCATGATGTTGACTACCTGCACACTTTGTATTGCCTATTGGAAGTACAACCAGGGTGCTAACAACCAGCACACACTGTAGTGGAAGTAACTTAGGGTGTTGACTATCTGTAATCTGCACTGGATATACATCTAGAGTGCTAACAACCTGCACACACTATACTGGAAGTAAACCCAGGGTGCTAACAACCTTCACAAACTATACTGGAAGTAAACCCAGGGTGCTAACAACCTGCACATACTATACTGGAAGTACACCCAGGGTGCTAACAACCTTCACACTATACTGGAAGTAAACCCAGGATGCTAACAACCTTCACACTTTATACTGGAAGTAAACCCCAGGGTGCTAACAACTTTCACAAACTATATTGGAAGTAAACCAAGGGTGCTAACAACCTTCACAAACTATACTGGAAGTAAACCCAGGGTGCTAACTACTTGCACAAACTGTATTGGAAGTAAACCCAGGGTGTAACAACCTACACAAACTATACTGGAAGTACACCCAGGGTGCTAACAACTTTCACAAACTATATTGGAAATACACCCAGGATGCTAACAAACCTTCACAAACTATATTGGAAGTAAACCCAGGGTGCTAACAACCTGCACAAACTATACTGGAAGTAAACCAAGGGTGCTAACAACTTTCACAAACTATACTGGAAGTAAACCCATGATGCTAACAACTTTCACAAACTTTTGTACTGGAAGTAAAACCAGGGTGCTAACAACCTTCACAAACTATACTGGAAGTAAACCCAGGGTGCTAACAATCTTTCACAAACTATACTGGAAGTAAATCCAGGGTGCTAACAACCTGCACACACTATACTGGAAGTAAACCCAGGGTGCTAACAACCTTCACACACTATACTGGAAGTAAACCCAGGGTGCTAACAACTTTCACAAACTATACTGGAAGTAAACCCAGGGTGCTAACAACCTTCACAAACTATACTGGACTGGAAGTAAACCCAGGGTGCTAACAACCTTCACAAACTATACTGGAAGTAAACCCAGGGTGCTAACAACCTTCACAAACTATACTGGAAGTAAACCCAGGGTGCTAACAACCTTCACACACTGTACTGGAAGTAAACCCAGGGTGCTAACAACCTTCACAAACTATACTGGAAGTAAACCCAGGGTGCTAACAACCTTCACAAACTATACTGGAAGTAAACCCAGGGTGCTAACAACCTTCACAAACTATACTGGAAGTAAACCCAGGGTGCTAACAACCTTCACAAACTATACTGGAAGTAAACCCAGGGTGCTAACAACTTTCACAAACTATACTGGAAGTAAACCCAGGGTGCTAACAACCTTCACAAACTATACTGGAAGTAAACCCCAGGGTGCTAACAACTTTCACAAACTATACTGGAAGTAAACCCAGGGTGCTAACAACTTTCACAAACTATACTGGAAGTAAACCCAGGGTGCTAACAACCTTCACAAACTATACTGGAAGTAAACCCAGGGTGCTAACAACCTTCACAAACTATACTGGAAGTAAACCCAGGGTGCTAACAACTTTCACAAACTATACTGGAAGTAAACCCAGGGTGCTAACAACCTTCACACACTGTACTGGAAGTAAACCCAGGGTGCTAACAACTTTCACAAACTATACTGGAAGTAAACCCAGGGTGCTAACAACCTGCACAAACTATACTGGAAGTAAACCCAGGGTGCTAACAACTTTCACAAACTATACTGGAAGTAAACCCAGGGTGCTAACAACCTTCACAAACTATACTGGAAGTACACCCAGGGTGCTAACAACCTTCACACACTGTACTGGAAGTAAACCCAGGGTGCTAACAACCTTCACACACTATACTGGAAGTACACCCAGGGTGCTAACAACCAGCACCCTGGGCTAGTGCTATGGAATATTCTAATGAAACAAACACTGTGTTGTGTAATTACTAATTAGATTAATAAAATAAATAAATAACTAATTGCAAAAAGCATATTTATAAATATGACTACAATATCATGCATATTTGAAATTAGTGCTACAGCACTCAAGCAGTTCCATATAAACTTCACTGGTCTTCATTATTATTTATGAAAAAGCAAAATAAACATAAGCCAGAGAAAATAATTAAAACTTCCTTTAAATACTAAAGATACCGAAATTTTTTTTCATATGAATGCTTTAATATACAATTACTTTGCAAATAATATCATTAAACATGACAACATTTACTGATATATGTATATATATATATATATATATATAATAAAAAAAACAAGCATTCCAAGAGTATTGGTGAATCAATATGTTACCTCTACCTGTGAAACAATTATAAAGTAAATTATGAACAATTACAAACTGTATACAAAACCTTCAGACAGACGCATAAAAAACCTATCTTGAGAGACCATCCCATCTACCACATAAATGTGGACTCCCAAGACAAACAGTCTCTAAAAAGATTTTTTTTTTCTTTAAAGATAATTTAACTAGAAGGTTTTCAGAATGTGGTCTTTGATAAATGTGGACTCTCAAGACAAAGGGTCTCTAAATATATTTTTTTTCTTAAAAGATAATTTAACTAGAAGGTTTTCAGAATGTGGTCGTTGATAAAAGATAATTTAACTAGAAGGTTTTCAGAATGTGGTCTTTGATAAAAGTGGTCTCTCAAGACAGGATCCTCTAAACTATAACATACCATCTGCCATGGATAGTAAAAATTTCCATAGATGAGACATCAGTCACATTATACAGCTTACTTCTGAAGGCTTCATCTTGTACATTTAAGTCACAATAAGACTGCTAGACTTACTAGCAGTTCTGTCAAGTCGTCTAGACATAGATGGTTAAACTTGCTATCGATTATTTCAATTTCGTCAAGATGCAAAAACTTGGCCAAATAAAAAAAGTTTCTTTTCTGGATAGAAGTTGACAACACAACTAAACTTTGCAATATTTTTTAATAGGTTTTCTCAATCAAAGCTTAATGATTTGATTTGTAAACTTATTGACATCTCTCTTGAATATTACACCACTCAAAATTTTAGAATAAAAATATGACAGCATAGCACAAAACTAAGAAAAATAAGCAGCAATGTAAATATTCCAGTTCCAGGCACTACTGTGACAACTGCCTGATACTTTCACTTTCTACTTGACAGAGTTATCTTCCTATAAGAAATTTTTTTAAAACACCTCATTTGATTGGATAAAAATACTAGGTTAAATCGGCTATCACGTGAGGAACTACGTCGGCCGATGCTAGGACAACAAGTGCAGCTGTTTAATATATCATTGTGCTCCATCATCAATTTCTTTTTGTGTTGTATATCTTAAATATCGTTTATGTCAAATTTTAACATTGAATTGTTTATGTCGTTTTTCTTAGAACATTCAGCTTGTGCTACCCGATTTGTTTAGACAAAGTGATCAATTAACATGATCTATTTGATCTATTGCTCTCTGCAAGTGTTACTTCAGTATTAATGACGTGTGTAAACAACCACAGGTGCTCTGACTGACTGGGTACAAACACGACTCACATGACACTGCCACATTGTTTAATAATCCACACAGCAATCATGAATAAACAAGCATACAGTATTTATGGTTTCTTGATTTTAATGTATCACTTAATTAATAATGTTTTCACCAATAGCAATTTTTAAAATTATGATCAATATACAGGTTAGCCATTCAGTATGATTTTTAATAATGGCAGCCATTCGAGTGGAACGGTTTGACAGCACATGTACTGCACAACTGAGACAAATAAGATCGTCAAAGAACTTCAACAACTACGTATACATTTTTAATAATAATAAAAAAGAACAAGGTACCTGTGATATTATTTTATTTCTTTAGATGGAAAATACCTTCAATTGGAACAGAAAATCCTACTTACAAATATTTGTACACGGTACATGCCATGGGCACAAATCTTATATTTTTATTACCTCAAATAACTGCCCACCTAAACTAACGACCCATGGGTATCTTATTGACTGGGCGGCCTTCCAGTAGATCCTGGTAAGTGTATAATTACACATACAAAAATATATTGCAGTACATCACCTGAGTGACTCAGGCAACCAAAATAAGCAAAAGTCAACAAAACAGATGTTTTTTGGCATGCATTATAACTAAATTGCTATTCTAATTCTATAAGTCTTCATGCTTTTGCAATACAAACCAAGATGCAGACAAAAGTAGCAGAGAATATATCCATCTTTGTGAATCAAATTCATGCCGCAATCTGCAATGTGGTCCAAAGCTCAGCCATCTGATATATGAAGCGAAAAAGAAAAACAAGTTAAAATGAACCTCACCATGCAATTGATGATCCCGAACCTTACCATGCATCCCGTGTTTTTTACTGCAAAACAACTGTGACAACGCCCAGAATGCATCCTATTAATAGAAAAAAAAGTTACATACCGTTACAAATATATATGTCATTTTGAAGCTCATTGAAATATACATTATCAAGATAACAATTTGGTCACAACTTAAAAAGAAGAAGCATTCTGATTGTACTGATGAATCAAATCATGCCTCCTACCATTATCAAAGTTGTTTGTTTCATCAGAGTTTTACACCACACTCATGTTGTTTCACTCATTTACATATACACAATCAAAATAAACTCACTCATGTTCGTATAAACACTCAGATCCTGTATCGCTCACCTGGTTTTTGTGAAGATCAGACGAACCGAGCAATTTTTGTGACCTTCCATACATAAATCCTGTAAAGTTTGGTTGAATTTGCTTCAGTGGTTTGAAAATGAAAATGTGCCAGGTCCAATGAGCCCAGCCCCGTTTTGCCTGAGCAATCTTTGTAAAGGACCTTCAATACATCATTCTTCAAGTTTGGTTATATTTGCTTCACAGAGGAGAAGATGAAAATGTAATTTTCCCACAGGAATGTTCTTCTTTCAGGAACCGGATTCCTGCACTTTGCAGTGTGTGCACTAATAAAAAGCCCCGTTCTAGTGGCCATGAGACGGATCAGAACAAAATGAGTTGAAAGACCTTGCTGTAAAGTTTGGTTAAAAGGTTTGTATGACCATCCTCAGCCTCGCCACATGTTTGTTGACCAAAGTGATTAGGTGAGCTATGGCGGTAAATTTTCAACAACGTAGAATCAATTACAAAATTTCATTGAAATAACCAATGTTGAAAATGAAAATTAACAAACAATTTTCGGTTTTGAACACATCATGGCAAACATTTTATCAATTTACATTCGAATCTTTCATAGTTTTGAGTTGTAAAAATTGAAAAAATTCTGTGAAAAAAGGGCAATAACTCCTACACAGGTTTTTGGATTGTCTTCAAATGATATGGACTTGACCTCTATCTGCTACATTTTTTGAAATAAAAAATTAAAAATGCCAAAATTTTGAAAATTTTACAAAAAAAGGGCTATAACTCCTTGATTTTCTTCAAAATTGTGGCATCTCTCTGATCACTTTTACTTGTCAGATTTTTGATATCTGTAATGCTTTTTGAGTTACACAATAGCAAGATGTTGTTTGACCTGCGACAGAGAAACAAATTTGAAACTAAATCACGACAAGTTTGGTTCTAGTGGTTTCAGAGGAGAAGATTTTTGAAAGTTGTTGACTGATTTACAGTTCTATTAGCAACAGCGGCCATGTTGTTTGAACATAGAAAATAACCTTACCCTAGTGACGACTCAGTTTAAGTTTGGTTCAATTTGGCCCAGTGGTTTCAGAGGACAAGATTTTTGAAAGTGAGTTAACGACGGACGGATGGACGACGGACGGACGACGGACGCAAAGTGATGGCAAAAGCTCACCCTGACATAGTCAGGTGAGCTAAAAAGAATCCTTACTTCACTGGTATACATCTGTAGCATAAGTTGAAATTTAACTCATCAACCCCTAAAAGAAAAATGAACTCTTCTCTAAATCAATGACTTAGACCAGTCCAATGTGTCTTTAGGGATGAATGAGTTAAAAATGTTTGTTCACAGATTATCATGTGTAGTGGTAAAATGCTATTAAAGAATTGAACATCTGAATGTGTAACACAGTGTATTTGTTGTCACTATGGAAGGCATTTGGGCAATATATAAATAGAATGGCACCCACTCAGTGCCATGGATAGGGTTCCATGAATATTTATCTGTCACCTAAACAGCATCCATATGGATAAAAAATACACTCTGACAAGCATTCAATTGTTATATCAATATATCATATCATAACTTTCATATTGAAAAAGAAAATAATGCCATTTGAATTCCCCACTTGAAACATGATTGGTTTCTTCTTGATTTGAACAGCAAAATTGAAATTCAGGGGCCCAGCTATTTCTTCAGATGCTTTCATACAGAAAAGTCAAATAATTAACTCAATTCCTCAATTTTATTCAAATTTAATTTCTCTTTTTATATCCGTTTAATCGTGTTGCATGCAACATGTCGCTTGATTCTACATGTTCTAACCATTGATTATTTCCCATTCTTTTCTTGAGTAGGCCTAGTTGGTCTCTTTAATTTATTTATTTATTTTTTTTGTACTCTTTGGAGTATTATTCTATGGCTGCTTTCTTGCTGGAGTTTTTAGCACTGAAACACCACATGACAAGTCCTAGGTATGGTTTCAAGTCAAATCGTCCCCCTCCCCCAATGATTTGGGAACTTTATAAACATGTACTGGTCAATGACCAATTCTTGCCAAGGACCAATTCTCACCAAATCATTTTATTTTACCTTATATTTTCTGGTTTCTCGGAGAAATTATTTTTTTCTTTTCGCTCAGCAATCAGAATAGTGCCTTGTGCAGAAAACACAAAAAATCTGTGAAAGTATGCACGTGTTTGCACATTCCAAATAAGTTAAAAACAGTCGGTGAGAATTGGTACTTGGCAAGAATTGGACCGGTAAATCAATCAGCACTTAGGCCATGTAAAAAAAATATTCTGGTTCTCGGACAATTAGCCTTCCAAAACGGGCAAGGTAGGTAGGTATTTTATTTTTATTTTTTATTTCCAAATTATTGTTTCTATACCTTGAAGGCAAGAAAATAAGAAGACTTTATGTAACAAAAAATTGTCTTTTACTGAGACCTTCAATAAATTGTAACAAAAAGTTGTGTGATTGTCTTGTCACTTGGTTTTAAAACTGAAATATTTTTAAAACTGAAATATCAACAAAAATACAAAACAGCTAAAAGCTTATATATTTATCAAAACATAAAAATGTTTTGAAACTACAAGAAAATTAATTGTAAATGCATCATTATAATTATCATCAATCATTATCATTAATAATTTACAAAGCTGTACAAAATGTAACTACTATGTGTCTAAATATCAATGCAAATTCTAAAAGTTTCATTTTTAAAATCAAAAGCTATCCATTTTTATGTATTTAAAACTCTTTTTTAACTAATTTTACTTTTATCATTCACCTACATTTAATTAAGATTTTACAACTTTTATACACTATATAGTGTTACATGTATCATCATTTTAACACATCCTGAAATTCAGTTCCGTTCGGTATCAGTTCTTTTATTTAAAACCCAACTTCCACTTCCTTCATAAACTGCAAGCAACAGCAGAAAACACACAATGTGTTCTGTGACATTTTTGGGCATGCGGTAAAGATTTACATGTTGAATTGTCAATAAAATAATTATTCTGTTTTCTAAATGGGTTTTGGAAATGCATTTTGAACTACAAATAGAAGAAAATGGATCATTTTCAAAACTTAAGCCTTTTTAAATGACTGACATTTTTACTTGCTGCGCGGCAGTGATTTTTTGATAAAATGTGAATAAAATGGTTTCATCGGCAATTTCTTTTTGCACGCGGCGGTGTCTGAGAACCAGAAATATGTTTTTACTTGGTCTAACTAATAGTAGTGTAGTAAAAAAGGCACCTGGAAATATTCATGTCAACTCTTGGAAATGTTTATCAAGGTATCAAAATGGTATTTAAAAATGTTTATCTCAGCAAAAAAGATTCATTTTCAAAACTAATCTGTGTGTATAACATGCTCTCTTGGTAATTATAAATCACAAGTTCATGTCACTTAAAAAAACCAAACATCTCTAAATTATTCATTTTAATTTAAACATATTATTTGTTATCATAACATTTGTTTTAACCAAGCAGTCGTTCGAGAGGAACAAAAGATTTAAAGAGGGGCGTAATTACGGCAATAATTATGAGATCCTTCCTACCACTGAAAAATTAAGCTGCCGAAAACACCTATCATCATATCGATAGGCCCGAGTGCCATTATCGAAATAATTTGAAAGCAACTGGCAAAAATACTGTTATAAATGAAACAAGTGCTGAAATCACTAGGTGTCAATGTAACTAAGTGCTGATTTCATCATGTACCGATCTAACTAGATCTTCTAATTCATAGAAAGCACAAAATTTTCTCGAAAGTTGACCACCTTGTCAACATGTATACATCATGGTATTAATTGTGTATAGTAATATGCCTGAACATAACGTTGTGACACGTAAAGCATTTAAAGGTCTCACAGACCCAGATTTACACAACAAAAATTAATGTGGACTAGACGTAAAGATGATAGAAAAACAGACATTTACGGATCAGGTTATACTCACCATCTGGGCAATCAGTGGTGCAAATTTCAATCACTCAGTCATAAAAATGGTCTCAAATGTGACTGGGCAAGGGCTAATTTTACTCCCCGATAATTGAGTACCTTTAGCTGAGGACAATTCTATGTATGCTGGCATTCCTTTTGATGCATTTAAGAAATCTGCATCTGGGCACAAATATTATCAAAGGAAAGTTTGATATAAAACATAGTAATTATAAAGTTTAAGACAAAACATAAATAGAAATCTATCTGTAACAATTACTAATTGAATAAGGCAACCAAGTTTGTTTACATTCATTGTGTGCAACTAATTACCAGACACATCTAATTCCCAGACATGATACAACACAACTTAAAAAAATCAGAAGTAACATGATGCTAAAGTTTTACCTCTTCATTTAAATACATGAGAAGAAGAGCAGCTATTTCACTCATTCCTTGACAGTACCCCACTTCTGTGTTGTATGTAGAATAAGCTGCCAATACATGGAACAGTGCTTGTTGTCTGAAATCACCAAAATGTTTCATATCACTTAAAATCAGTTTTAGCATTCATAAAACATAAATTATTTGTCAAAACACTCCAAATTGTATAGTTAACTTTTAATATTTCATGGCTTGGCTATTCAATAAAGGTATGGGTGAAGTAAAATATAAGAGAGGGTAAGGAATATTAAATAAACATACACATGGTATAGTCGTCCACGAGCTGTTATCACTATTTTCTAAAATTAGAGCCTTGAATGCAAAAGTAAAGCTTCAACAGAACTAGGTCATGTCTATACACTGCCCATAGATACTCCTATGAAAACGCATATCTGTACAAAGGCCACCGTTACTAGGAACATCTCTATACAGAGGACATCTCAAATTAGTATCTGTACAAAGAAACATCTCTATAAAGAAAGCACCGTTGATGCAAAAACTGCCTATACAGTTAGCACCTCTGTACCAAGATACCTCCACACAAATTAATCTCTGTATAAAGAGAACCTCTATAAAAAGGTCCCCACATCTGTACAAAGGAAATTTCTATACTAAGAAAGAACACTTGTCAGTTTGTACATTTTTTTTTAATTTAATACATTAATTTGTATTTGTGACAAATCTTTTTCAATATGCTGCCAAAATCCCATGTCAATTTACCATATTTGGAATTTCAGAGTAAGATGCTATTGCCATCATTAACTGATGATTTACTGAGCAAAACAGTGGAACCTGTCTTCAACGTCTACCTATTCTGCCATTTTGATATAGTCTTACAAGACAGTTGGTCTATCTAAAAGATCATTTAATTAAGTGGTTTTCAGAATGTGGTCTCACAAGACAGGTGGTCTTCCAAGACAGGTTCTTCTGTATCATCAAGTACTCACTTGGTCCCATATCTTTCTCGAAACATGATGTTGTTTCTGTAGGTTCGGTTAACATCTAGGTCAATTTGCCGTATATGTGGTGATTTTCTCATTGCTCTATGTTTCATTCTCTGTAACAAATTACATGCAATACTTCAGATTTCAGCTTTAAAACAAAAGCTGACAGAAGGAAAAAAATCTTGTCAACACTGCATTTAAATTTTCAAAATTGACACACAGCTGTCAGGTTTTCAATTCAAGGTATGGTAAATGATTGAATGGATGATGTTTGTATATCCAAGCCAACATTGTTGAGCAGAAGATAATTAACATCATTAAAATATCAGAAAATATCTAAATAGAATCACCAAATATTGAGAAAAAATTGAAGAGAGTTTTATTTTGGCATGCAATTTTATCAAACAGATACATGATTAGCCAATTTTAATGATTTTGAAAAACAAGTCAAAGCCTTAGGTCAAGGTCACAAGGTCAAAAGTCATTACCCTAAATGAAAGTGCTGGTTATAAGGAACCTGTATGCAAAATATCCCTTATAGTATAGCTCAGGATAAAGTTTTTGAAAAGCAAACTCCAAGGTCAAGGTCACTAGATTAAAAGTCAAGATACCAAATGAAAGCTCTGGCCATATAGAATCTATATGTGAAATATCAAAGAGCAGTTGTTTGCAGTTCAAAAGATATAGGCCAGGTTAAAGTTTTGTCTACAGATGCCAACGACAATGACTAAAAAATGACAGGTGAGGTATGATATTAGCTCTCCATACTTTTGTCTCAGTGAGCTAAAAATACCATCTGAATATTAGATCACAAGTCTAGTGCCAATATATTACCCAATTTGGTATCTTTTTTCAAAGAAATTGTATGGAAAGGATATACAGGATATGGTAAAAAGGTACTACTTCACAGACTGTTGGTAGTAAGCTTAGAATTTCATTTTCTCATCAACATTTCTTTTTAAAATACTTTATTATTAAATCTGTGGCAAATACAATTTCTTTTTCTGGTAATGAGAAACACTTCAGGTATTTCAGGGTATGAGAAAATTAAAGGTGATTTAAAGAATGAAAGAAAAATACCAAGAGGCAAAAGGTGATTATTCAAATATGGTATGAATCAGACACAAGTCACCAATATTTGATGCTGATTTGCAATGTTTCAGCTCTACCTAATGTAAATGTAAACAAACCAGCTCACAGTTGCTTAGTGGTTGATTTTTTTTCATGCAAGCAGAAGGTCCAGCGTTCAATTCCTAGTATGGAGTCTTACCTAAGATTTTATGAAAAACTCAGCACAAAGAATGAAAGTTTTGTCACTTGGATGAAACTTAAAACTCTGTTCCCACTTCACGGCAAACACGACAAGTTTGAAAACACCCACTGCATAGCATAAGTCTATAGAACAGGTAAATATTTGTGGAATTTCACCTATACCTGGTAACATCTGAATATAAATGAGAAATTCTTGGCAGGATGTAAAATAATGATATAACAAAGATGTAGACATGTACCCTATACACTCCTTCCTGTTCAGCTTTGGTTTTGGTAACAGACAGCAGGCGTGACCACACTTCCCCTCTAACTCTATCTGGAATTCCTTTGTAAATTCTCCGTGTAATCTGCAAAGACGAAGTCGAAATTCCTTGCTATTTTGTTTAACACATTTCAAGTTTTGGATAACATCAGATTCTGATAAAGATATGACTGAACTATTCCACTTACAATTTATTTCAGCAATATCTCATGAGTCTGAATACCATAACATCAACAAAAGAAAAAAAAATAAACATCAAATATAAATTTTTGATGTTTGTTTTTTGTTTTCCTTGTGTTCAACAATTTTTCAGTTATATGGTGGCAGCCACTTTTTAACATTGGAAGAGATAACCCGGTTACAATGTTAATGAGAAGAGACCACTGGCCTTACGCAAGTAAACTGCCAAACTTTCTCACAAAATCAGCTTAGGTTCTAGCATTGATGGTGAGAGAGTTTGTGGTTTAAAGCATAATGCTATATGTAAATTGTGTATTAAAATCCAAAAATTGTATTTATCATAAGCTTATATTCTTAAATCTGCACCACTATATTTATATATCCTATACATTTCATCTGAAGTTAATGTTGTCACTGTCTTACAAACTCTAGTATAGATCTAATAATGAAGCTTTTTCAAAGTCAACTGGTACTGGGAATTCTGCAACACAGTAAGTGTATGTTATGCGTGTATATTGTTTAGTTTAAATCACAAAACAAAGAGTCAGAAAAAAACTGTGACAGAGCAACATTATATCATGTGTGACTTCATAGCATGTGTTGCTTGTCTATACCCTTGGGTGTGGACAGAGAAATTCTGGCTTGGCAAAATGGGAGATATGCCTGTCTAAGGTGGGAAATTTACAGTCTTGGTCAATGGTTCCATTATACAACATTTAAAAAGTCTGGTGATGTTATCTTGTCCTTACAGACTAAGTGATAAGTAACTTTTACCCATCTGGCATTAAACTAAGCCTGCTCATTTAACCAAGAAACATAACTGTAACAATATCATTCTATTAACAATAATATCTAGATATTTACCTTTTCTCCTGGATAATATTTATCCCAACTTTTGGTCATTTTCAGCCATTTTTGTGCTCTTTCCAGTTCTATTTGTTTAGCCTGGAAAAATAACATACTTTTAGAAAGAAGAAAACATGTTTTATCTTGAATAACTTGTCATTTGTTGTATAAAAAACAACAATAAGTGCATGAAACAGATGCCAATATTTTTTAAATAATTCCTTTCTTAACACAATGTCTATATGCTTGTTGCCATCTGACACACACTGAAAAATAACTTTACATTAAAATATCCCATGACATCTACATGTAGCAACAATTCCAGGTCACAAAATAATGTAGCATCAACATACAAAGAGAGGTAACTCTTATATATTATTACATCTCTATCTCAAATTTGTAACAAAATATTTACATTATGTTATAGTTGAAGATTTTTTCTCTTACATGGATGCCACAAACTTTAGATGAAGTGCAAAAAATTTTGGCCTATGCTTTGGGCTAATGTCAATGCAATGAGTGTTCTTTAATGTGCCGCATCTGCCCTGACTAATAGCCTCAGTTTCAAGTCTCATCTAAAAGACCTGTGAGTATCTGGCAAATGAACTGTCACTACCTTTTTAGGTCGTAAGCATGACCCTGTAGGCTTTCTTGGACTTGACATGCTTGATTTAACAAGCAGCATGACTTCTTAAATTTAGACCACTGCAAGTGGTCTGTAATAAAATAAGCACTGCAAGTGCTATGTAATGAAATAAGAAGTTTGCTTGCTGCATTTACTGAGCAGCCTGACTACTTGACATCCTTGCCACTTGTCCCTGAGAGGCAGGGAGAGATGTCCCTCATATGTACTTGTGCCCTTCTTGTGTGGTCCATATAGAAAATGGAAGTGCAATTATAGGTGTACATCCTGACAATAAAATCAAATTGCACAACACAATCAGGGATTAAACGAGGGACTTGTTTTAAAGATCTAGCTACAAAAAGAGCTATGTTGTCTGCTTATAAGAAGTTTTGTGCAACAGTCCAATATTTAAGAGAAAATTTCAGTGTAGCTACAGCACTTTTCAGAACTACTTCAGCTATGCTACTACAGCTGTAGATTAACACTCTGATCATATAATCAGACCACAAAATAACTTGGGAGTGATCATTCAGGTTACGTGGAGGTTACGACAAATACAAATCACGCAACCTCCTTTTCGTTCTCGATGAATTTCATTTTTAAGCTTTCATTATTGCTATCATAACCTGCAGGTTATGGTAATTCCTTTCAGTGAAACCTGTAAATGGGTTTCTGTTATTTTGTGGCCTGATAATAATTTTTTTGAATAATTAAGAAATGCATACCTTGGCCTCTGCAGCATCTTGACCCACAGGTAATTGTTTGTCACTGAAAATTGTAAACAAAGTTTCTAAATAAAACATGAAAGAATTCTAAATTACCCTTATTTTCAATTGAAAAAGGATCAATTTGACCCCTAATGAATATTTCTAGGGAATTCCCTTAATGGTTCTAGTACTTTCTTTTATCAATGTTTACAATTCTTACACAATATTTTTTTTATCATCAAAAGTTGGTGTTGATATTCTCTGGTTAATACAATAACACAGGACAAATTGTCAGTTTTGTATTATGGACACATAGTCATAAGAAACTGACATTGAATGAAACACACATTAAACCAAGTGATAAGATGGTCATGATTATCTTTGGTCATACCTATAAGATCAAAACTTTAAAATTTGCTCAAATGGAAAAATCAATATTAAGAAACATTTTGAGAGTATTGATGAATCAATATCCATTATAGCCATCATTAAATACATGAAAATCAATTACATATTTTCCATTGTGTAAGGAAAATGACAAAGTTTTCAGGAAATCTTGTAGCATATGTTAGACATTGTTAGAGATGATTAATTTTTGAGACTCTCTAACAAATTTCAACAACAAAACATAACATATTAGAAACTTACTGAATTTGAATTTTTTTCTAAATGCTATATTTTGGCAAAAAAAAAAAATCCATGTTTTTAGTCCAACACATTGTAAATCTTGTCCAGGGTAAATTGGTACTGAATATATTGTACCAAGTTTTATCAAAATCAGTGAAGGAATAAGTGTTAGAGCAATGACAACGTAATTTAATGGGCAGACTAGCTACCTCATGGATGCAGAGACCCATCTTATGATCGGCGTATACTGATTTGACTATAATTAACAAAATGTGTACGTGAAACACAAATGCCTCAGGTCCCAACAAATTTCTATGGTGGCAAATAATATGTATACTTTAAATATTGCAATGTTCTGCATTTTGACCCCACCCCACCCCCTTGGGCATGTGATGTCAATGAAGTGTAAGCAACTATTAGATGAACTTGCAGTCTAAGTTTGGTTACTGTATCACAATTCAAACTTGAAATATTGCACTTTATATGTAAGCGGGACAGAATTACAGACGGACAGACAAACAGATAGACAGACAGACGATCCAAACACCAAATGCCCCAGGCGAACCTTTCAGGCTGGGGGCATAAAAACTCAAACCTTTGCCAAATAGTCATGAATTACATTCTACATACATGTATGGAATCCAGCCATCTGGTAAATAACAACTATTATTTACAGCATGATAAAATACAAATGACATTTGAAATTTGAATGATAAGATAAAATGACTTACTGTATGAACCCATATCTATCTAACACATGGTAAACTTCAAATGCTGGATCCTCCCAGGGATCAATTTGTGCTCCCTCTTCTCGTCCCTGTAAAATTAAATGTAAGAAAAATACATGTTACCGGTATTTACAAAACTGTAATTCACATGTATTACAAAACATCGCTGCTGCATTGTAAAAACGACAATGTATCATAAACTGAAAGTCCTAATTTAACGAATAAAATGAATGTTAATGTGTGGGGTTTTACAGTTTATTGTTTGGGGATGAGGGCATGGTTTGAGATACATTGTAATTGGTTTTTCTCCTCCATCATTATACACTGGCTGTCACCATATAATTGAAATTTGTTTATAGTGGCAGTAAAATGACATTTAAACAGCCAAACCCAAAAAGTATGATTTTGTAAGAAATCGAACCTAGTACCATCCACTTGCTCTACCACGGGGACACAGCAAGCAATCCAAATTGAGTTGAAAATCACAAATTTTAAACTAAAACCCCTTTTGATCATTCAAGCAAAGTTTGAAGAAAAATCATTCATGTTCTTCTGAGGAAATATTTCTGAAAATCTGAAACAGATGGACAATGGACATAGAGTGGTGGCAATAGCTCACATGACCACTTGTGTCAGGGGAGAAGAAAAACAAAACAAATACCAACAAAGTATGATTTTGTAAGAAATCGAACCTAGTACCATCCACTTGCTCTACCACGGGGACACAGCAAGCAGTTGAAAATCACAAATTTTAAACTAAAACCCCTTTTGATCATTCAAGCAAAGTTTGAAGAAAAATCATTCATGTTCTTCTGAGGAAATATTTCTGAAAATCTGAAACAGATGGACAATGGACATAGAGTGGTGGCAATAGCTCACATGACCACTTGTGTCAGGGGAGAAGAAAAACAAAACAAATACCAACAACCCAATTTACATTGCTGAATGATAACTAAAACTGAAGTGTGGAAATGAACTAAAGTTAACACTGCTAAAGTCAAATTTGGAGTATTCACAGATAGCAAAATTATTTCTCAACACCAAAATTGAACCAGCCATATTATAACAGTGAATCAGATGTCAGGCCTTTCAAAAGAACCCGACAAATTCAGTTGATTATTTTCATGAAAAGAAGTTGGTGAAAAATTTTGGCTAATTTTTCTTCCATTCAGATAGAATTGCTAATTTTTATCTAAATGTACATACAATGTTCATCTATATACCCTTTTGCTGGCTACATAACATAACTTGAATCCAACATCTAAAATTATCGAAAAGGCTGGACTGTCCAATTTTTCAGGAAAAAGACAGACTCCTTAATAATACTTTCATATGCCAGCAAAAACACAAAATTTGCAAGCCAATCACACAACAATATGTGCACCAGTTTTGATTGGATTTTTGACCTTCCTTTAGAAAGAAGGACCTCTGTAAATTCTGAATTTTGTTTTTTATCAATAAGGCTCTTAAAAATATTCTAACAGCTGATCAAATATCTTATTGACTTCGTTGCTTTCATTGTTCAATTTAACAAACAGTTTCCACAACAAATCATTGGCCTGGTTTTAGTTTTACAAATGTAGCAATATAAACATGTGTTGTAACAAGAAACAGAAGTCTAATATGCATATTAACCCACAGAAAACATATTGATTTGACACAAAGCTTCCTCTAAGGACAGTCAAATTACTACTTCTTCCATGTAAATGCTACCAGCTTGTAGTTTTTTTAGCCATAATTACCATAACATGGTCATATGTAGCAAGTCATTTTTGTATTTTGAATAGCTCTCACTTTTTAATTTGTTTTGAGTGTAACTGATTTAGAAATTATTCCTCCTGGGAATATAAACAACTTGAACCCTTCAAAGTAAAATGATCACATCTTGACATATCTGGCCACTATCTCCGCCCCCTCTGCTGTAAGGCATTGAAGATACACACATTTCTCTAACAGATAATAACACAGGCAATTTGACCCCTATAAAGCCAAATGATAATACCTTCTCATATTTGGCCACGATATCTCCACCCCTTCTGCTGTAAGGCATTAAAGATACACACATTTCTCTAACTGATAATAATACAGACAATTTGACCCCTATAAACTCAAATGATCATACCTTCTCATATTTGGCCACTATCTCCACCCCCCCCCCCACCCCCCCAATATGCGGTAAGGCATTGAAGATACACACATTTCTCTAACAGATAATAACACAGACAATTTGACCCCTATAAAGTCAAATGATCATACCTTCTCATATTTGGCCACTATCTCCGCCCTCTCTGCTGCAGCCTTGCGTATTTCATCATACTCATCCACAGTTGCTGTAATTATAAACAAAACTTACAATGTTGATGGCCATAACATAGGAATTAAATAAATTTCAGCTACGAATGAGAGAGACGAAGAAAAAAATGTGCTAAATAATGTAAAACATGCAAAAAGCACAGGATCCACGTACCACAATTCTGATACATGATAATTATACAAACACAGATCTTCATTCCTGCTGTCAACTATCCATATCAGAGAAAAACATATAGGCTTACATTTGTTAACTCATTCTCCCCTGCAGACACATTTGGACTTGCCTAAATCATTGATTTACAGAAGAGTCCATTGATTGGGGGGTTGAGAAAGAAATGTCTTTTCCATATATATGTAGGCCTAGCTGTCATTCAATCATTTTCACCATAAGATTTATGTGTATCAACTATTTCAGATCTGATCATGGCAACATTTTATTGACATTCCTATAAAAAAATGTGTCGTCGTTGCTAGGTATAAACGCAGGAATCAATGACAAGCCAAGCTCTAAACCAAAAACGAGCTGTAAAATGGATTTGCTGCAGACTTGTGACATTATGTTTTGTTTTTTTTAACTTTATTGATGACAAGTGATTGTGTTACAGTTGCATATTGAATTAACTCAACAAATCCTACTAATAAAACTGATAAAATCTCTCCTCACAGGTTTGGAGTTTAAACATGTTAAACACAAACATGTGCTAATCTATTTATTTTCCTAAATATTTTGATTTCAAATGTAAAAATCCCCACAGATAATGATCAAGTTTTGCATTCACTAATCAATTCTACATGAACATGTATATAAATACATGTACATATATATACATTGTATACATATTATTCATTCTTGTTTAATATTGCTCTACCCACCTACCAAGAAATGTTCACTGATAAACAGATGTCCCCAGCTTTAAGAGAAGTGTCACAACTTTAACCCGTGCCATGACATGTCAATGCAATGAGAGATCTTTAACCTGCCATGCCTAATGTACATGTACTACAGGAGTGTGGAGTGTATGGTCTTTAGTTTCATCCTAAAATCATCAAATTTTCACTTCTTATGGAATTGACCTATTGCCATATGCCCGACACAACACATTTTGGCAAACTTTTCCATTATGACATCACAATTAAATGGCCTATCAAACATTTGTTTGATTATGACATCACAATCAAATGATGTCAAAAAGGCACATGGACAGCCATGTGTCAGACATTTGGCGATAGGTCAATTGCTTGGTGAAGGGATAGTCACTAGCTATATATATAGCTGGTAGCTATAGGTAAAGTGCCACAAATTTTGACCTGTTCCATGAGCATTGTCAAAGCTGTGAAGATTCATTAACCTGCCATGCCCAATGATGTAAAGTGGAACCTGTCATGAAAGACCACTTACAGTATTTAAGTAATCCTTTAGATAAAACCTCTCAAGAGAAACCACCTGTCTTGAGAGACCACTTACAGTAGTTACGTAATCCTTTAGATAAAACCTCTCACAAGAAACCACTTGTCTTGAGAGACCACTTACAGTAGTTACGTAATCCTTTAGATAAAACCTCTCACAAGAAACCACCTGTCTTGAGAGACCACTTACATTAGTTACGTAATCCTTTAGATAAAACCTCTCACAAGAAACCACTTGTCTTGAGAGACCACTTACAGTAGTTACGTAATCCTTTAGATAAAACCTCTCACAAGAAACCACTTGTCTTGAGAGACCACTTACAGTAGTTACGTAATCCTTTAGATAAAACCTCTCACAAGAAACCACCTGTCTTGAGAGACCACTTACATTAGTTACGTAATCCTTTAGATAAAACCTCTCACAAGAAACCACTTGTCTTGAGAGACCACTTACAGTAGTTAAGTTATCCTTTAGATAAAACCTCTCATAAGACGCCACCTGTCATGAAAGACCAATTACAGTAGTTACGTAATCCTTTAGATAAAACCTCTCACAAGAAACCACCTGTCTTGAGAGACCACTTACATTAGTTACGTAATCCTTTAGATAAAACCTCTCACAAGAAACCACTTGTCTTGAGAGACCACTTACAGTAGTTAAGTTATCCTTTAGATAAAACCTCTCATAAGACGCCACCTGTCATGAAAGACCAATTACAGTAGTGAAGTAATCCTTTAGATAAAACCTCTCATGAGAGACCACCTGTCTTGAGAGACCACTTACAGTAGTTAAGTAATCCTTTAAATAAAACTTCTCATGAGAGACCACCTGTCTTGAGAGACCACATTAGTGGCAGAATGTCTCTCAAGACAGGTTCCCCTGTACAGGACTTTGGTTTTAAGTCTCACCTTAAACTGTCATTTCTTATACCATTTATGCATGGTCATTACACTTTTTTAGTGTCTAAGCTATGACTACGGAACAGGAAATGGAATCGGCATGCACATCCGCTTATAATGCTATGGTCAGTTACACATACATGTATGATGTTTACAAAGTGTACAAAAGTCTAAACTGAGTATTTTACTGATGTAGCAACAGCAATACTGTATCTTTATGCCTTGAAGTTTTCACTTGCGTTTAATTTTCGCCATTTTTCGCTCTTAGATGGGAGGGGAAATTTACAATGGAAGTGAATTTTTCAGGCTAAATTAAATAAAAATTAAGCATGGACATGCCATTAATGAGGCTACAGTGATTTAGGGCAAATTTAAGATTTTAAATAAAAGGAAAAAGACATATCATATATGTCAAAAATACATGTACATCTAATAAACTATAAACTTATTCATACACAGATGTACATGTATAATCTACAAAATCAGTGAATATATTTTGTATTTTCAAAATGAATGATACAGTTTTTTATACCGTAAATCAAGAGGACTAAATAAATAGCTCCAATGTTCACATGATTCTGTTTGTGACAAGCTGTGTTATCAAGTATTTACTAGAGTAAGAAGATATTTAAAACAATTTGGAAATGTTATCTTTACACAGCTGTTTTGCTGAGGTTGAATCACATTAGACTTAAATGTGTAAAAGTATATACATCTTTCTCTCTATATACATGTAGTATTTAGTAAGATTACTTACAGCTGCTTTTTCCAAGTACTTATAAATCTAGAATTGGCTACAATTATCATTTCAAGGCTTCTGTTGTACATATTTGCTTAAAGGAGTACAGGATGTACATTTGTCTTTAAGAAAAAAGATTTATAACTTCAAATGTAAGATGTGTTTGTGTGTGCACGTGTGTGGGACATCTCTATAAACACACATGTTGGTGTGTACAGTGGACATGTACAAGAGGCTGCTGAAAAAGGTTTCTTTGATCCAAAAAGCACTATATAAGTTAGACTTTTTATCTATACTTTTTATTTGCCACACACACACACACACACACACACACACAAATGTCAGTTAACTAATCAACCTCTGAAAAATTGACTCTTCTGTAAACCAATGATTTAGATCATTCCAAATGTGTCTTCAAGGGGTTAATGAGTTAAATTAACTATTGGTATCATAACATTACATACATTTTTAAGTACATATATCCATTCATGATATGTGACATATGTCTGATAACTAGATATCAATATACTCCATATATACTGTTAGACTTGTAACATTCCATAATGTCCTGTATATGTGCTACATGTACAAAATCTATCCAGTTTGACTGTCAATGTAATTGTAAATGCTAAATAATGAATGTGTGTATATTTAGTCTAGCACAGTGATATCAATCAATCCAAAATAAGCATGGTAGTGTGATTTTTACTGGACTTCAATTGATTTTCATTCACACTGAAGTACAGAGCACTTTTCTTCAGAACAAATAAGAGTGTCATTTGTAACTCAATTACTCTTACATGTACATTGCTGGTTCGGCTGAAATTGTGATTTTCAATGAAAACTAAGGAGTGGGGGGGGTCTTAACTGTTCGGGGAAAAGTTACTCAATTCAAGCTGGATCATCGTAATATGTAGCCACACACAACAGCAGAATTTATTTTATTGTTATGTTGACATTGTACATGTACTGATATGTACATCTATAAGATATTATACCCACCTTTTATGTACATTTATAAGATATTATACCCACCTTTTAGCCTACGGGGAATACAGAAGATAACAATGCTCTGAAGACCTTTGGGGTTTAGAATTCTAACAGTCATATCATCAGATTTGGCCACAAGGCTATACACTACACAAATAGTACATCTTTCAGTATAATGTGACATGTATGATATGAATCCATAAATACATGTATTTAAAATTGTTGATTTTAGATTAAACATTACAAGTACTTCTGATTTCTACTACAGAACATGTAATAGTCCTAAATGTACTTGAAGTTTATGTAGTGTCCTAACAATATCTTAAGTCTTTACAGTCTTGGTCACTGTCCTTCCGTACAATGGACATACAACTGTATTTAAATGAAGACACATACAGACCTCCAATATGGCATGTACACTGTATAAGAACATGTATTATACTAATGCTGAATACATTCAAAGTACACATGTAATAAAGGCTGATATATGGTACTTGAAAATGAAAACCCTCCTAGCCACATATATAAATAACAGAATTGACACCACAATATACATGTAACTATAGTATAGGATTTATGATGACCATGATAAAGTCCATACATGTACAACTGTACATACAAAGATAGCCAATAATAAACATACATGGAGCTCGATAAACTATAGAGGTGGAATCGGGTCCCGAAAAAGTCAATTTTACACTGAAACTTCCGAAAACTGATCCTCGCTCAGAGTCAGATCATAAGTAAATAATTACTGTCAGTTCCCGTTGTAAACACTGATGATACATGTATATACAGTCCAGTCCGATTCTTACATGTACTTTTTACTTGTCCTCCTACCTCATGTATCTTTCCGGTGTATTCCCTCCCTTCCCAATTTATACTTTTCATTAAATTTCATCAAGTGGAACTGGTCGGTATTATCCAATACATATAAGTTGAAGGATGTGATTTTAACTTTCCAAGGTGTGTTGATAATTGTCTTAATACAACAAACTTTATAAACAGCCAGGTGTAATTCTCTTGTTTTAATTCTTCATGTAGCCAAACATTACTTTTGTAATTATACTTCAATAGTGCATACTTGTATATGTTGTGTAATTAGAGAAATTCCCTGGTAAATCTACTTTCGTTTCATTCTAACAGAGATTTTTTTCAAACATCCAGTTAATTACGTAAAATGTTGATCAAAAGCACAACCTGTTTACATAGGTTGAAATTCTGTTCTGATTTTGAGCATTTATAAGTTATTTTTACTTGAAAATAGAAGGAAAAAATCCAGACTGTGGAAACATGATCGGTATCAGGAAGTGATTGGTTTTCAGAAGATCAATGTTTGTAAGTTGTACTGTACATGTATTTATTGTCCATGGGTACTATTTACTTTATGGAGCAAGTACATGTATGTAATTTGTAGTTTTAAAATCACATGTACATGTGCTGGTTAATGTCATGAACAAAATGTACATGTTCTTTCAAAGTCATCAGGACTTTTTTCTGATTGTTGAAATCAATATTACACACAGTAAATGTATTTTGTTACAGTAAACTGTCTGTAACTTTATTGTTCAAACAGTACAAAAAGATAAACAATAGATGTAAATTATGTAAATTATCAATAAGAGTGTGCTGGGTCACAAAGCATCAAATCTATTAAATACAAGGTAAATAAATGTATAATATGTATATATATGCACAATGGAACCTGTCTTAAGAGACCACCTTATCTGATATTGAAATGTGATCTCTCAAGACAGCTGGTCTCTAAAAAGAAATATAATTTAAAGGATTTTTTAACTTAGTTTTTGGTTTTTATTTTTTTTTTTTTATTTTTTTTTTTACGCCATACTCAACAATCTTTCAGTCATATGATGGCATCCAGTTTTTATTGGAGGAGGAGAAACCGACCTTCCGCAAGAAAACTGGCAAACTTTCCCACATAATTCGAAATGACCCTAGCGGGATTCGAACCAGAGGTGAGAGGCCTTGTGATTTAAAGCACAATGCTCTAACCACTCTGCCACGGAGGCCCCCAGTAGTTTTTGGAATGTGGTCTCATAAGACAGGTGGTCTTTCCAGACAGGTGTCACAGTACATGTAGTTAAATATGTTAACAATACATGTACATGTATCTCCGGGTTTCTTGGCAAGAATTTATTTTAATTGAATGGAGATGTCATCAGTTTGAGACACAGTGCCATAAATTTTGACCTGCCAATAAAGTTAGGATTCTTTTAAGTGCCCCACCTGCCATGACACTTAACGTATATCGTAAGTCTTAATCAAAAGACTCTCGTGGAAAACCACCTGACTAATGAGGCTACATTAAAGAAACCACTCAGTTAAATAATACTCTATATCAAACCTCTTTCAGAGACCTATCTTGAGAGACCACATTTCAGTGGCAGATGGGGTGGTCTCTTAAGACAGGTTTCACTGTCTACTTACAATATACATGAACATTGTATATCAATCACATTTAGATTGAATTTTGTTTGTTGTTTATTGTTGTTTAACGTCCCACTCAAGAATCTTTCACTCATATGGAGACGTCACCAAATGCCGGTAAAGGGCTTCAAATTTTGGTCTATACTTGACACTTAAGGCCATTGAGCAGTGAGGGTTCTCTAACGTGCCGACAACTACTACGACACGGGACCTCGATTTTCACTGTCTAATCCGAAGGATAGGAAACCAACCTGCCGCCGGCTGGACTCAAACTCACAACCTCACGATCAAGAGTCCAGCGCGCTACCGACTGTTTAAGATTGAAAATCAGAATCATATTAAAATATATATAAAATACTAACAAATACCGGTAGGTATTTACAGTAATATATAACTGGAACGTTACAACTGGCACGTTAGTACAGAATCATATATGTACATGTATGTATAAATATACATAGTAATCAAGCACTATAAGATCTACTGATTAACAGCTAGGATTAATCAATTACCAGGTATGCTGATTGGCAGTCGATAACACTTGCTATTGATCAGACTTACTCTGTTGGAACTCGGACATATCCAAATTTATAAATGATGTCTTTATTACTCATTTGAAACCTAACTCACGATGATTTAACTTTTTAGGCTTAAGTTTTCAGTTTAATATATCATTATTCAAGGTTACATTTTAATATATAGTGAAGATAATTAGTGTATGTACAAAAGGCTGAAGGTTCAATGCAAGGTCTGGGAGATACAAATGTATGGTACATGAAACTTCTAGACATTCTCAAACCTACAGACCATAATACAAAAGTGTAAACAGTAGAAAAGAACATTCCATTCAAATACTAAGGGTGAAAAGTTTAAAATAGAATGTAACTTTTCCTTTGCTAAAGGCTTACATGTAGCAAAATAAATATAAGTCAGAGATTATTGCAATAAACTTATATGGAATTTACATGTACATTTTTTGTACATATTGTATATTTCAATGACAAAATATATAGCCACTATTGTATATTATATGAAATAAACTCACTCTGGTAAAATGTTAATATACAGTGTAAATATATGTTTATATGTAAGAGTACCGGTAACCTTTACATATACATTGTACATGTATATATGTAAGAACATGTAACCATTACATATACATTATATATATGTACATAAGTTACAATGTACACAGTACACATGAACAGGAAGTCTACCTCAAAGCCTAGAGCATGTATTCCAGGATGACTTACAATGTATATGTAAACATATATATATCTATCATTAGAGGTATAAATATTTACTACGGTTTCGTGGGTTTTTCAACGATCTAAGGACCCTCTGGAATGATACGATGGTATCATGGTAACAGAGACGTAATGAAACCATCAAATTAAACACATGTATCGTCAAAAATGATAACAGGCCACAAAATAACATAAATCATCGTAACCATTTACAGGTTACGCTAAAAGGATTGACCATAGCCTGCAGGTTACAATAGCAATAATGAAGACTTAAAAATGAAATTCATTGAGAATGAAAAGAAGATTACCCGATTTCTATTTGTCGTAACCCACAAAACCTGAACAATTGCTCCAATGTTATTTTGTGGTCTGAATAACTATAAACATGTACATGTACAGACTGTACCAGAGTCAAAAATAATACCATGTAATTTATACATACTGTACAGGGGTTTAATTCCACAGGTTGTAATTTTCACGTTTTTCTCTCTTCTGAAACTTTCACTGATTTTTTTAATCGGTGGATCGGCAATAATTCACACTAACATCAGGTCCTTTTATGTATACATGTATATATACAATGTAGTTTCATTAAAGAGTTATTCACTGTTTGTTAAATTCACGGATTTAACAACACAGTTGATAGAGATGATTTTATCATCCTGAAGTTATATCCCGCTGTATCATACATGTACATGCAATGTTAATACAAAATACAATGTATCAATGACAATTACATGAATTATAATGATAATAAAACAATAAAAATTTCAGTTACCTTTAGGTCTTTCTAAATGTAGTGTCACAGACATAACGTCTCAGAAACAATATGTACGTCTAAGCCAAAGAAATATATAATACATACATGTACATGTATGTAATTACAGACTTGATTCAGTTTAAAACATTTCCTTGTTGATAGATCAGACCTGACCCTCTCTATGTTGACATTTTTTACAATATATTTGTAGCACTGAGGAGTACGGGGATAGATATCCACATCTACAATGTTAATCTGTCTACTTCAACTGACAGGATAATGTGGTTCCTTCAAGTTTGAGTCATGACTCATGGACCACTAGACATAGAAGATGAGTGAATGTCATGAGGACAGTGGTTACACACATAATAGGAAAACCTACCATGAGAAACACCATCATCAATAGCACCTGTCTTATAAGGTCATTTAACTTATCAACTCTGCAAAACAGTGGACTCTTCTGTACAATATAAATCAATGACTTACATGTAGCAGTCCAAATGTGTCTATAGGGCTCAATGTGTTGTTAAAGAGACACAGTGATACACAGGACTAGTATAGGAAATAATTTTCTTTGCATTGGTAGTCAATTTTAGTTATTTCAAATTAATTTTTCCAAGGTGTCTCAAAATATGGAAAAAAATTGAAAAATATTTTGTATCAAACATTAATTTTTTGTAGCCAATTCAGGAAAAATAGCCAATGACTGTATTGGCTGTTCACAAAGTCAGCTCTGACCACTATTTAGTCCTTATTCATTGAAACCCTTTCAGTAAAAGATGATGGTATTTAACAAGACATCTTCAATATTGTATATGTACGGTGTATTAATTGTATTAATTCAAGTACAAATAAGAGGCCTCTGTGGATGAGTGGTTAGAGCATTAAACCATGACGTCTCTCACTTAGAAGTGTGAGCAATAAACCACAGTCTCTCACTTAGAAGTGAGATCAACAAACCATGAAGTCTCTCACTTAGAAGTGAGAGCAATAAACCATGAAGTCTCTCACCTAGAAGTGAAAGCAACAAACCAGTCTCTCACTTAGAAGTGAGAGCAACAAACCATGAAGTCTCTCACTTAGAAGTGAGAGCAATAAACCATGAAGTCTCTCACTTAGAAGTGAAAGCAATAAACCATAGTCTCTCACTTAGAAGTGAGAGCAATAAACCATGAAGTCTCTCACTTAGAAGTGAGAGCAATAAACCACTAATACTCTCACATAGACGTGAGAGCAATAAACCATGAAGTCTCACTAAGATGTGAGAGCAATAAACCATGAAGTCTCACTTAGACGTGAGAGCAATAAACCATGAAGTCTCTCACTTAGAAGTTAGAGCAATAAACCATGAAGTCTCTCATTTACAAGTGAGAGCAATAAACCATGAAGTCTCTCACTTAGAAGTGAGAGCAATAAACCCCTGAGTCTCTCACTTAGAAGTGAGAGCAACAAACCAGTCTCTCACTTAGAAATGAGAGCAATAAACCACTAATACTCTCACGTAGACATGAGAGCAATAAACCATGAAGTCTCACTTAGATGTGAGAGCAATAAACCATGAAGTCTCACTTAGAAGTGAGAGCAATAAACCATGAAGTCTCTCACTTAGAAGTTAGAGCAATAAACCATGAAGTCTCTCACTTAGAAGTGAGAGCAACAAACCATGAAGTCTCTCACTTAGAAGTGAGAGCAATAAACCACTGAGTCTCTCACTTAGAAGTGAGAGCAACAAACCAGTCTCTCACTTAGAAATGAGAGAAATAAACCATGAAGTCTCTCACTTAGAAGTGAGAGCAATAAACCATGAAGTCTCTCACTTTGAAGTGAGAGCAATAAACCACTAATTCTCTCACTTAGATGTGAGAGCAATAAACCACTGAGTCTCTCACTTAGAAGTGAGAGCAACAAACCAGTCTCTCACTTAGAAATGAGAGCAATAAACCATGAAGTCTCTCACTTAGAAGTGAGAGCAATAAACCATGAAGTCTCTCACTTTGAAGTGAGAGCAATAAACCACTAATTCTCTCACTTAGATGTGAGAGCAATAAACCACTGAGTCTCTCACTTAGAAGTGAGAGCAACAAACCAGTCTCTCACTTAGAAATGAGAGCAATAAACCATGAAGTCTCTCACTTAGAAGTTAGAGCAATAAACCATGAAGTCTCTCACTTTTAGTCAGTGCAGGTTCGAGCCCCACTGGAACCTAAGCTGATTTTGTGAGATTTTGCCAGTTTACTTGTGGTAGTGGTCTCTCCTTGGGTACATTAATACTGTAACCAGGTTATCTCCTCCACCATTAATAACTGGCCGCCATCATATAACTGAAAAATTGCTGAGTGTGGGGTAATATACCAAAAAAAACAAACAAAACAAATTAATGTTCCGGCAAATATAATATAACTTGATAAGTAAAGTCAGATAATGATAATTAGGAAGCCTTGGTTTTGACTCAAGTAAAACCTGTCTTGAGAAACCATCTGACTTGTGATATTAAATTCTGAAAACCAATGATAATCCTTTAAATAAAACCTCTCTTAAGGTACTACCTGTCCTGAGAAACCACATCTGAGTGACCGATAGGGTGGTTTCTCAAGACAGGTTACACTCTATCTTAATCTCCAAGACAGGGAACTAGACAGGTTGTGACTGTAAGGACTTGTAATTATAAATGAATACTAACAGCACTTTAGCCACAAATTTAGAAAGGGCACCAGTCTAGCAAATATGAATATTCCAACTAGAGACCCTTCATTTAAAGGTTTAGTACGTTATCATCTTTAGTAAAATATTGCAGTAATGAAAGAAACTTTCTGTTGTGGTTATAGTTACACATGATGCTACATGTACAAACAGTACATGTAAAAATCTTCTTTGACTTCTTCGCAAAATCAAATAACATATAGTACAAAGTAGCTACACTGTGGCACCTCCAATGCCACAGTAATTATGCAAATGAGAGAGTGACGTGTTTAAATTTTCCAGATCATATATTTATTTCAATATCCTGTATTTAGACATGTACATTTAATTATTCACCTTCCTTTATGCTTACGTACATGTATGATTACAAAAAATATTCAGGTGTCAACTCATTTGTACAAAGCTAATGGTCCTACATGTTGATATGATGTTATACTGGATATAGAAAAACTAAAACCATATGCAAAGAGTAGCTTCACCCATTTACCCCTAAAGACATATTTGGACTGGTCTAAGTCAATGATTTACAGAAGAGTCCATTGTTTTTCAGGGGATTGAAGAGTTAACCAGGTGATTAACCAACTGTATCATGTTTATACACCAGTAAGTCCAAAACAAAAAATATGTCATATGTGCATATATTTCTGATACATCAAATTTTGTAAATAGGATGGGTACATCATGTCCATGTAGCTGATGAGTGTTTTTGTTATGTTTTTCAGTGGGTGGATGAGTTGAACAAATTTTATCTAAGTACTGATTTTTTTACATGTATACAGTACATGTATGTATACTGGAGAAAGACAACTACAACTCACTATTGTAAACTGGCTATTTCTGAGCACTGTAAAAGGATTTCTCAAATAAAAAAGATTTTATCAACATCAGTTTGAAAGTAATCACCTCACCAAAAAAGAAAAAAAGGAACAATAATATTCTGATATTTTCATGCTAGTGTCAGAAAGATTCATACATGCAGATACTGGGTTCACACTAAAAAAAAATATAGTTAGTAGCTATTTTTCAAAAATTATTGAAAATCAACTATTTTTGAAAGAATTTTTCAGCAAAACAAAGAAAATATAATTTCACAAATTACAGGGAACCTCTGTGAAAGAAAATAAACAATCTTGTCACCAATTATAAATTTAAATTGCATTAATGTTTCAGAAAAATGTCTACAGTATGCAGAACTTTGCTGGAGAGTTCTATAAACTTGTGGTTTATACAGATATATATATAGAATATGAAATTTTATGAAATTCTGTGAAGAAAACCTTTATTTGCTGGAGAGTTCTATAAACTGGTAGTTTATACAGATATATAGAATATGAAATTTTATGAAATTCTGTGAAGAAAACCTTTAAAGAATAGATTGTTTTCTATTAGTTGTACATGTACATGTAGACTTGTTCAGCATTATACATGTATCTGTATACATGTAGACTTGTTCCGAATTATACATGTAACTATATACATGTACATGTAGACTTGTTCCGAATTATACATTTGTACATTTTTGTACATGTAAAATATCTGGTATTTATTAGAAAACAACTTCTCTATTATTAACTTTTAGAATGTAAAATCATTGATATGACATGGTTTTTTTTTCATTCTGTAGGAAACCAACACTTGTACACAGGAAATATAAATATTAAACATAAAGGAACTATTTAAGTAAGTTGACAGTTATATACAAAATGTACATTCATATCTGATTAATCAATATGTAATTATCCCGATCATACAGATATGATGCATACATGTAGTTATAGATGTAGTCAAAGAAAGGAACAAAATGTACACAAAACTTTAATTCCTCCTAATTACATATCAATTTTAAAGCATTACTGGAAAAATAGACATGTTTATAAAATACATGAAACACATCTAGGCATGTGTATGAAATTCATAATAGGCATGTTAAAGGGCAGCCACAGCATCTTTTCTTATCAAATTAAGGATAAAAGGCATAAACCTATTTAACTCATAATCACCAACCCCTGAAAAACAATGGACTCCTCTGTAAATCGATGACTTAGACAAGTCTAAATGTGTCTTTAGGGGTGAATGAGTTTACTGCAGTCATTTATTTCTACACGTAATTGTAACAATGAATTGGTTTTAACCATACATGTATCTATCTTTAGCTTGGGCCAAAACCATAAGCATTTGACTGATGATTCAAAAACCATATAACACATCTGTAGGATAAGTGACCATGCCATTTGACCTAAAAACATCAAAACTCTTGTGTACTTATATCAAGGGGATCTGAAATGTACATTTCCAACAGCCTATACTGTCAATCAGTAAAAATATACATACAATGTATCTCATAACATGTATGTCTGAGAAACACTATTTCCTGTGAGAGCACTAAGGTATATGTTTAACAGAATGAAAGTCTGTATTGGAGATTTCAACGTTCCATAACTATGACAAATATTGGTGAATGTTGGCCATAATCAACGCACATCTTATTGCTGCTATAAAACAACATACAAAATATGATTAAAATTTGAGAAAAAAAAATGTTTCAATTTAACAGGATCTAAAATTTTGCAAAGAGACACACAGACAGACTGACGGAGCAAAACCAATACACATGTACCATACATGTATGTAAAATGGATTTAAAACAAAAACAAATGTGGCGGCACTGCAAAATAAAAACAAGTTTCTTGGAACAGGAAATATGTACCGGTACGTGTATATTTAATCTCCAAATGTTAAGAGGTCTTTCACTGTACAACTATATGTACTGGTACATTTGTAGGAAATAATGTTTCTACAACATGCTAAGATACAAAGCAACAATATCACTTGTCAAATAACATCTGAAAAACTTTACTCCATAAATTCTTCCATCTACCTATAGCTAATCAAAATGTAATAACTGAATATAATTTTTAATTACATCTGATGAAGAGTATGCAGATTTTGTTGTGTATTAAAAGTTTCCAGTTTTAGTATCTACTCTTGTATTGTAGGACTAGATAAAGTGTTTGTACATGTAATGACCCATGCGCCTACGCTTGATGAAAATACTTTTTGAATTCTACATGAATCATGTTTAACATGACAATTACTTATAAATATATACTTAGCCTTTTTATACAAGTGCATGTTAGTGCTATTGTCAAGTGTTTGAGTTACTCATGTTCAAATACATAACAAATATGTGATATGATACATTTCTCAAGAGAAAAAAAACCAAATAAAACCTATTTTTGTGAATCATTGCTTTACTGAGATGTCATGTACATATGTAAATGTTGTTTGAAGTGTAATACATTTAGCATGGTCACATCCAAGTGACTTGTAGATACATGTATGTCATTATTTATCAATGAAAATGTGGTTTACATGATCTTGTATGTTTATCAAATAGTTAAGCGATGAAAACATTATAAACAACACTGAACACACAAAATCCAAAAGTAGAGAATTCCTTTCATAACCTTGGATAGCATCGAATCCGCAAAGATGCTTCAAATGAATTCTGCAGGCTGACGATTTCTTTGTAATAAAAATGAGTTACCGTACATGATCATTTTACCACTCAATAAACTTTCAAGATTTTGTGTGTTATATTTTCATTGGAGGAACAGCACACACCTACATTTGTACAAAAGGTCACTCTCATGTGACCCACAGCAGATTTCATTACTACATCCTCTATGTGAAAAAGGAGACAATGAAAGAGCAAATTTTAAAAATTATATGCATCAAATTACAATTATTGAACTATTAACAGTCTAACTCACTATTGCAGTTGTGTAATGCAGTTCCCGATTGCAATAGAGCTATTGGACAGTACAATTCAACAGCTAGAAACCAAATTGTTGATGCAGACAGATGGACAGACATTGTTAATTCATTGACCAATATACAGTCAGTCAAACCCTAATATATTGAAACCAAATGGGAAATTAATTTTTCTTTCAAATAAACAGGGTTTTCAAAATAGCGGGGATTATAATGGTAATAAAGAAATTTAGACAAGAAATCAAAATAATTTCAAATTAAGTGTGATTTTCAATGTAACAGGGATCGATTAAAGTTATTTGGTTCACAATCCAGCCAAAAAAGTGAGTGTTGTATAAAAGTGGAATTGTGGGTACAGTGAATAATACCCATAACCCAACACTTTAACGACAAGTACTCAACAATTTCTTACATGAAAAAAGTAAACAGAAAATTTACAGTGCTGCACCTGCAGATTATTAACACACCTTTATCAGTATCAAGTGTTTTAGCATGTATTAAACACTAAAGGAATTTTCATTTGTTTGCTTAAAATCTTGACATTCTTAATTTGAATTTTTTAAAAAGGGTGTGTAGTTTCACTACATCACAATATGACGATAACGAAAAACAGATCTAATAACTGGAAAAACTTTTCTAATACAGGTAAATACATCATGTTAAAGTAAACAAGTGTACCGCAAGACATCCTGTTATTTTATGTTACTGTTTAATTTAAAACCCATACAGCCTAAATTTTAGTGCTGCTTATTTCTGTGGAAAGGAGCTAAGGTATATACATACATGATATATGTATATGTACATGTACATGCATGTATGTTTCATTTAATATCTGAACAAGATGTGTTTGTGAAACACAAATGCCCCCGTCCAAACACATTTCTATGCTGGCAAATAATATGTATACTTTAATAAGTATTGCAATGTCCTACATTTTGACCCAATGGCTTGTGATGTCAGTGAAGTGTGAGCAACCCTTAGATGAACTTACAATACAGCTTATCTTTGGTTACTGAATCACAATCCAAACTTGATATATTGTTTTTTATATGTAAGTGGGATGGAATTACAGACAAAGAGACAGACACACAGACAGACAATCCAAACACTAGATGCCCCGACATAAAAATGTCCTCAGTACATCAAATTTAATCACTGAAATAAAAGATACATGTACATGTACATTGTTGTACATCTTAAACTTGTACATGTAATACAGTTGAAATTAGATGAATACATGTACATATACAGGTCTAGGTGACTTTCGATGGCTTGAATGTCAAAACCTCAAAGTTCTCGAAATTTCGTACAGGTCCCAATTTTTTTCCTTTATAAATTAAGTAAATTGACTCTTTTATTTCTCGACCATCAAAACCTCGAAGTTTTTGAAACCTTGAAGTTGATTCAAAGTCCTGATTTTATAAATACTGTTTAAACCAAAGTATCATTGAATTACTGTAGATGTCACCTCCAGTCAAAAGTCTTGACCTGCTGCTTGTAGGAAACGAGTCATGGCAGACGACGCATGGCAACAAACAAAAGACGATTACAAATACAATAGGTCACCTTGAGTTTTAAAACTACAATCATAATATACATAATACAATGAACTCCTTCCTTTCTTTACAGAAAAAGAAGCAGCAGTTTGGTTTTTAGTTGGAATTAACACAAATTTGAAAAGATGTACTGACATACATGTACACTACATTTATTTCAAGGATCATCCAGACCACATTTTCAACTCCTCAAATAAAACAAGGAAGAGCATTGGCTCAAATGAAAACTTTCATATGGAAACACCATATACATGTACAGGCTGACTTTTCAGGAAATTTTAGAAATTTAGAGACAATTTTTCTCTTCATCAAATGTCAGGGAGATGGGGCTAATGCAAAAATTTTCTTCATTTATCAATAATTCAATTCAATCCTTTTCCATTGATTTTAACTTTTAAAGTCAATTATTTGTTTAAAATATGGTAAAATTATAAAGAAATGTATGTCTGGATTAGAAATAATAAATGGCTTAAAATTATTCTTAACATGATAAAATCATTTTACATATAGATGTCCAGCAAATAATTCTTCTATATGTAGAGATCATACAGCATTTATATTTGATTGGGTTTGTTGATCAAATATTGATTTGTCACAACCACTACTGACTAGCTGTAGGTCTAGGGTTTATCATCATAAAATAATACGATAATAATGATTACGATGCAGTACAAAAGCACAAGCTAATGATGCTTATACATGTATGTACATATAAATACTAAACACAATACATTGAAAACCTGTACACACATAATTTATATAATTACTTACTCATGTTTGTCACAATATGTAGTTATAACTTTAACCATTCACATCCATATCTTCCTGTTAATGATTTCTGCATCTGTAAACATAAAGACCGGGATATCAAAAATTTGATTTAAGACAGTGATTGATTCAGAAATATATATATATATATATAAATACATGATGCATGCTACAATGTACATGTATACATGTACAATGTATATACATATATATGTGAACATATTTTCACATAAATGTACATACAGGGATAATAAGAAAAATTTAACCCCCTACTCTCAATAAATAGCCACTTACTTTTGACAGAATTACACAGACTTCTATACAAAAAGATAGAATTTCTCCTATTTTGACAGTTTCACCTGTTACTAAAAATGTTAATGACATCCTTGTATGTACATTGTATGTAATTAGCAGAAAGAAAAAACAATACAGTGTAATCAATAGTATACATTTTTGTGTCTTTATATAATTATTATCAAAATATATACCGTAGTACTATAATAGGTTGATGTTATTCCTTTTGGGCTAACCATCTAAATGGTTTATGGTTGTTATTTTGTGGTCTGAATGCTGTATACAAAGGATCATAGAATAATACATATACACAGTAATTACATTTTGGATCAAACTCATGACTTTACATTTATTTTACCTACATGTATGTTAACTTGTTTATTGAAAATTTTTGTATTTTCCACATGTTTTAAAGTTACATGTAGGTTCTTACATATGTACACAATGTACATGAATGTATCACTACATGTATATGTACATTGTATATGCTACCATTTAACAGATGCCGAGATGAATTATACATATAGATTATTATACAAATTCTAACACTGATCATTATTAACTCAGAATTGAGTGAATGATTCAATGATGAGCAATTATGAAACATTCATGATTTGCATGTTACAAAACCTACATGAAGTTCACCCCTTATACCCCCACCCCAATTTAGTTTCACCAGTAACGGACAAATAAGTCTATCATTACTACACATAACTAAGATACTTGTAATAACAGTGTAATCTATAGCCTATACATTAAGACAAATACAAAAACACAAGGGAAAACATTAACATTTTTCTATTCATCTAGTTCTGGGAAATTCAGATATTTTCCAGATTCTTTTGGGAATAGGGTCTGGGCATTTTGATTTGGGAATTTTAGTGACATTTTATCAAAATTGAGAAATCAAAAATATGCAAAACTGTTTGTAAGAATCTCTTCAAATTCACTGTCATTGAACTTTAAGGAATAGGGTAATTTCATATACAAATTGGGAAAAAAAATCATTTTTTGCATTAGGAATCGGGCCATAGTTATTTCGACTCCTTACAATAGGTAAAAAATCAGTGAAATGCCATGTTTTAATATAAAGACAAGACAAATTCTACATTTAATTCCGAAACTAAAAAAATACATGAAAATACTCTTTTCAACAATAATCATAAAACACAAGACATACATGTACAGGTGAATCTTGATATCTCGTAGGTTACGCAAGTCATTTATATCATTGAACAGGGACTAAAAATGCTGTTTATTAATTAATGTCATTAAACCACACAGAGGTGTAATTATCAGACCAGTGCTGAGGTAATTACACAATGACCTATAATGGTCAGGTGCATGATTGTACAGATAAAGTGATTAAATCTACCCTTATATTTAAACTTCCATACCTATAATCACAATCTACATGTTCTCTTCTCTAAGCAAACTATGCAGTTTGTATATCAATCCTGAACGATTTTACTTAAAATATTTACCAGAGAAACATCAAAGTGAGATTGTGATATCTTCTACCATGTCCACACTCCACACCATATACAGTGTTATCGATGCATATTAAAATTGTGATGATTTCAATACAAAAACGATGTTTTACTTCAATTATGTAATATTTTAAATACATTAACACAGACAATAATGTCTTAATGTAACTCATTGAATTAAATTAAATAAATTTAGTAATGGCAGTTAACACATTTATATAACCTCAATAATCTTTTTTTTTATTGACTTTGAATCTAGCTCAAAAAATCAGAAACTTGCGACAGATTTTGACAACTGGCGATTTTTTTGGCGACACAAATTCTTCAACCAGCATCTATAAAAATCAGAACCACACTTTCAACTTTGACATATCCGGAATTTAGACTCAACCAATTTCGACATAACACAGGGCTCCACAACACTAAAAAATTCACTCTTCATTTGGCCAGTGAACCAGAAATTTTACTAGCCAGCCAGGAACTTTTACTCGCCAATATATATATATATATATATATATATATATATATATATATATATATATATATATATATATATGTGTGTGTGTGTGTGTGTGTGTGTGTGTGTGTGTGTGTGTGTGTGTTTGTGTTCTTAAAAAAATCCATGGAATGAAAATATAGAAATGAAATAAAATATTTATTTTCTAAGTTTATGTAACATTTTATTGTTTCAATCTATTTAAAACAAGGTTATTAACTGCATGTTGACCTTTTGTGCATTTTTTTTATCAACCCAGGAGTGTTTATATGCCTATATTTTTCAAATTTGTTGCTCTAATATTGAGGCAACCTTAAACTTTGTTTTTAAATTTTTAGCGCCAGTTTCTTTTCGACAGAATTTACAAAACAGAGACTGCCCACAAGAATTGTAAATTTTGTCTGCAAGTTAAAATCTAGAGTCCAACACCCGTGACCTTATCGTCAGACAAACACCTATACAGTTGTTTAATTTATAGGTGTTTGTCCGACAATTGGGTGTTTGACTCTCGATTTTAATTTACAGATAAAATTTCCAGTTCCGACTGTGGTTAATCCCTTTGGGATTCTGTCGCGACCGTTTTATTGTGTTGCCCCACTTTAAATCGGCCACGATAGAATCCCCAAAGGAATTAGGTTGTGGTCTGCTTGTCCTCCTCGTCGAACACTAGGCCGAACTTTCTGCCCCGATTTTACCACTTAAAAATCGCTTAAATTGAAATCGAAATCGGGGCAGAAAGTTCGGCCTGGTTGAACACTAGCCATAACTCTGTTCCAGTATTCCTTTAACTAAGATCGTTTAAACTTAGTAGTGTCTAATGATGCTTCTGTTGAAATCGACCGAGAAAAAAAATGTCATCGTGTGTTGTTAGGAAAATTTCAAGTCGAAAACATGAGCAATAAAACGTGTTTTTATGCAGTAATCCACGCGCGTTAGATGCTCTAGTTTACCAAATTGATTGTTGTAAAGCGCATAACAGACCATGATTTCGATAATGTAATTTCACAGCGAAAACGGACAAACTTTTGATTTCCGGTTCGGGGAAAAAACTGGTCGCAATGTGGCGACTGAATGAGGATAAATACTCGCCAAAATCTAAAAAATGGTCGCATTTGCGAGTGATTTGGTCGCATTGTAGAGCGCTGTAACAAGATTCTACTGTATATGTAAAACTGGAATTGTATTTAACAAAATGATAATGACCAATGTAAAATGAAAAACAACATATGTATTTGACTGTGGTGATGATGACAATTATGTTCATATTGTATTTTTATAATGAAGGTTTTAAATGCATATATTAGAAGGCAAAGCCCTCATATATGTAGAGAAGCTCATATTTTTATTCCTACTACATCCGAGGACCCATACTACTAATGGTAAAAATTCTGCTCACATCGGGACTTTGCGCAAGACATAAACAAAATGTCAGAATTGCAAAGTCATAACTTAAAAGCGCATTGCAAAGGAAGTAATAAAGTACTGTTGAGACTAGGCCATAACGACTAGGGTTGTACATTGAACCTGATGATGAAGTGCATCCATTATTCAGGTAATTTGAACTGCATGAAGTGATAGATACGCTGTGATAGAGTAAAATATATAGCATTAAACATAATGTTGTATTTAATTCACGACTAATAAATAACACATAGATTCTATTTAAGTTTTCACACCAAGGAAACAGGCAGCCACTCAATATTTTATTTAAAACAATGAGTGAATGACTGGGACATTTACGAGATAAAAACACTGAACACTAATCCCTTTGGGGGTTCTGTCGTTTTGCCCCGCCAAAGGGATTAACTGAACATGTAAAACTGTTTCACCCTCTCCATAGGTTTACCTATGTATTATTATTTATATCTGCAATACAAATACATGTAAATGCACACAGTACATCTATGTATAACTTTACTCTAATCACTAAGTTTTGTTTATAAATCCCACCATCTTGGAAATTAAGATAATGCATATGGCATGCGCACAGACCAAAATGTCCAGAGCAGGTCACTAAAGTTCGTTTCTAAATAACCTTATTTAGTATTTTGTATATACTTGGAATATCAATTAACATCAAACAAACATTAAAAAGTTTACCCAGAAACAGACTATAGAATTTTTCTACTTCATGTGCATGCCCATTTTCTCAATTTCCAAGATGGTGGTATTTGAAACAAAATGTGGTGACCAAAGTTATCTGAAAGAAAAACCATAATTTAAACTGTTGACATTTAGAATAAAATTATATACATGGATATAGATTAAAAAATATCTCCACAGTAAGAAGAACATGTTTACTTTTCTATCGTTGCCGGAGTTGAATTGTAGAAAATGGTTCAGAGATGAGACCTGTCAAATCTGTCAGAAATTGCCGGTTTCAGATGTCTCATATGAAGGGATGGACTGCAACTGTAACTAGTTGGTGATGTATTTACTGATCTAAATTGATCAAACGAACTCTTTGACAATGTTAAATTAATTTCTTTCCCGAATTTGCTATCACTTTTCTATACAATTTTTCATGTTGCAATCAACAATAAATAAATTAGCACGTATAACTTCACATCTGGTTCTATTTTAGTATATCTGACTTGTATGCCTACCGGATATATAATATATATAGTGAATACTGCGTACGAAATGACGTTAGACCTTGCTCTATATTCTTTGGAATGGTGTTTACAAATAGCGGATAACCAATCTCTCAAGTGTAGACGCGAAAATCATTGACAAAGAATAAATTTATTTTTCTAAAAAGAGAGTCAAACCACTATTAATATCAGGAAACGTGCTAAACCAGTAAAACCAGTCAGTCTGAAGACAAGTGGGAGGGGGTCTTATTTTACAATGTTTCCAGTGATGAATAATAACGTTTGGCTTATTTATCCACGATAGCTTATATATTTCTTTAAAACTATGCGTTTAAAATCTGAACCTGGCGAAATTTACCAATTTCAACGTACATTTAAATGTATTTTTGTAAACATACCTAAGTAATCCTCAACAGGAAACTCCTTCTCGCAAATGTCACGTGACACTACTTTTTCAGCTAATAATTTACATCACAGCCGCATTTAGTATTCAAAAGTCATCGAACATAGACTTATATTTCATCAAACAATTTATTTTTCATATCATTCTTGCACAAAAAAGGTGTGACTACTTTTAGAATGAGAATTGATATTCATAATGATACAGCTAAATAGCTTTGTACGATGAAACGATTAAACTGGTTCCCTATCCAAACACAGGTGCGTGTGCACTTACAAACAGTAAGTGTGATAAAACGGCCTAATTACGTATCTAAAATTTTTACCAAGAATGAAAACATGAAAAGAAACCAAGATTTTATTCATTACTGAACACTTTAAAGTTCACAATTTTTCCTGACCAGTTACTCATTTCAGTCAGTATCATTTTTTTTCTTTTTTGAAAAATGTCGAAATTTAATGAAACTGTAAGTACTAAACTTTTTGTAACAATATATCTATTTATTTATATTAATATAATCATTTAATATAATCATAATTGTATTAAAATTTCAGAAAAAATAATTAATATAGGTCCGAACAATGTGCAGACACGAAAACCCGTAAGTATTACAAATTGCAAACAAATTTAATTTATTTTTATTTTTCATAATTTAAGTTACGAAACACATTGTTATCTACAAGTGTATCGGGAAATGTCAAATATAAGAATATATGTCTTACTAGTATTTTCTTTGGATTATGGTAATCTGGAACTAGATGCCGCGGGCCTTACAACGTATCGCAATTACACTGACCATAGTGGGGCTACCACTGGGATATCTACCCGAGAGGTTCACCACAGGAAATCAATTGCATATAAAGAAAACCATGTAAAACAACTAATTGTACATATCTTAAAATACTAGATCAGATTGTGACAATTACCATCGATCTGGCTAAAAAAAACATCACTTTTACTATACTCTCGTTCAGGAAATTGTTTATTTATTCATTTTTTATTTATTTATTTACTTTTTTACCTTTTTTGAAGGCAAAAAAGATTGAGAAGCATTCGAAGGCATTTTATGCCATTGTAATACCTTTAAATAATACATGTATTTCCAAAAAAGATTCAGAATTATGATATCTTGTTTGCGTTATTAAGCCCATGGTAAGAATTTCGCCGATAACCGACGAATTTGATGGATAAATAATTTTCCTTTTTTCGACCTTTGATTGTAGTTCCTCTGTTTTTATTATTTTTATATCCAACTTATCAAACAATGTGCATTTTGACAGACACTTTTCCGATCCATTCGTCCACGGCAATAATTTATTTTATTCAGAATTAACAATCTAAAATGTTGGTGCCTTGACATGGATGGGACTGGTGGACTATGATTGCAATGAATAATTAACGTATTCCCTGAAAAAAGAAATAAAGAACCGGATACACAATACTAATATTAAAACATTTCGAATCACAGTATCCACCATTATCCACCCAATACATCAACAACTTAAGACCGTGTTCCACAAAACACGTTTGTGTAACGACGCCATTCACATGTGGAAGGGAAATAACTCCTAGTAAAAATCACAAACTTCATTTAATAGGGTAAACTCGTTTGACCTACATCATCCCCATATCGCATTTAACCTCAATTTCTCCAATCACTAAAACAATGAACAGTTTTAAAGTTACAGATGTCATAGTATCACTCCGAGAGCCACCCCATCACCAATTAGATAGCAGCATACCTGCACCAAACCGGATATTACTCTGCCAGTCACACCAATTGACCAATCAAGTAGCAACATATTCGGATAGAACCAGTTCAAACTTGTTTACCAACCATACGTCTCGCCAAAGCTTTGATTTCAATATTAATCATTCTGAAGTAACATGGAAAATAACACGTAGGCATATTAGGCCGAAGAAACAGTCATCAAAACAGAAATGGACAATTTAAGATCGCATGAACAGATCTACGTCAATGGGCTTGCAAATGCTGACTTAGTTATCATCTAACTCGAATGATTCGGTCAAAGTCCTTCAGTGATCGAAGTGTGAGAAACATAACGGCTTGAATATTTGGGTTAATCATCACCCGATGGTTTTGCAACGCCTCCCTGAACATAGGTGCTACAAATTCGGGGAAATCTCAACTATACCAAATTCAGTAAGTAATATGCTACTCCTCATGGACAATCAAGTACACATAACACTCAAGTGAACCAAAGAAACTCCGACACAAAACGAAAGATAGACTGAACCAGGACCATTTGAATACCTACCAAGCGCAATGAACCGGAAATGTTTAAGTGCCCTACGATAATAGACGTGAGCTTTACCTGCATGACATGCGTACGCTTTTTCAAAGGGGAGTCGGCCTGCAATGGTCAGCAAGAAATCCACTTCCCTAATTTGGAATGTTTTGAGTTACCCCTCATGGACTCCGTCAATACAGACAAAATATTCACATAACACTCAAGTCAACCAAAGAATCTCCGACATAAAAAAGGGGAAAATTGGGGACTGTGCGGGGAAAGATCTATGCTACAACACCAGGACCGTTTTGGATACTTACCAAAGCCTTAAACCAGAAAGGTTTAAGTGTATAGGCTGCTCGGAGTTCTTCAATGAGAGACGTGAGCTTTACCGACTTTCAAACTTACACGCATTTTTCAAAGGGGAGTCGGCTTAGCGTGTCGTGGGGAAACTATCACCATTTTAAGACACATTGTGCGTGCCAGCGGAAACGTGTATCGACGTCAACATGCATTTTGCCTCAATTTGACCTTCAGGGTCATCCTTCGTCAGGGAGACGGAAACCTACCACTACCTCAAGCCCTGTACCTGGCAATCGTCTATGTCTCTAAGCGTTCGAACCGAAACTCACTACATTATCGACCTTGAACCAGATGTACTTCTCATGGATATAGTCAAAATCAGTTAATGTGATTATGCCTTTGGCTGAGAAGTCTGACACTAACGAGGTGGACGCGGGACTTTTCATGAAGATGATCGAGCGAATGCAGACATTCTATTTTGATAGAAATATTGACATCTTCAAAACCACCATTGCTATTCAAGACAGAAGATAGAGATCAAGCCAAATTGTAAATTCCTTGAAGAACAAAGTGGTGACAATTATCTTATTTAAAAATACATGTACATTGATTGATGTTCACCGTCCCCAGTCTTATCGTAAAAACGAGGGGAAAGTATCACAAGAAACTAAGCTGAAAGCCATGGTCAATGATGAATTGTTTGGAGCCTTTGAAGTGGATATTTAAAATCCGAATCGTGTGAAAGAGGTTCGCAATGCGCGTTGAGCGGGAGATGACCACCAGGACATGGCTGTTATAGCCAATATCAACAAAACAATCGGGAATTCTGGGGGCAGTACTCTCATCATGCACAAGACCAAACATCGAAACCTCATTTATTCAAGTATCCCAGAAAACAATACACTCCAAATCAAGACCGTGTCTAAGGATGATCGGAGGGCAGTAGGACAAAATTGAGCAATGAAAGTATATGGTGATTCTTGGGACAAAAAGTACTAAAATGAAATTGTAAGTTCTATGTCAGTTATCTATTGTTTTCATCGTAGTCCTAATTTCTATTGCTAATTAAACTATGGGTTAGTTGTTTGAGAAATTCTATTGAATATATTTTACCAAATCCTTCTCTGTGCAAGGTAAATTTGCAATGTTACCGACGGAGATAACCCTCTGACTCTCTGAAAGTCGTGTACAGCGATAATAAATGTGTAATGGAAAGACTATTTTCCATCCCTCACAAGGTGGTGGTCGACTGCACACCGGTTGTGTGTAATGTCGACGTCTTTTGTTATTTTGATCTTTTAAAGTTTTTAAGAAAACACAAAGAAGTGCAGTGATAAATGCTCCAGCTTCCTACGTGTCTGGTCATGAAGAAAGTTCTTTGACTATTGATTCCGTGTTCCAGTATCTTGATCTTTTGCCTAATCAAATGACCAATATCAGATGCGGTACGTCTAAAATAAGTGGATTGATATGACAACACCGAAAAATCGGAGGTATTTAGTTATTGTTTATCTGTGTCATCTAGTGTCAAAACAATATTGATGACGTCAGGTATCTATGTTGGAATTTATAAGAAGGTAATCCGAAAGTTATCACAGAGGATTAGCTGAATCAAAATTATTAAACTCCATTTTGTTTTCATAAAAACAGAAGTCCGTCATCTTTTTTCATTTTGATCTGTCACTGAAGGACAGCGCATCATATAATTAAATTATCTATTCACAAACACGTTCTCACAAAGGTGTGTGTGTGTGTGTGTGTGTGTGTGTGTGTGTGTGTGTGTGTGTGTGTGGTTTTACATGAAGAATAATGCTCTTAACTTGGTGAAGGTCGATATGCAGTTTCTGCATGTATTATCAACAAGTCAATTACCCAAGCGGCCTCTGATGAACCTTTTGCATTAAATGAACTATCACATGTCCTAGTACTTATTTTTGCACTCGATAAGATGTCATCATGGCGAAATCAGGTATGTAACTCACGTACATATTTTGCAGGTTTATTTTTCTTTTTGCTTCAAGTATTTACAGTAAAAAACGAGTATGATCATTGTATGTTTAAAAAATATTACATGTGCATTCGATATCAAAAGTGTAAAAATCTATGAAGCTGTGAAGAAGAGTAAAACGCTGTCCCTTCAGAGTTAACCGATTAAAACTATAACCCACTGTAAATCAATTGGGATAAATTTGTTCCTATTTTTAAAAGTATGGTATAGGACTCGTAATTCTTGTTTACCTGCATGCCAATTTTATTGAATATCTTTTTAAGTTTTAAAGGTGTTAGAGTTAGTAACCTACTATTAAGACAATTTTAGTTATCTTATATCAAGCATTCGTTATCAGATGTTATATATAAATATGTATATGAGGTGGGTCAAATACTTTAGATTGCGTACACCCGTTACTATTTATGGAATGATAAAAGCCTGCGTCTCTATGATCTCGGCGATTTCGGATTGCACATCGTAAATTTTCCACATTTAAATACTTGGTAGTACTATCCCACAATCACCCGCATATTGTTTATATCTCAAATGATCCGATAACATTTCATATACCTCACAAATGTTTATATCTCATAAATGATCCGATATGCGAGGACATGTCAACATTTCATATATAGAAGTAAATTACTTACTGACAAGTTTGACGTCAATTTTCCGCAAATTTTACGGTCGGTATAATGACATTGTTTGCAATTACTCTGTTTTACGAAATAAAATCTTGAGTTACCAGTTCGATACGGGTTGTTGAGACGTCTGTACCAATTGTGACGAGGATTTGTTCCTCACTTTCGACTGTGGGCTCACGGCGAGTGTAACCGGTCAACAAGGGATGCTTACTCATCCATGACACCTGATCCCACCTCTGGATTTCCAGAGGGTCGTGTTTGTCCAATATCCATCAGATTTGTATATGTATCCTGGACATTCTGATGGTATATACTTTGGAGATTTTTATATTTCACTAAATGTTGAATTACCTGTTCGATAGCGGTTGTTGAGTCGCCTGTAGCAATTGTGACGTGGATTTATCCCTTACTTATTTCATTTGGATTTGATTGTGGAACTACGGCGGATGTGACCGGTAAACAGAGGATGCTCACTCCTCATTGGCACCCACCTCTGAATTTCCTGAGGTCCCTGCTGGTCCAATATTCACCAGATTTTTATTTGGTATTTCAGATTTTTATATACAAACCGCATTTTGCAGAATGTCTTCTTTTGTATGATTAAAACAAAAGACAATAACGACAATGAAATGATCGGTAGGAACATTGCTCGTAAATACTTCAGTATTACGAGATACGACAAGTAGCCAATTAAATCTTGTTAAATCGAACTTTGGTTTGTACTTGTTTCCATATTATTAATGCATTGAACAGCAAATGCAGATACTACTCACGGAATTGTGTAATCTATTTAAGGCAGCACTAAGCAAATTCTACGTTTAGCATCCAGGTTGCATCTTCAAAGGTATGAGGGAGAGAGAGGGGGAAATTCAAACAATTTTAGATAAAGTATTCTGCCATCTTGGCATAACAAAAACTTAAATAAAACAAATTAAAATGAATCTGAGAAAATAACACTGTTCTTAAATTTCATCTGTATGTCCCTTCAGAGCCTCAACAGAAAGGTTATGGATTTTGTGTTCATGATTTGTTGGATTATAGTAGGACTGGGAAACAATTATAATAATAGAGAATGATAACAGACTAATAATTCTGAATTCTAAGAGATTTTTGTTTGTTTGTTTTTTAATTTCAAGAATTCTTTTAAAACCTACAAAGGCGGCGGACGTTAAACATAGAATCTTGTGTGGCCTAATGATAAATTTTGATAATTTATGTACAGTATTTAAATACTAATAAATTATATGCGAACTACATTGATACGGTATGATGCTCAACTTTCGTTATGTGTACTCTTGTATTGATTGACATATACAGTAAATGAACAAGAAGTATGCAAATTGTCTTTCTTTGTCAAATGAAAGAATTTGTATTTTACTTATAATGATTCATCACGTTTCGCACTCCAACATGTTTACGTGTAAGAAGAGATCATCTATCAATTAAGTACATCGCCCTGTGCTATGCCAATAAAGTAAAGGTATCCGACGTCAAAACTTTCTTTACAAATATTACACCGGAGCTTAGGCCAGTCAAAATAACCTGAAATTTGACCAAATATCAAACTTTTAGCTTTTTTAGGTCTCAAAAGAAAACGTGTTATTCACTTGGTATGATAAGTGCTTGACTTGGGACAGTTGTTACATGTGTTGAAATTCATATCTGAAACCTTGAAAGACGGATGAACTTTTGCAAAAAAAAAAACGACATCGATTTACAATTAAACAGTAAGATATTGATTTATATTTTTTTCAGATGTTGTTTTATTGATCCATTTTTCAATCCTTTTTTAGATCTTTATTAATTCTAATTATTTAGAACATCTTTTTAAAGAATGATCTACTTTACAGCATTTTTGGATCGTTTTCAAAATGGTGGAAATATCGTGATTGCCGAGGGTTATACATTTGAAATTGAAAGAAGAGGTTATTTAAAAGCGGGCAGTTATGTACCAGAGGTATTACTAGAACACCCAGAACTGGTCAGGGGTCTACACGAAGAATTTGTCCACGCTGGTTCAGATGTTGTGGAAGCCTTTACGGTACGCTATTTTGAGAATTTCATATGTCGTCTTGAGCATTGGTTTTGGCCTTCTTTGTAAAACAATAACTTTGGTTTTGGCCTCCTTCGCTAAACAATAACTTTGGTTTTGTTAATGATATATAGATCAAAGATATTTCTGCTTCAAATAAGATTTTAATAACAACCATATATTGGATTCAAGCTGTGGTTTTCAAAAATTGAATACAAACTCACTTTTTTATTCACTATTGAGGTACTCCATGGCCGAGAGGTTCGTATATTTCGCGATGAATAATCAAATTTATCACTTCTGGTCATCGCCCCACTGGAGTCTAAGGTGATTTTTGTAAAAGTTTGCCAGTTTACTTGCGCAAGACTGCAGTGGTCTCTTCCTGGGAGATCAGATTCTCTCCATTAAAAACTGTCAGCCACCATATAACTTTAAAAATTGTGGAGTAAGGCGCAAATCACCATGAAACACAACAAAAAATTGCTATAGACACGGACATGAAATTTACAACATAGATATACAAAAAACATGATGATTCCGACTTTGCTATTGTCAATTTTCTACATTTATAAAGTAAATTCCCTTTATCGCCTGGAAATGGTGTTTATTATCCCCTGATGATCTGATACACCAGGGCATGTTCATCATGTGATTATTTCATATACAAAGACAAACTAGTTATTACGAGAAATCGCATTTAAAGTTAACATTTTGCAAATATTACGGTCGGTATAATAATCTTGTTAAAGTACTTTTTTCACTAAATGAAATGATGAGTTAGACAGAAGTTAGTTGTTGAACCGTCTATTGATCATGAGGAGGATTAATTCCTCATCCCGACTCCGAAATTTCCGGAGATCCGTGATTATCCAACATTCACCATACATGTATTTTATATTGTCTCCTGTACCCCTACTGTGCTGATTATATTACCAGATTGAATGATGATGATGATGAGGATGAGGATGAGGATGATGATGATGATGATGATTTATTGTTGTAATCATTGTACCCGTGTAACATAATATCTAGTTAATCATATTAACCGTATGGTTACTCCTCCATGGCACCTGATTGCACAATTGTGCAATATTCACCAGATTTGTGCATTTTTTTCCTGGATATCCCGAAGATTAATACTTTGGTATCCGTGATTTTTATATTTGAACACAGAAGTAAATTTTCATTTCATAGGCTGTTGTTTTTTATTATTTGTTTTTATATCAGTATTACAGCCATCGCACAAAACTACGTCAAATAGGAAGAGAAGATGATTTAGAGAAAATGAATAGAGCTGCCTTGTCAATTGCTCGGGATGTTGCAAAAGCATCGGGTAAATTGTTTGCGGGGGCTATATGTAACACTGGTATCTATGACCCCGACAATAAAGACAGTTTTGAGCAGGTGGATGCTATGTTTAAGGTAATGAGCCATAGATAATTCAGATCGGATCTCATAAATATAGATTATGGTCAAAATATAAAATATTTTAGCGATAGTAGCGCGATGCGATACTGGACCAGTGTCAGTGGTAAATGTTCAAGATGGTCTTTCGTATTGGATATATATTCTAGATCCATTGTCATTTACATTGGATAAATACACCTCTATCTGTACGACATAGTTTTCATGTTCGGAAACCTAACACACCGCTTTTGAAACATTCATTTTTGTGTAGATGGCCGGGTGATTTAGGGCGATGTGCATGAGAGCCAGACGGTTGGTGCTGTAGGTCGAGAGTTCTAACCCCAGCCGTGGCACGGTGAGTTTGTAGGTGCCTTGTTATTTCTGTGTTTATACGAAATCCATAGCAGACTGAAATATTGATTGCTGTCTTATTGTTTATCAACATTGTATGTTTTTCTTTTGACATCATTCATGAGTTTAATTGTAACTACAGGAACAAATAGAGTGGTCCGTGGAAGAGGGCGTTGACTTTATGATTGGTGAAACATTTAATGATCTAGGTGAAGCTATGTTAGCATTAAAAGCGATACAAAATTATGGACAAGGTACAGAAAATTATTTTGATGTTTATTTGTAACATTTATTCATATCTGAGAGTAATGATAATGATGATGATGATGATGATGATGACAAGCTTTACAAGAAAATAGATAAATAAAGATGTTTCTGAGCAGAATGAATAGTTTTTGCCGTCCCCAAAACTAGTAACCAGGGTATAGTAAAACGAAAATAAGGAACCAAATTGGTAACCTTATGAGAGTACATAAGACGAAAAGGAACAATGAGTATTAAATTGGACAAATGCGTATCCCTGGAAAGTCAAAGTATGGGATCAGATATATTATTTGGCCGTGTAAGATACCACTGTCTCTTTAGAAAATACACATACTTTTCAAATTGGAGCTCAACTGATGAAGTCTAATCGACAGAAACGATATTGTCTTGAGCATTATAACTTTGGTATTATGTTTATAATATATATAATGGAAAACGGAGCATCCATTGCCTACAAATAACCTGGAAATGCAGCTGCAATATAACATACAAACACCAAGTATATTTGTGGAAGACAATATAAATAGAAATTAATTAAACGTAGACAAGACAAAGAAACTCTCGCTGAAAAATAAAACTGTCATTAGGTAATATGCGAGGTAAATTTCTTTCATCTGATTCAAACACATTCACTTCTAAAGACACATTTGGACTGTACTATATCATTGATTTACAGAAGAGTCCATTGTTTTCAAGGGTTTATAAGTTAAATTCCTTAATCTCTATTGTTTTTGTCTGTATCAGGCGTACCTGCAGTGATCACTCTGGCGGCCTATGTACCAGACGAAACAACAGACGAAGTGCCCTTTCCAGAAGCTTGTCGTAGACTGGAGGAAGCTGGAGCAGCAGTAGTTGGACTTAATTGCGGTCGCGGTCCTAGAACCATGCTTCCTTTGCTCAAGGAAATAAGGAAAGTCTGCAAGGTAACCTTCCTGTTGAATAAACATATTTTCATAATATATATCTACATGTACTTGCTATTATATAATTAAGTTATATTGAAATTTACTACATCCGTATCCACAAACGTTTCAGTTTCGTATGTTTGTTTTTCATACACTTGTACTATTTACTGGTTCTTTGAAATCTCGAAGGAATCTTGATTTTTCCATTGACAATTTTAACCAATTTCAAATAAAAAGACAATGTATAACAATTCTACTTTATGTGATACTCTGTAGGGACCAGTTGCAGCTCTTCCAGTTCCATTCAGATGTACTGATGATGCCAGAACCTTTGAAAGTTTGAAAGACCCAGAAACAGGTACACGTATAACTGAATTAAGTCTATGTACACAAAAGCAATGTAGCATAACGTCCTAATTAAACTGAAAATATTGTACAGATCTATCTATCCATCTATCTATTTATCTATCTACATATGGTGAACGTTGAATAACCACGGATTTCAGGAATTTCAGTAATATCGTAATTTCAACGAATTTATATCTGAAAAATAACATTTTTACATTGTCCCTGGCATATGAACTTAAAAGTACTTTAAGGGGTAAAAATAGAAATTTTTATTGTTTCTGGTTGCCTCATTTGGTTGAATAATGCTATCTGTACTTATGGGAATGTAACCAATAACTGATTCATATCGTAAGAACAAGGTCAACAAATATCATTCTACTAAGCAATGTAAGTTAAGAATGGCTGAATTCTGCAGCTGTAACACTTTGAATGATATGTATTTACTATTTTACAATGCCATCAACAAATTTGACAGTAATCACGTTAAAAAGAGACAGAAAATTCAAAGTACGACTGGAATCTTTCCAATTAACAGTATTGTGACTGCGGGTTATACTCTGTTATTTGGTCACTATTCCGTGACACCTGATTCCATCTCGGAATTTCCCCCAGAAGTATGTCCTCTTTTTGTATATTTATCATTTTAGTGTCTATGCTTTTACTGGAATTGCTCTCACATATCAGCGCAATTTTGAGTTCCGTTAACGTTGTAACCTAAGCTGATTTTGTGAGGAAGTTTGCCATTTTACTTGCAGAAGTTGGGTGGCCTATTCCCAAGTCCATTGCAACTCCACTGTGTATGTGGGCTTGGGTATAATAAACATCCGGTTGGTAATTGTTTTATCAATGGCATCTTTTAGTGTCATTTATTGAACTGGGTTTTCATCTATGTGTGCTGTATACTAATTAATGATTATTTATATCTTAACCATCACTTTACGTTTCATTAGAGACATCAAATTTTTATAAATGTAATTGTGAACGCATTGTAATTATATCCTCGCCGTCTGATATCTCTACAATTATGGAAAGTATAATGCCGTTGTTTCGATATGTTAACCAGGATATTGTACAGGTATATTCAGTATCTCTAATTATATATATTACAAACATACAATAGAAAATTTGCATGAAAAAGCATTGAAGAGTTTTGAAGTGCAAATAGGACATAGTCTATTATTTAATAGTAATATTGATCATGTAATTCCATGTTTATCTGTTTTGTAGGGGATTATCTTTTTCCGGCAGATATTGCCTGCCTATCCTGTAGTCGAAAGGATATTCGGGATTTCGCGGAAGCAGCCAAGGAAATAGGAATTAATTATATTGGTTTATGCTGTGGTAATTCACCTGCTTATATGAGAGAACTCGCTGTAGTTTACGGACGTAAACCGGAAGCTTCCAAATACGCGCCAGATGTATCAATGAGTTTTATATTTGGAAGCGAGGCTAAAAAAGATGAACACAAAAACCGTTCACATAAAGTACGTGACTATATGGTGACGGGAAAGCAAAACTAGGATATAACATGAAGCATTTTAGTTACGGGTGCGATCAGGTAATTTAGACTTCCATGATAAAACATTAAATATAAGACGCATGTCTTTCTCAACCACATTTTAGAAGTGTCTGAAGCCAGTAAACTTTGTCTTAGTAGAATAAATATGCCATGAGACTCTGGTTCTTACGGACACTGGTGTCGAAGTTTCCTGAAAATAATAATGAAATTGTTCAAAAAATAAAAAATAAAATGAGTTCGGTTTTTACTGTTCCAGAAGTACTTTGATGAATAGCCAATGGATTTAAGACTTGTCATATCCCTTGCGTTTCTATACCTGTTATTAATATATTATAATATGTTATTGTAGGTATGTATTATTAAACAAGAACATTTTTGTCTAGAAATCAATGACAGTCTGTTTGTTGGCTTTGCAACGAGAGAAAAGACACGCGTTTTCATTTCCATTCTCAATATTACCAGTACGTTTTGTATATCATTATAAATCAGTGCATGCTGGATCCATACTCAAGATTGCAGCCTTATAAATCTAACAATCATGTAACATTAAGATGGACTAGCATCTGTAGCAGACAGATTATTAGTTATAATGAGTATATTATATACACCCGCATTTTCTTGTTGATAGCCCAATTCTTTATAATCATTTAATGAGATTTAGAAGTCGGGAAAACTTCACGCGCTGATACCGACGTCATCAACATCGAGTCTCTTACGTCGTAATCAATAAATTCTCAAATCATCCATAATAATGTTTCAAATTGCAATCACACTTATGAAATACGTAATAAAAATGATTAAAGATCTTGTTTAATCCGCAAAAAGAGAGTATAGGTTTACCAAGGTAAAGTGGCACATCCGGGTTCAGTTAAAAACCAAAACAATACGCGCATTTTCCGAAAACAGACAAAACATATTGCCTTGCACAGCTTCCATGCATTGCTGAGCCCAATATATTTGTGACGACAAGAAGCCTGTCACTCCTGTTATGACTTAACTTAGACTGTTATGTTTGTCAACATGTGCCCACTTACCTGGGTAGACCTGTATATTATTTTAATGTGTGCACCGATATTCAACCAGTGACAATTATTTGATGCTTGTATCACCAATGAAGACGAAGTTTAACAAAATTAATTTGTCTTGATAATATTTTAGTGTAATGAATAAAATAAACATATTTTTTTTCAAAATATTGACAACAGTTGATTCCCTGTAAACTATAGCTGCTGTGCTACTTGTAAGGAGTTATCTCCCTCAACAGAAAATCAACACATTCATGCGAGTGTTGAAAGATCCTGTGTGCATATATTTGTAGTGTGTAGATCACTTTATCAAAATTTTCATTCTACTTAATTTTCCTGCTTACATGTATATAATAATGGTCAAAATATACATTATAACAAAAGCAAGAACAGAAATAAGACACATTGAATCTCCTGGAAAACCCTTTGTTTTAGTGTACAATATGTATATTATTTCGAAACTGCAGGAAAACGATGATGAGTCGAAATCTGACAGATGATCAAATCGCTATATGACCATTTTGTTTTTGCTCAACATCATAATAAACTGTGACTTGGATCAGGACTAATAATATAAGGGAATACAAATGAAACTTTATTAAATCTGACACAAAGAACTCTTTCACTAGTTTCAACTCAGGTTACTTATTTTCAACATGTGGGAAATGTTTGGCTAATCCTTCTCATGACAAGAATACATGGGACATAAGCAGAAAAATCAAAATAATCAGACTTTTAGAACTTTTTATTCATTTCTTGTTTGAATGGCAATTCACTTTCTGACACTTCATGGGGTTTTCATATTGTAAACTTGCCCAATAATGTTGTAACAATTAAAGCCAAACAAACACATACAAATTTTGTTTTGAATGCATTGACACTTTAGAATAAAAATGCAACACTTGACTGAAACTGAAATACAATATTTCATAAGGCTTAATGTTAGTGTCATTAAAATAAAACAACATATGTAAAAATACATAAATTTGTATCAAATAATTTAACAATTAAATATTGCAAAAGAGTGAACTATAAAACATGATAAAATGTTTTAGTTGCTGTAAAGTTCCAAACTAATGGTTTCATTTTTGTTTAATAAAACATAAATTTAAATTAAAAAAACTCTCTCTCTCAATTAGTTTATACATTTCCATGTAATTGTGGGTGAGTACATGTAGGTAAAATTGGTTTGTAAACCGTACAACAGGATTGTTCCATAAAACCATGTTTTCTGTTTATTGGTTTTATTCTTATTCTTCATATTTCCATCTCCTTTAAGTTCCTATAACACTGTCACTTTCAGGCACTTTGTCACAAGACTGCAGATCACTCCATACATCCCGCAGAGTTCATCATTAATCAATACCCTTGCTATATAACTGCCAACATTCCATACACAGACTCTTTCAGCTGATTCAACCTGATATCACTTTATATATATATATTTACAACTGGATATAACTGGTTTTAACTCTACAGCTGCACAGGAAGATAATTCCGCATAAAGACACGTCAGATTTTATCTCTCTTTTACCACATGGAATGTTTAGTTTCACCAATCATTTTCATCACTACTATCTCGATCAACTGCACTCTGTCTAATTGCTTTATCCATCACATCCACAACTTCAGGTTTTGGCGCCTTTTCTAACTCTGTTTTCAATACCCCAACTTCTGATAGCATCCATTCTAGTTCTGTAAAAAATAATTTGAAAAAACTTTCACTTGAAGGTAAATCATTTCAAAATAGCACTTCATTTGTACACACCTACTGAGCCGATTTATGAAACATGAAAACAATAAAGTTATTTGTTGCTTACTGTGATCAAGAAAAATAAAAACAGAGTAAGCAAAGACTACAAAGAATTCACCTCACACCAACATATTTTATATATACATTAAAACCTGCTATAGCAACCACCTCTATATAAGGATTGCCTGTCTATAAAAGCCAGTTTTGAAAAGTATCATGACTGCATACTTCAACTAAATTTAACCAGTGTATAAGGGTCACCTGCACATAAAGGCCAATATCCTCTGGTCCCCTAGGTGGCCTCTATATACAGGTTTTACTGTGCCTCCAATTAACCCGACATCAACCTATATTCTTTACAATATTACCATTTAAAGTCACACAATTCTGACAAATATAGATAAATATTGCCATAACCATACTCACTCAAGATTTCAGTGAAAATTACAAAATATAAAATAAAGTTGACAAAAGAAACTAAGTAAACTGATGGAAACCAAATTGTTGCATAAAGAAAAACAGACAAACCCCAAGAATATGTCCAATCTTTCCTATCTCGGGAACATAATAAGGTCTGACAACTTACCGTCCTGTTTGAAGTTCATTCCTCCAAATACAAGAGGACCAACATATTGTTTCTTCATGTCCCCCTCATAGTAGATAAATATAGTTGGTAGATTTTTATCTGGATAGTTTGGTATACACACAGACGATACACTTTTTAAAAACTTAACATCTGGAAACTTGGCTGCCAATGCTGACAAATGTTGATTTAACAATTTACACAGTGGTATCCTGAAAAATAAAGAAAATTCAAAATCACAAGTTTTGATTATAACATGAACTATTTCAATTTGCAAGTCAGCTTTAATTCATCTTATAGAATTACCTGAAGTAATTTTGTTTTGACAAGTTCCCTTACCCAGTTACTGTCTTTATCAAAAGCACCCTGCTGTGAATTGAAGCTCCATGCCCAGAAACTGTGTGGTAAACTATGTTAAGAATTGTAATGATTTCAGAATGCTTAAAATTCTGGTGCTTCTGCCTTATTCCTCTCAATCAATTTACCAATTATCAGCTGACTGAAGTAATTAAAATGGCAACCTTAACTAATATATAGCACTACTGTTAAAACAAATCCATAGTTTGTGTGTGTGAGGAGACTGGCAGTATACATGTCATTGTTGTTCAATAGGATGATTACAACCATGCCATTATGAATAGAGAACATACACTTGACCCTAAACTGAAAACAATCACAGCACTTTTAAAGTCAGTAAAGTATTAGCACTCCTGTGTGTTATAATGTTAATTACATAACTTCATACAAAGATACATCCCAGGTTGAAGTATGTATAATACCTTGCTATGTCAAGTAGTGTTATTCTTGTAAAGCATTAAATAGCATATTCAAAGGTAAAATCCAATATATTTTCGCTAGTAGATTTTTTTTTCAGTTGACCTGCCTGTAAGTCAACTCTCCCCCCTTCCCCAAATATTTTGACTATTTTATTTTTAGGGTAAAAAATTTGACATATAAATGAGCATATACAGTAATTATATTCAAATACAGATTTGGGGAAAAATGTCAAAATAGTTTCTCAAAAGGATTTTTTTAGTTATTAACAGATGGTTACTTATCATCATTATGTTCACTAATTCATGAACACCTGAGAAACAATAAACTCTTCTATAAATCAATGACTTAGGCAAGTCCAAATGTGTATTTAGGGGTCAATGAGTTAAGTACATGCTGTGTATACAAGTGAGAAACCTGACTGGATATCTACATGGCTAGACATTCACAAAGGGAGATAACTCTAACATCATTTTGTTTTATGTGAAAAATTACTTACAGTTGTAAATTTTTCATTTTTGTTTTTCAATATTCCTTGGGAATATGATCTTTTTATTGAGAATTTATGGAAATATTATGCTATATCAAAACAATGCAGATCTAACTCCAAGTTTTACAATTCACTGTCTTCCTATATACTCACACTTTTTGATAATAAGATATAAAGTATTGATTTAATTGATTAAATTTAAAACATGATAATTTATATTATTGATAACTAATTTATCAATAAATAGATTTATCTCAATATAATTTTTTTTCAAGTGCCCATACCAAGATGTGAGGAATACCACTTACGATGATTTGTAAACATGAAGAACAACCCACACACCGTCACCAGCTTTATTGACTTCTGTTACATAATCAACTTTAGAAATCTCTTTAACTTCACCATATCGGGCTTTCAATTGATTTTGTCTTATCTCTTCCATCCTTTGCCGTCTGCAAAACAAAATATTGCCCAATATCTTATTAAATAAGAAGCATACCAAAGTTTAGAAAACTCCCAAAATAAAAAAAAATTGTCTGATTAAATAAATAGACAAATTTATACCAAGACAGAACGGTAATACATGTATTGTATAATGGAGGCCTGTTATAGTATGACAGAATAGAAATTCAGAACAGAATGAAACAGACTGAATAATTATAGAATAAATATCATATACATGTATTTTGTCTTTGAGCATACTGATTTCATGTGCTACCTAACTAATTCAGTAATTGTATAATGACAAAAACATAAGTGTTCATTTGATTTTTGTTTTACGCCACACACTCAACAATTTTTCAGTTAAATGGGGGCGACCAGTTTTTAATGGTGGAGGAGAAAACCCGGTCACAATATACCCGGGAAGAGACCACAGGCCTTACACAAGTAAACTGGCAAACTTATTTTTTTCACAAAAATCACCTTAAGTTCCAGCAGCTAATCCACTAACAGCACTATGAGCATTCTAAACAGGGCATGTATTCTGAGCATTAACAATATGAGTATTTGGTGTGCTACTTCACTTATTGCACTGTAAGCACTCTAAACAGACATGTACTTTGTACCGTGAGTATTTGGTGTGCTACTTCACTTATTGCACTGTAAGCACTCTAAACAGACATGTACTTTGTACCGTGAGTATTTGGTGTGCTACTTGACTTACTACACTGTAAGCACTCTAAACAGACATGTACTTTGTACCGTGAGTATTTGGTGTGCTACTTCACTTATTGCACTGTAAGCACTCTAAACAGACATGTACTTTGTACCGTGAGTATTTGGTGTGCTACTTGACTTACTACACTGTAAGCACTCTAAACAGACATGTACTTTGTACCGTGAGTATTTGGTGTGCTACTTGACTTATTACACTGTCAGCACTCTAAACAGACCTGTACTTTGTACCGTGAGTATTTGGTGTGCTACTTGACTTACTGCACTGTAAGCACTCTAAACAGACATGTACTTTGTACTGTGAGTATTTAGTGTGCTACTTGACATATTACACTAAGCACTCTGAACAGACATGTACTTTGTACCGTGAACATTCTAAAGTGGGGATTGATGTGCCACTCAACAACAAGGTAGTTGTGAGCATTCTCAAGCAGAGTAAAACATATAACATTCTCACCTATATGCTTCAAATATTCTTTCTTCTTCCTCATCAATTTCATCCTCATTTTCATTTAATTCATCCAGAGTCATGTCTTCCATGGACTTTCCTGCAATTATGTAAAAATATGTAAAAATCAAGAAAATTTGTAATTATTTCTTTTGTTTAATGTGACTTGAGATTTTCCAAATGAAACCACGAAAATATAAAAAACATTTTTTATATCTACCATATGCTTTAAATATCAAACTTCATCTTAGATCAAATGACTATAATGTAAACAATCAGGAAAATAACTAAATCTATCAAAGGTTTTATCCACTTAAAGTTAATTATTTAAGGGAACATTAAGTTTACTTGCAGAAGACTGATGCACATAACTGAAAACTTGTTGAGTGTGGCATAAAACACTACTTATCAAAATTCAAAGGGAACACTCAGTTCTTGTTCCAAATTTTAAAAGTTCAATTACCCATCCATGTAAAGAAATAATGTCAATACAAACCTGATGTCTTGGTTTGAATGGTTTGTTCCAGCAACTGAACGACATCATCTTCTGACACTTCTGTTTCTTTTGGTGGTATGATTCCTTTAGCTCGCAGAACATCGTTCCATTCAGTGTCAGCATTTGGGTCCTACAAATTAATCAAACTTGAAATATCGAATTAACCAATAAATTATCTAGTTCACTTCCACACACAATATATATAACTCTGTTTTAATACACATGTATTATACCATATTATATCCTAACATCATGGGTTTTCGACGATCTAAGGACCCTTTTAATAATTTAAATGATCCAATGTTACCAGAGATGTAATGAAATTGTCAAATTCAACATATCGTCCAAAACATATGACAGCACGATAAATATTGTTCATCATCCATGATTCCAGGGAGTGAAATTAGCACTAGTCCAGTCACAAACATTTTTATGACTGGGCGATGAAAATTGCTGCCGATCGCTCAGATGGGTCAACCCAGTACAACCGTGTCCGTAATTGTCCGTTTTTCTCTTCTCTTTTCGTCTAGTCTGCAATAATTTTGTCGTGTAAATCTAGGTTTGTGAGATGTTTAAATGCTTTATGTGTCACAATGTTGTGCTGAAGCGTATTACTGATACACACCAATGTGTACATGTTGATAAGGTGGTCTACTTTCGAGAAAATTTTGTGACCTTTTTAATCCTATTTAGACTTTTCTTCTTAGATAAACATTTTTAATACCATAAAGTTACCTTGATAAATGTTTCCAAGTGCTGAAATGAATATTTCCAGATGCATATTTAACTATACTAAGTGCTGTTTACAAGTTCAAAAGTGCCAGAATCATTAGGGGTGGGGTGATTTGACTTCCCTTACCATGGGAGGAAAACAAAGTACCAAGAGAAAACCCACAAGTTCGATTTGATGACCACAATACCATCTCACATACTCAAATTAAAGGACTGAACACTAGTCGCACTGGTGAGAAGCTAGTGCGCCAACCACCATGCAACCCGGCCACCTAATAGTTTGAACTTTGACAGAATGTACTTTACTAAAGTAATCAGGTAATTCATTGTTAATCAAGCCTCTTGGTTCTTAAATGGAAATCAAGTAATCCTATAGTTACAGCTTCTGAAGAAGACACAATAATCAAAAAAGTAAAATACCTTTTTCGTTCCACTGTAACTAGGATTCCTATATACATATATTTGATTTGTATCTTCATTTTAGTCTTGTTACCTGCAATTTATTTAGTAGGAATCTCGAACAATTTCTTGCTAAAATATACATTTAAGGCGAAGCATAATCGAACTGTAAATTCAGGAACCAGCTATAACTAAAGGTTGGTGCTGGTGAGGGAATTTGTAATGGGGGTTATTATAGAATTCTGATAGTGATATCCAATTTCACTGTCATTTCAATAAACCATACATACTGTACTGTATTGGTCTGTAATGTCGGCCGGTAATGTCACACTATAAAAAAAACAAAGTATCATTAAGATGATTGATTACCTGCATGTTTGAATTTTTCGATTTCTTGTCACCAAAATGTGATCCAAGGTACTTGGCTGTTTAAACACAAAATGACGTTTTCACCTGAAGAATATATTCTTACTCATGTGTTGTCAGCGTGGTGTTATATATATCCGGAAGTAAAGTTTGTTTCCTTATATGGTCAATGAGAAATAAACCAGTGATTTCGAGGTCGAGCTCGAACCCGATTTGATTAATCTTGCCATTTCTATATAATAACACTTTTCATTACAAAATTATTAATGGTAACATTTCACAAAAGCTTTTCATGCTTAATTCCGGTATTATATTATTTTATCTTATTGCATGCCTTCACATATTAGTTAACAACATTTTTATCTGATTTTGTGTAAAAATAGCTGAATCGTAATTTTTAGAGGATGTTTTACAGATCATCGTAACTTTGAATTATTTCTATTATCAGGCCTAATCTATAGAATTCATGTTGTTTCACAAAAATGCATATATCGAGGTTCTTAGTACTTAATACATTGGTTCTTACAGTAAATTCAGCTAAATCATACCCCTAACCTCCCCCAAAAGAAATTAGTCTTTAAATATCGCTAATTCTAGGTTTCTTCAGAGCTCTTCATTTACTTAGTATCACCTGTTCTGGTCGATTCTTTTTTATTATCATCAAAACCAAGTAGGCCTTTCCACTGGTTTGACGACGGAATAGCTCTAGATCTATATACCCCTGTCATTTGACAGATATTAAATAACAGCGATATACAAGGCTTAATATATCGCTGTTAAACCATTGATGAAAAACTTTATAAATTCTAACAAAGAACACGTCAGTGCAATCACGAACACCTGACATAATACATGTGTTAAATAATTCGATATCTGTCAACAGACAACTCTTCGCTGCGAAGTTTCTACAAACAAATCAATGTCACAATGTGTTGATATTTCTATTGCAACAAGCTGTAAGTGAAATATCGCAAATTTTAACCTGTTCCACGGACTTTCGTAGACGCAGATATGACTCGTTCACAAATCAGTATACTGTAAACGTGTAATCAGTGTTACTTGAAATCTCATCCGTGACTTAACCGAAAAATATCCCCTTAGCTTCTTATACTTCTTATAACTAATTAATATTACACATAGGCGTCCGAAGCAAATTGAAAGTGGGGAGGGGGCGGCGCTAAACCAACTTAAAACACACACACACGCCAGAAACGTCTGGGGGCTAAGCCCCAATTTTCAACACCTATGTCTATCTTTGCAAAAAAAGGGGGGTTAAGCCCCCCTAGCCCCCCCCTCCGGTTCCGACGCCTGTGTTACAATAACATAATTAACACGAACATACACACTCACACGCAATCACGCATCCCCCCTCACACACACAAAAACACAACCGAAATTCAAATGAAAAGCTAAACCTACGCGTTTAATGGTAATCAACTTGTGTGTTAGTGTGTGTTATATGTGTTAATATTGTAATATCTTAGTCCCTAAAAATTTAAGTGATATGTAAATATATATATAAGTTGACCAATGATGCATAAGGCCGAGGTTCTAGCACGATTTTCAGTTTGGGGGGTAAAATCGTTCAGAAAATAGCATTAAATCATGGCGGAATTTCGAACTGTCGGTGCATGTATTCCGCTAACTGAAAAAAATATCAGTTTAAACGGTAAATTATTACAAATTTCCGACATCAAATAATAAGATATTTACTCAGTTTTTTAAATTTTGTTCAGTTTAATGACGTTAGTCCCTTCAAGTGGGAAGTTTTAATAATATTGAATTCATTGAAACAGACGTTCTCTATATAACAAACTTGTTTTGTCGGGTTTGTATAATGGACGTGATTATACCGTGTATTTTCAAAATAACAAATATACTAAATAAATAAAAGCTAAATTTTGTCTGTAATTCTATTAGGAACATCCGGAAACAGAGACATAAATACGCTTTTACCGGAAATAGATGTTTGTTTAACTGTGCAGTGATAGAAGTTCGTGTGAAATGGTACAGTACGAACACAGAAACCATATAAATGATGAAGAATTGTAACATTTATGTTCCAATGGAAACTCAGCTTGTTGCAAATGTGACTCAGAAACTTATCCAGACCATTTCCCGTAAATATCCGGATACAAATTCATGTTAAACAAAAGAAAGCGGAAAGACTTGAAACATATATATAGACTACCCACAATAGCATTCTGCCCCTATTTGCAAAACTATAACTTTGCCATTATATGCTTATGGTATGACAACCACTCACGGGTTTATTGCAACTGCTGGTGGATCGAGGGACCCAGATTTTTTTATACTAAACTTATATTTGTTCATACAGCGTTGTTTAAACTCTTAAACTCCTTAAAAGCTAATATAAGATAACCATATTTTACAGTGGTTACTCTTGGACCAATGTATCTAGATCTATATAGTTTAGGTTTAGAATTTGAACATGTCTGATACCTCTTTCTCTTTCGGAAATGTACACCCATTTTAGATTCGACCTAAACCAATTGAATCTTATTGACAGAAACTATTATTTCGTTCATTTATCTCTCTTTTTGCAAAATCAAACTGACTTTGGTATTATGTTTATAAATCAAACCAATTTTTGAACACCTCTTAATAATGGTTCCTGAAGTAATATTTTATATCATTGACATCGCAGGATAACAGAAAAGTGATTTATTGCATCAATGACGTTTTTTTCTGGCATTGGTTTTAAAAACTACTGAGCACTATTTTATTGGACACATCGCCAAGAAATTTCTATAAAACGGTAGAGTTCCATACATAACATAGAGACCTAACTATGGAATCCAGATAGGACAATACAGTTCACGATCGAAAGTCGATGGAAGGATTATGCGATAATGAAATGCATGGACCCATCCAATTTCCATTTCTAACTATTATATAGGCCTAGTTCGCATTGAGGATAATACATATATTCAAAATTCGAGATCAATATGAGAGGCATAAAACCAAAATTAAAGTTTTGCGAAAAAGAAGCCAAAATTAATTATGAAGACGATCGTTTCTGTCAATAAAACTCCATCAGTGAAATATATTTTCTTCGATATTACTCTCAGATCAAATATCGTTATTAACTGTCAGCGTTATCAACTGAAAAATGGAATCCCACACTTTATTGTACATTAAAAAATAAATGAACTACACTATTTGTATAATTGGTCGTGTGGACAGAATAAAGTAAACAAATCAAGAATAACAACATTTTAATCTGAATAAGCAGTATTACTGGTTTATATCCCATATCATATTTAAGTGGATTGAAGTTCTCTGTCATGACCCGATGAGAGATAGTTAGTAGTCTTCACTAAATTCAAGAAAACTGATTAATTGAAAATTGCAGTTAATTCGACTATCAGCCATCTTGAGTTTGATGCCAATTAAATGAAGTGACGTACAGTGTATTATGTCACCTGTAACAATATGAGGTACGGGAGATAAATCTTTTAGGAAATTATATACGTGAATAATTGGTGTGACTTGAAATAGTTGATGTGTATTATATGTATTTGGGAAAACACGGGCAGCTAAAATTACATGATTTCTAATTCGGTCAAGTAAATATGTTGACAAAGTTAATTTAGATATCTAAATTTCCAAATTCAAAATTACTCAGCATAATATTCAGTATTATTACTTAGCATTATTACAATATACTGTTTTGGATAAACAACTTGTCAACACTTTTACAAATTCAGCAGCAATTGAAGCTGCATGTTAAAAAGGTCAAATATCTGTCATCATCAGTTTTGGTAAACAAGATTTGATGTTAATGATAATTAATATACCAGTACTGAAGTTGTTACTAAGAATGATAGTGTAAAAGGTTACCAAAGGTTGCATTATGGCAGATTTTGATGATAACGGCGCCCGTATTCTCCCAATTGTAGATGCATTTAACTCTCTATAAGCTTCTAGAACTTTAGTGTTTTGCGTTGGTCAAAATTGACAAACGTATATAAGCACTGGAGTTCTGGAAACGAGAGAGACCAGCGGGGAACCGCCTAGAGAGAACACCACCATACTCTCTGATTGTTGAAACATTGTTACCATTACTGTACTCTGCTGTGCTGAGAATAAAACTATACGATCACAGACCAGACTTTGAGTTATTGATATTTGTGGGTTGGTTTACAAATATCGATTTGGTGCCTTTTGCCCTGGATAAAAGACCTGGGAACAACACAAGACTTGAAACGAAAAGGTAAGACTTTTACTTTTCTTAGTACCTTATTATTTTGACCACAAATTGTGAACATTCTTTTTGACAAACTCTAAAACTTAAAACTTAATTTAATAAAATTTAAATTAACCAAAACTCTATCTTAAACAAAAACTACAATTTTAACTTATTTAGGCAATAGTATTAAACATCCATAAAAACTTATTAACAAAATTAGTTAAACACAAATTTAACATTTGAAATAAAATACAAAATTAAAAACAGAATTAATAATGGCAGAAGAAAATAGTAGACTAAAATTCAGTAGTAGTTAATGGCTACGGCTTTAGGAGAAATTGAGGATAATTTAATTTTAGAAGAAGTAAATAAAAATAGACCCAACCACGTCAGATCAGACAGACATGCAAAATGAAACTGAAAATAGAAATAAAACAAAAGCATCAGGTCAGTCACATACGTACCAAACAAAACCGAAAATAGTAGAGTAACAGGTACTACAGTATATATCGGGGGGAGTAGGAAATAGAGAACCACCATTTTGTAGAGAGTGTCTGGGATACCTGAAAACAAAGGTGATAATGGGATGAAAAAGAGATGTTTGATATAACATTTTGAGACAATTCTCTAACATGGCAAGTGCAATGGCACTTTTCGGGTAAACCGGCAGACCTTAAGGCATGGATATCAGACATAGAAAGATATGCAAATTTAGTTGAATTAAATGTACAGAAAATGCCGGGTATAGCATTGGTAAACATGTTCAGGGGCGGTAGCGGATTTCATTAGGAGGTATTTAAATAGAACAAGAAAATAACGAAAATGTAGCTAGTTGGGGGGACCTCAAGAAATTATTAAAAGAAAAATTTGGGGAAGTGACAAATAAAAGACAGGCATTAATTAAGTTAAGAAATCTAAAACAAGAGACAGACGAGTCAGTACAAATGTTTGGGGAAAGAATAATACAAGCATCTGAGGATGTTTACACGACAGAGCAGACTAAAAACAAAAGCACAAAAGACTTAGTAGAACAACAGTTGATAGACATATTTTGTAAAGGGGTGACTTTTGATTACATAAAAATGAAATTGATTAGGGAAGAACCTACGACTTTAGAAGCCGCAGTTAAGATAGCGAGTGATGATCAAAAACATTAGCATTATCAGAACCACCTCAGATGTTAGCACTTCCGGCACCCCCAATGCGAGATAATACATCTCAGTCAAATAAACAGTTAGCACTCCCTGCACCACCTGTAGTAAGTGAACAAACTTCAGAAAACTCCACCCAGCGAATAGGACAACAATGGTCTCAGTATAGGGAACATAGGGAACAGAAAAACTAGAAGGCTCTTCTTATAAGGAAGCCGATAAGAAGAGTTGTAGTAGAAAATTAAGAAAAAGTAAGATAGATAACTCTAGTAGTAAATTAAAAAGAAATAATTATGAAATTCAATTAGCGGGAAATCCAAGTTCATGTGTACTATGGATTCAAAAACAAAAATTTAGGACTTTAGTAGATACAGGAGCAGAAGTATCATTAATTAGTAAAAAGTGCTTCCAAAATCTTCCCAATCAAGGTTAAGGTTGTCAAAGAAAAAAACCAAATCTTAGGGCAGTGAATGGTCAATCACTTAAAGTAATAGGTGCAGTAAATATTAAATTTACGATGAATAAAATGACCATGAATCATAAGTTTTATGTCACCGATGGTTTTGAATAGAAACTTTATCCTTGGTAGGGACTGGTTAAGACAAAATGGAGTAAGATTATACTTTGATTTAGGTTGCTTAAGAATAGGGAGAACCTATGTCAAATTTGAAGATGATACTCACATATCATCCATAGTAAGGAGTATCAAAAACAACTACATTAAGACCACAGAGTAAGACAATATGTTTTTGTTAGGACAAATAGAGCATTTAACAGTAGAAATAAAGAAAATTTTGAAATCTCAAGTATCAATGATGGATGTCTTTTAGATGACCCCAGGACTTGTAGTTCAAGAATCAATAGGAACAGTAACAGGAAATAGAAACATTCCAGTATTAGTAGTTAATCAAACAAATAAATTTTATAGATTAAAAAGAGGTCAAGTGTTAGGAAAAATTAGAGCTTTAGAAATAGATGAGATACAAGTAGAATCAACAGCTTTAAGTCCAGAAAATACAGTAGGAGATGTAGACTCTCTTAAAGATATTGACGCACCGTCAGAGTATAAAAAGAAGTATTTTTAGTCTGTTACAAGAAAAACAAAGATATTTTTGCAAAAACTGATGCAGAGTTAGGTCACACTAGTACAGTGAAAATGAAAATAGATACAGGAGACCATCCACCAATCAGAAATAGGCCGTATAAGAACACCTCTTAACAAACGACAAGTGATTGACAAGGCAGTAGATGAAATGTTAGATGCAGGTATTATAGAAAGGTCAAGGTCAACATGGGCTTTTCCATTAGTTGTAGTTGGGAAGAAAGACGGATCTAAAAGAATGTGTGTAGACTTTAGATCTTTAAATAAAATAGTGAAAACCTATATCATTTCCCTTACCATTGATAGATGACATCTTAGCTAGGTTGGGAAAGGCCAAACATTTCACTAGTTTAGATCTTAAAAGTGGGTATTGGCAAGTACAAATGGATGAAGATAGTAAAGAAAAAACAACATTTGCTTGTCACAAAGGGTTATTTCAGTTTAATGTAATGCCCTTTGGGTTAAGTAATGCTCCAGCTATCTTCCAAGAACTCATGAACATAGTATTACAAGAATGTGAGGACTTTGCCACTGCTTACTTAGATGACATCTTAATATTTTCAAAAGACTCAGAAGAACATCTTAGACATATTCAAATAGTGTTTGATAAGATCAGGCAACATGGTTTGAAAATGAAGTTGAAGAAATGTAGTTTCTTTCAGAAAGAAATAGAATATTTAGGTTTCATTGTTAGTGAACATGGAGTAAAACCTAATGAAAAGAAAGTGAAAGCCATAAGAACATTACCTGTACCAAAGAATGTAAGAGAAATTAGGGGATTTATTGGCATGTGTAGTTATTATAGGAGGTTCATTCCCAAATTTCTCTCAAAAGATAGCAGAACCTTTGATTGAGTTAACTAAGAAATATGCTAGATTTAAATGGTCAAAAGAATGCCAAGTAGCCTTTGATTTTCTCAAAGACAGTTTAACAGTAGTACCTTTGTTAGCTTATCCTGATACAAACAAACCTTATGTGTTATACACAGATGCTAGTGACACTTGTGTAGGTGCTTGTCTCACACAGCTTACAGATACTGGGGAAGAAAAACCTATCTATTATTTGTCTCATAAATTAAGTAAATCTCAGAAAAAATGGTCAACAATAGAAAAAGATGTTTTGGAATAGCTTTTGCTCTCAAGAAATTAGGACTTATATTTACATGATGCTCAGTTTGTAGTACGTACAGATCACCGACCATTGAAGTATTTATTAGATTCACCTATGCAAAATAAGAAAATACAACAATGGGCTCTCAGTATCGCAGGTTACAACTGTAAGATTGAGTATATAGAAGGTAGATTTAACTGTTGTGCTGATTTGTTGTCAAGAATACCAGACAGTCAAGAAACAATTGACATTACTGAATCAGAGTCAGAGTCAGACGAAATAGAAATGAGATAGATGATAGATTTTTAGAAGTAGGGTGCATTAAATTCAAAACAAGTTCACTCCCCCAAGAAATACGCTAGTTGTAAGATAGATCCACCAGATGACTTAGTCAAGCCGTTTATAGATCTTCCAGGGGACATAGATATAAAAAACAGAACAGAACAAGAAAATGATGAAAAGATAGCAAAACTTAAGATAAAATTAGACAAAGGTAGTGCCACAAAAAGGGAACAAAACAGTTTAAATAGTAATAGATGGTTTGTTATATATTTTTTATCTCAACAAGATTCAGAAGATCCAAAACTTAGATTGTACATACCTGAAAATTTAGAAAACATTGTCATTAAAACAACATCATGACTTTGTAGGACATATGGCAGTAGATAAAACATATGACATCATTAGACCAAAATACTATTTTCCAAAAATGTATCAAAAGTTGCACAAATATGTAGATCAATGTGTAACATGTCAAACTAGAAGCCAAAAGAAAACACATCCACCTCTTAAAGAAACGGACATTCCACCTTATCCTTTCGCAAAAATTGGTCTAGATTTGTCAGGACCATATCCCCACCACCTTATCAGGCAACAAGTACATTGTCTCATTCATAGATTTATATTCTGGATGGCCAGAAGCTTTTAGTGTACCAAATAAAAACAGCTGATAATATAGTCCATCTTATATTAGAAGAAATATTTCCAAGATATGGTTGCCCACTTCAGATATTAACAGATAATGGGTCAGAAAACGTGAAAAAGGCTGTACAAGAAACACTTAAAGAGTTAAACATAGACCATATCACAACATCTTACTATAGTCCTCAAAGTAATGGCAAGGTAGAAAGATTTCATAGAACTTTACATGATGTAATGGCTAAGAAAATATCTGATGATGTTCAAACTTGGGACTTGTATTTTAAATCAGACATTAGCAGCCAATTAGATTTCATCCAAGTGAATCGACCAAGTTTTTCACCATTTTACTTACTATACAATAGGGATGTAGTATTGCCATTAGATACAATTCTTAAACCTAGAAAGAAAATATAATGGGGAAAGACCAATATCAAGTAGCATTACAGCACAACATAAAGCTTTTACGTTAGTACACAAAAATTTAAAAGACGCTAAGAAAAGACAAAAGAAATATGCAGATAGGGGTAGTCAAGAAATTAATTTCAAGGTAGGAGATCCAGTATATATTAAGAATCAAAAAGAAAAACCAGTAAATTAGATAATAAATGGACACCTTATTACAGAATTATTGAAGAAAAAGGACCTCTAAGTTTTATAGTTAAGAATCAGTTGACAGGAACAACAAACTAAGACACATGCTCGACATCTTAGGTTAGCTAATTTAGATGATTGGGAGATACCCCAAGACAAATTTAAATAGGACCGATAAGAAAATCAACATATGTAGTACCTCTCCAGATTCAGAATCTAGGAGAGGGGGGCGGGAGTGATGACGAAATTGATAAAAATAAGAGTCAAGATATTGTAAAAAGATCTAGACAAATTCGAGATGACTCAGATAGTGAGGATGATATTCCTTTAGCAGAATTAAAAAGGATACACAGAAATACAAAGTTAGATGATAGAGAAAAAGTTAACACAACAACAAGACACTCAGACAGAAAACAAAGAAATAAATAAGGATACAGAAGATACAGAAATAAATGAAATTAAGAGTTCAAAAAGACTTGTAGACGAAATAGACCCTACTACAAAAGAAATATTAATAGTCTTAAATTCGACTTTTGATAAACATGAATAAGAATAGTTTGGATATATTTGAAAACATGTGTAAGAATAACTTGTTGAATGAGAAATAGTTTGGATATATTTGATAACAACATGTGCAAGAATAACTTGACTATGTTTTGATAATATGTGTAAGACGATGAAAAGTCTTAAGTTTTAGACAATTTACATATATAATTAACAGGAAAACAAATTCAATATCTCTAAATTCAATTGAATATGTTATCACTGGGACACACTCGCACCCTCTGTCATTCAACCTTTACTGTTTTCGGCAATTACTTTTATCAATCAAAAATCAATTGAATCCACGTTTTGCTTTGCCTTTTGACCCTGAAAAAGATCTTTGGGACCTATACAAAACATTGACTTTGTGCTACATATTTCAAAGACGAAAACATTGTAGTTATTGTGTCAGTACCTTTGGTTGACATCAACAAATGCCTTAGAAATTTACAAGATACATAACTTGGCATTTGCACATATGAAAGAACCCTCGGTACTCGCCAAATATGACTTAGAGTCAGAAGCCTTAGCGGTAAATAAAGAGGAAAACACAATTTGCACTTTTGACTCAACAGGAGTTTTAAAAAAATGTTCAAACCCTTCGATAAGATATTGTTCTTTTGACAGTCCTATCTATACTGTTTCAAACAGACAGACATGTGTGATTTTCTATATTTTTTCGAAACACGATCTAAAATTGAACAAAACTGTAAGACCACACTGATCAATAATGCAATTCTTCCTCGAGGACAGTATGTTACAGAAGGAAATTGGTTAATCATTGCTGAAAAGTTACAAAAAATTCATGATCATGTGTGATAAAGAATCAATGATTAAGAAAACCTTACCACCTCTAGACATTCTACATTTGGAACAAAATTGTCAAGCTTCTAACGGGGATATGACTTTAACACCTACATTTATAAGGAAAGTAATTTTAACTTTAAGGATCCTTTAAAAACATTAGTTGATAAGTATAAAAAAGACGAAGTAAGTTTGTTTTGGAGATATAAGCAAAATTTCCCACGATATGATAAGATTAAAATTCCCTAAGACGTTTGAAACCAGTAAAAGAAATTAATTTAGATAATTTTGATAAATGAACTAAAAACTAGAAGAAATGCAACCAATGCCAGAAGATGATTTTTGGGTTAAGAATGGTCAATACTTTCTCATACCAATAGTGCCAGTAGTAACAATCTTAATAATTATAATGATAAAATGTGGAAAAAGAATAATAAGAAAATGTAGAAATAGGCATTCAGAATCTTCTGTCAAAAAAAAAAATAAAGATAATCCTAATGTTAAGTGGTCAAGTAGTGAGGGGAAAAGAGGAGTTGAGTCTTCCAAATCTTTCAAGACTTCTAAGAAACCAGAATCAACAGCCATACCAGGAGCACCAAGTAACAAACAGTCGATCATGCATAAATACACAGTCAACAGCAGATGATAATGACATTCGCAATCTTATAACAGAAAAGATGAAACAACGGTCAAGAAACACAGCCAGTATATACAAAGAAGACATTCAAACTGAACAAGAACCGAACGCATATCCAGATAGAAAACTTTGCAGTATGTACCTTAAGGATAAACACGACATAGAAATCTAATAAGTTTTTCACACCAATAAAACCTTAATCCACATAAAGGATATGAAACTTTGCAGTATGTACCTTAAAGGATAAAATACGACATAGACTTAATACCAGTAACTGATCAAACCAGAATTAAACATTGAAAACCGAACACTATACAGTCAAGATAAAAGAGAAACAGAAAACACGAAACAAAATAGTCAAAGGAGAAATGAAAAAAAAACAGTCAACCAAACTACAAAAATGAATATCCAGACGTACATTTCCTGTGAAATAAAGGAATACAAACACGATAACCATGAAATAAATCATGAACTTTATCAAGACCCAGAAACAGGTGATGTGACACCGCAAGAATTTAAACGATAACAACAAATCGTCGATCGAAAACATCGAAGTGGATGAGACCACTTGGCTTCGATCCAGAAGTCCGATTACCAGTTTTAAGTTCACCAGTAACTAAAGACAACTAACATTCGACTACTGAAGACTATACAAGAACTTAAGTAATAATCACAGTGTAATGTGAATACAACACGATAATAATTTAAAGAAGTCGAAAACTTATGATTATTAAAGAAACAGAATATTGGCGCAAAGGGACGGAGGACTTTCCGTGAACATATTAAGGGATGGAGGACTTTCCATGAATATTTACAAGGACGGAGGACTTTCCCGTGGAATGAGGACTTTCCATGAATATGTTAAAAGTGTTAAAAAATGAATTATTAAATGTATTATTATGATATGATGATATTATGAACTTTAAATGATGAACTTTACTTGTGTTGAGACAATGATTATTAAATTGAATTATGCATAAATTCTATGTTATTGAACCGGTTTATGTCGCTTTATTATAATGCATGAATATATATTGAAATTATAATCCAAGTCACATTTTTTCATCCAGGTCATATTTTTATTTTTAATCCAGATCACGAGTTTTTATGAGATATGAATTGTTGAAAATCCAGGTCACGATTGATAGTGGATTAATGAGAAATCTAAGTCACAAGTTAATTTGCTAATGATTCAGGATACAATTTATTTACCGATAAAAATCCAGGTCACAACTTATTCATTTCATGATTAACAGTAAAAAACTTTATTGAATTGTGTTATAACTTTCAAGCCACACCAATGGGGGAAAATTTTATAAAAAGTTACTAATTATAATTTGGAAAGTATTTATAAGAATGAAATTTTTACCATTTAGTAAAAATTTTCAAGGGATAGGGACGTTTGTAACAATATGAGGTACGGGAGATAAATCTTTTAGGAAATTATATACGTGAATAATTGGTGTGACTTGAAATAGTTGATGTGTATTATATGTATTTGGGAAAATACGGGCAGCTAAAAATTACATGATTTCTAATTCGGTCAAGTAAATATGTTGACCAAAGTTAATTTAGTATATCTAAATTTCCAAATTCAAAATTACTCAGCATAATATTCAGTATTATTACTTAGCATTATTACAATATACTGTTTTGGATAAACAACTTGTCAACACTTTTAACAAATTCAGCAGCAATTGAAGCTGCATGTTAAAAGGTCAAATATCTGTCATCATCAGTTTTGGTAAACAAGATTTGATGTTAATGATAATTAATATACAGTACTGAAGTTGTACTAAGAATGATAGTGTAAAAGGTTACCAAAGGTTGCATTATGGCAGATTTTGATGATAACGGCGCCCGTATTCTCCCAATTGTAGATGCATTTAACTCTCTATAAGGCTTCTAGAACTTTAGTGTTTTGCGTTGGTCAAAATTGACAAACGTATATAAGCACTGGAGTTCTGGAAACGAGAGAGACCAGCGGGGGAACCGCCTAGAGAGAACACCACCATACTCTCTGATTGTTGAAACATTGTTACCATTACTGTACTCTGCTGTGCTGAGAATAAAAACTATACGATCACAGACCAGACTTTGAGTTATTGATATTTGTGGGTTGGTTTACACACCTCGTAAAAAGCAAAATGACAACGGAATGAAAAAGGTCGGCAAGAGAAATCAAAAGGTGGAGGAAAAGATTCGATGGCGCTTAAATAGCCGATGGTGATATCTGTTTCGAGTTATTTGTAGATGGTAAAATATTTGTATAATCATTATTTCTGTACCGACGCGTATTTATGCAATTGTAAAAAAAATCTTCGAAATTTCGAGATAATAATTCAAAAAATACGATTTATCTCGAAATTTAGAATTATTATTTCGTGAATTCCCTAACAACTGAGATACTATATAATAGTAAACTACAGTAACTGCAGATAACTTTGGTTTACTATAGTGAATGACCTTTTTAAACTTTACTATAGTGCATTGAATTAGTTTTTACTGCAATAAAATCTTTAAATCACAATAGTTATTATATCTACATGCACTATAATAAAACGTTTTACTATAGTTTACTAAAACAATTTTTGTTGGGTTATCTCGAAATTTCGAAATAATCTTTTACATGGGGCAGCACTACGCATTCGTGCTATACAAGCATGCAAGTTCAGGTTTGGAAAGAACTATTACAGCACATATTGTATTATCATTTGTATTTAAAAAAATGTTTGCAATTTTCTGGGCAACAAAAAATTCTGTTTTGCTTTCTTCCATTTGTTTCGTTGTACTCTAAAACGTCGTCGTGTAAATATTCTCAAACTTAAATAAATTAATTTTTATTTCTATCGTAAAGTGAGAACTCCATTCAAATCTATGTACATTGTACATGTATTTATATATATTGATTGTAAAGTTTCTTCAAATTACAAGCAATAGTATATTATTCATATTTCAACCTGTGTCTATGGTGACGATAATCCGTCTTTTCTGTCAGAGAAGTACAGTTAATTAAAATTGTATTCATTACTTGGAAGTGTAGACCTCTTCCAGACTTTTCCTGAGTCAGATATACATGCCCTTTATGTATGTAATTAGTATTGCAAAGAATAATTTGTTTTTAACAGTACCCACGCTTCTCCTTTAATGTAGGTGTTTAATAACCCGTAACTCGATAGTACCTGTAACCTAGATGACTCTATTGTAGATTATAATATACTAACGGCAGGAATCTACCTGTCATAGAAGGTTATAAGCTTACAACAATCTAGGCGAATAATACAACCAGGGTAAACATTTCTACGATCAGTGATTTATACAAACTTTTAATATTATCATAAGTAGCATTATAGTAAGATCACAGTATAGTAAATACACACGTGATGAAAAATAATATTTAAGTGTCCCGACTACCCCTTACTATGTGTTTAAATTTGAACAACTCCAGACAACAAATGAACAGATCCATTTAAATCCAAGAGAACACAATATGATATAAAGCGGTTAACACGAGATTGGTATTTCATACTTACTGTAGTGTTGATACGCCAGTATCCACCACATGGATTAGATTCCCGGAAAACAAAACTAGGAAATGTTGAAAGAAATGTATTTTTGCATTGGAACATCATATTTGGTGAGTGCCCTTACTGATATATGACAACGAACGCAATATATACTGGATTTTAAAACAAAAAGCTAAATTTCATTTAGACATTTTTAAAGATGATAAAAATGCCAGCTGACATCAGTTTGAAGCAAGACTTCCCTAGGCTTACACGACAAAGGACAGCATTTCCTATGGCCATGGTGGAACAGACAACTTTTAAACGTAGTGGCACAAATATAGAAATTTTGCCACTCACCCGAGCCTCAAAAAATGTTCAGTTGGTAAGACAGCGGACCATGGATTTTGATATATGGGGAGTGGTTACTGACAAAAGCAGGGATTGTATTTTTGTTGCCCCGGAGAACTCTCCAGTAAACCTCAGCAGACCAGCATCCAAGCAATGTCCAAGAGATCGCATCCCCAAAGTTCCGATACTCGGACCAACTCGTCAACAAACTGAAGTCTATTTCAAGAAGAGAAAAGAGAAAGTAAATGGGTAGGTATTTTCCTGAACTCGTAATCCATTTTATTTATGTCTGCTTTCAATGCATGTATGTATTTTATTTATGTACACACATTACATTTCGACATATAATCATTCTCATATAGTGTCAGTTATCATGATCTGTTTCATTCTCTCTTTCCCTTTCTTTCTTTCTTTCTTTCTATCTTTCCATCGGATATTAATCAGTGCCATCATTGTTTACGGATAATATAGTAACGCGATTAACCTTTATACTATCGTGTTTTTATAAGGTATAGAATTACGGATAAATTTAAAACCCGGTTACCTTGTAGTCTATAATATATTATAATTAGGTAAATAAGTCAGTTTTAGTTTACATATTTTTTCATGCTTTTACCAACATTTCACGTATAATTTAAGAGTTGTATTCAAAAGATTAAAAAGTTCAAGTTTTCGATTTTAAAATTTATCGATATAAGTTTATAGTTTAATTTGTGAGCAAGTAAAATACACTTGATATCAAAACCGCTTCCATAGATTCCGTGATAAGACTGTCAAGAATTGATGTACTGTTCGGAACATAATTCAATCGTTCTGCAAAAATGGAACTGAAAATGTATTTAATTTGTCTGCTTCTTATCTTGATTATTAAACAGTATTACAATTACTGGTATGAAACCTTGGTGCAATTACTGGGCCAAAACAGATACAATTTAGATTATGTACCTATATTCAAAAACTGTTTTATGGGTTATTTGTTCCCTATGCAATACTTAAATGCATTACGCATAGTCTTAATTACGTACGCCAGATTTTTCCCAAAGTCAGAGGACTCGAGACTTCTCCCCAGCGACGTGTATGGTCGTCAACCCGATGTTATCTATTGGCATGCTCTTTGTGACGTCGGTGATTAGACAAACCTACATTTTGAAGTTGAATTCAAACAAATATTATTTCTTTGACAATCTTTATATGTTAAACTATTGATCTGATAATAATTTATCAGATTCATTCTTATACAAATCTCTTTTTTCGTCTTCGTCTCAGAGATTTTTTTCAATGGCAACTCGTAACTACATGCATATATGTGAAATTTCAATTGAAATCCCAATTTGACAAGAAAATCAAGACATGAATATAAACTAATGTTTTCATTTTTGCGTTTAAGACAGACTGAATTTTGTACGAAAAGATGAACATTTCGATTTGACATTGCTTTTTCCAATTTGGTTAAATGTCCGTATTCATTTTTTATTTCGAATGTTTGAACTTCTATCATAAATAGCAAAATAAATAAAAAATATAAGTATCAAGCGGTCATCAATCCGACTTGAAGTACGTCTGATATAGGAGTGTTTCCTATATGTGAAACGTCCCACGCATGTACGCTTTTGGTTTTTGATATTTAGTAATCATTTACTATGAAAACACATCGACAAAGTGTATAAAAAATCTCAGCTACCAAAGTATAAAACTTTAGGATGTTCAGGATATAGGTACAAATCTGGTAAAAAATGGACAAAGACCTCTTGCAATCAAGAGGTGGGATCAGGTGTCACGGGGGAGTAAGCATCCCTTGTCGATCGGTCACATCCGCCGTGAGTCCACCGTCAAATCAAAATGAAATACGTGAGGAACGATTCCTCGTCACAATTAGTATTATTCTGTTTGTATGGTTTGGTGAAAACAACAAATATCTGGTACTTTGAAAGTTTACAACATAATTTTCAAGCTTTGCTCTTGATATATTGATTTCCATCAAATTTTCAGGACTGTCTGTATTACATTTTTTCCGATTGTCAGAAATGGATAACTTTATCTTAGTTTTAATTGGGTAATTTGTTTATTATCAAATAAATATTGTCAACAATACCAAAGTTATAGTTTTACTATAGAGGCCAAAACAAATGCCCAAGAGGATTGTTTCTGTCAGTAAGACTTCATCAGTTGAGCTCGAAACATTGAATACTAGCAGCAGTGTTTCAAATATTGATAATCCCATATAAATTTTGATCCGAATATTTTAAGACAAATTATTCCCATGAATCGTTATATACAAGATAAAATTGAATCATGCATACGGAAATTCTGTTAATCCAGAATTATGGCCAGACTCTGACACATATATTTGCAATCAGACAAATCTTATTAGCCTAGAACTCGCCAACACCTAGGAATCAAGAATCGAAATATTATTTTAATTCCAGAACTTGTAAAACTCTTAAAATGAATTCCAGGACGACAGACTTCTATAATCCTGTAATTTCAGTAATCTGGGGTCAGAAAAAAGTCATATGTTGTGATAATCTGCCAACAAATGTAATGTAAGGGCAATCATAGCACGTGTAGAACAGGAAGTCCAACAGAACATAATGTGTGATTCAAAAACTTTACCTGAATACGAAGAAATACACGAAGATTTCAGCAATTTAGCAAGCTAGCCAAAAAATAAATAAATAAAAGTGTTTTCCACATTTTGATACAGATAATACAGTACACGATCGTTTGTTTCGTAAGCTGAATATTTAGGGTTTGAATTCTGTCCGAGTGAAACCTTTAATACCAACAGAAGTCATTTCTGTTGCTCTACCAAAAGCTTGATATTTAAAGTGTAAATCACGTTTTTTTGTTTGCTTGTTTTTTTTTTTTTTGTTTTTTTTTTTTGGATGCGATAAACTGAGGCTCTCTGTTGTAGTAGGCGTGGCATAAGAGCAGACCAAAGAACCCGCATAATAATCTCATAGTACTGGAGTAACTGTATAACCTACGTATATTAAGCTTTTACATCACCCATTAAAGGGACATTAGCTGTCTCTTTTCAATTTCTTTTTTTTACTACTTAGGTTAATAAAAAAAAGATTTATAACAAAAAGAGTTATACACAGGCATAAAATTCTTAAATTACTATATATTTTGTGAAAATTGCTTGAGAAATCCAATTTGGCAAGTAATCACTCGCATTTGATTAATTCAATCTTACTATTTGTATATGCATACCACACTGGACCTGGCCTTTTTTCACAAAATATATAGGAATATAACAATTTCTATGCCTGTGTATAGCTATTATTTGTTATTGTACATCAAGTAAAAGTAGTAAAATTAGAAAAATCAAAATATTATTTTATTAGTAAACACAGCTATTGTCCGTTTCAGCTAAATCAAAACTGAAACACTTGTGATAAATAAAACGTTTGGAAGACTAGACGTCTAGGTATAACATCAGCTTCAAAATCCTGACCTCATTGTCCCAAGACCTTTGGTTTATACGGACTGATCACTGTATATCAATATTTATTTGATAAGTTTCATATTTGATGGATTGTCTTCAGAACATACACCATATTGTCATTCAGGTCATTGACGATACTTATTTGTGTGTGCTAGGGTACATCTTAATTTACTGGTTATGCAAATAAAGGTGTCGAAAGCGGTTAAATATTTAGATCACTTCTCGAGGAATGATTGATCTTTACTTACAGGTAACCACATTTTGATTTAGTAAACAGCGTATATTTTTGCTACCTGTATATACAACAAAGTTTACCTGGATCATTCAGAAATTAAGTTTAAAATTAAATTAGTTTAAAGCATAGTTCATTGTATATCAGTATGACGAAAGTATGTCAATGGCACTACATTTACATTTATATATGCAAAGTCAGTAAGAGTTAATTTTTACTGACGCAAAAGCTTAGATAAACCTTTACAGTGTTATGTATAACGTGGTGCTATACGTTCTATGTGAAGTTTATCTTGCTTGTTGTAACTTCCAAAACAGTAAACACTTAATTGATCTTACTCATTTAGCAAATGTTTGTATGTGTTTCAAGAACTGCTGAACACACGTACGTACACGCTCACACACACAAGCACGCACGCACGCAGTACGTGCACTGGTATTTGTAGAGTGGCAATAACAAAATTACAAAATTGTGAATTTCATTCTCCCAGAGTCAAGGCGCTGTAAACGGAGCACTAGACTACCTATAAGAACTCTTACAATAAATTTAAAAAAAGAAAGTTGGTTCAGTTTTAGATGAAGAGATGCGTTTAAGAAAAAATAAAGGGTAAGGCAAGAGAGTGATTATTTTGTCAATATTGTCCAATACACAGATAGATTACATGAAATAGTCCACTTAACAGGTTATTGAATTTTATGTTTGGTTTTGACTTCATTAAATAAATTAATTTTCAATCTCGTGTGTAGTGTTAGCATATGTATCAACAAATTAAAAGTCAAGCTTGACCCTAATTGCTGTTTAAATACTTCGCCTACTCGACAGCACATTATGGGGGTATCTCAATATTTTCTTTGTGCTAAAACTAAGTGTCATTTTACCGCACATTACAGCAAATATCTTCCTAGTTACGTCATGTATTACGTAGTGCAATGTTTGTTGAATGATTGACATAAAGTCATGCACCTTAGTGTTAGTTTCGTAAATACATAACTCTAATATTTCCTCAGATTAATTTGACCTAGATGAAAGGAAAACCTGTTTAATAGATAATCATGATGTACAGACATTCGAGGGTACACTCTTTCACAGAATTTCACATTACATTTTAACATTTTTAATTATAAATTTTACAAACAGAATATCAAAGTTATAGTTAAGCAAAACAGGTAAAAATGCTCTGACAAAACGATATTTTTTGTCGTTTAGAATTCATTAGTTGAGATCGAATTTAAAATAGATTAAGAGTTTTGGAACAGAAAGTGATATCATGCAAGATCGAATAATCAACCTAAATGTATTATTTTAAAAAAGCATGGATGAAGGGGGGAATATTTATATATTCCGTCTTAGAAAATTTGCATTTTCTGAATTTTGCATGCGCGTACATCTTTTAATTATTTATGCTTTTGTTTAAATGTATAGAAATGTCACAAACGTATATATTCCATGGTACTCAGAAAACTGAATTGAAGTTAGCATCAAATAGATACAAGTATTATTAAGAATACCAATGTTATAATTTTACAAAGGAGGCCAAAACAAAAATTATATTATATAACATGCTTTCAGCTATTAATGTAGACATCATTACTCAAACTGAGCATGCATGTGCTGTAAGATATGCGTATTATATGTTACTGGTACGCCACCTCAAAGCACCGGTATCAAATTGCCGGACAGCAAGGACAGGCAATGTTATGACCTTTATGGACTCTAAATCGTGAGCACATTGTATATGGACACTTATAAAGAACATATATAGATGATACAAACGTTATATATTAGTTTTTAGACTAAACAACACATATATCAGACAAAGTTAATGTTGTATATATCTTAATATCTTGACGCTAGACTCCCAAGAATTCATATAATATAGAATCATTTGAGATTTATAATGAGATACTGTATTTTTTATTTGTTTTTGAACTTCAGATTGTGATTCTAAATTGTTAAGATCAAACACAGTTATCACCCCCGTCTCAATAGAGAAATGATCTATTTATTGCTCCAGCAGATCAGGTGTCCTTTAATACTGTAAATGTACATTCAAAAGCATTTATCGTATTCTTTTTTAAATTATATGTATCAATAGTTATAATACTTGTAAGTAGATATCCATGTAGTAAACCACAGACTTGTATAAACACAAAGATTTAAATCAATCTATCTATCTATCTATCTATCTATCTATCTATAAATCTATGTAATTATCTATCTATGTAACTATCTTTCTAAATATCCAATAATCTATATATTTATTTATTTATCTATCAATCTATGTAGCTGGAAGTGTATGTACATGTGTGTGAAGGCAACCATGGTTACCGAATATTAGTTTATATACAGTCAATCAGTTACATAAAGTTTGAGTCAGCAAAATCGGAATCCCTGCCAGCTCCCCTAGGAATCTGTCAGATCTTAGTCTCTATATTTAATATTTCATATGTATTGTCAGCTCAGCTCAAGTCTCGACATTAATTACATGCCATCGTGCAAAGGTTTGACCATATTGTCCCTTTAATGCAAAAACCATATTTATCCAATGCAACAGTGCATTTGTGAGGATATTGCCACGTACATATATGATCGGTTTCCTCTTGAACCAATGATCTAGAACTAAATATTCGGCATAGTGACTCGCAGATACCTCTATGAAGATTAGGTCAAGGTATTATCTTTAATCTTGCCTTTAAGCATTATTATAGATCTACAAAACCTCAATTAATGATATGTTATACCTGATCTACTGGGTCTGAAGGGTATTTAAGAAATTCATTTCAAACAAAGCCGATTTTAAAGTTTTATGATAAAAATGCCAACATAGAATATTAACCTACTAGTCTACATTCACCAGAAAAGAATGTCGATAACTGAAGAAACAATCAAAACATCAAAATCAGAAAGTACAATCTGTATATTATCTCTTGTAATGACATTGATATTGTCTTGTAGATGCGTTTACACAGATAGACTTATATAGGGTCAACATTTTATATTTGCATAATTCTTTTTTTATTGGTTATTACTGGATAAGTTGAATATAAATACGCTGATACAAAACGGAAGAAAAATAACTGAAAAAAACTTCGACAGTTTTTGTTATAGCAATTTATAGGAATTTAATTTTATGCCTGTGTATATCCCTTTTTGTTATTGTGCATAAATCGAAGAAGTACAAAAACATGAACAGTTTTGAAAAAAAACACAAATGATGCGCCTTTAAAGAACATTTCGTATCATTTAAAAAAGACGGAAAGTATTTCCTGTAACTATTGGGGTGTATGAGCTCCAGATATTGGTACTGGTGAAATACATTAAAGGAATGTTTACGACTGGGGAACTAAATCTAAGATACGTATATAACATGTGTTATCTTATTCTGGACATAAGTGGTTGGCGGTGACATAAATGACACCTGATTTAATATCTCTCTTTAATATATATATATATATATATTTGATTTTAAACGTTATATTCAAATCTTAAAATAATTGCCCCCACCCCAAATGTATTAAGTTGATCCGGGTGGTATTCTTTTTCAAGAAAGTTTGGATAGATGCTCAATATTTGAAAGTGACTAGTTTGATGCGATATATCGAGACAAATCCAAGTTTAAGGGGCAATAGCTGTTTTTTTTTTAAACTTTTCTTTTCTTTTTGCAATTGATTAATTCAGCCTTACTTTTTCTATTTAAAATACCACACTGGACCTAGCATTATTTTCACAAAATACACAAAAATATATAATTTGTCTATGCCTGTGTATAACTTTTATTTATTATTGTACATGAGGTACTAGTAGAAGTAGTTGTTTTTGGTAAACACAGCAGTATTCTTTTTCAATGTAGTTTGAATAGATGCTTAATATTTGAAAGTGACTACTTTGGTGTGATATATCAAAACAAATGAGTGGAATCCAAGTTAACCAAGATTAAAAGTCTAAAGTACACAAATGCCCAGAGCAGTTTTTCATATTAATATATTTATTAAATGATACCAAACATGCTATACAATCCCTATTTTATTACTAACCTTAGGTCAGTTTGGGGGTGTAATGACTGTACAGGTCGAGGGAAAGTTATGCTTCATCGATTATAAAATCAATATTGGAATTAATTTTGTTGAAATTCTATATACTCTGACATCTTATCGCATATCTTTAAGCACCTTTGCAAGGTGTAAGATGTACTTTAAGTAGTGTATACGTGTAATTTGACGTGCTTTAATACAGGTTACATTCTTTTTACAGAAACAAGTAGCTGATTGATTGTCCAAACTAAATATCTCACTTAGAGTTTAATGATTTCTTACGTTGATATTTCGTGGCACCTCTGACATTATCGATAAATCAAATACATAAAATTTGGTAGATAGGGTGTTTATAGATAAAAATGATTATTGAGACACATATTTTTCAACTCAAATTTAATAACTTTCGACCTTTTGGTATCTAAATGCTGAGTTAATAAACTTCATCATTAAGTAAAATCCCAAACGGAAATGGTATTACTAGATGATTGCTTTTATGATATGTTATATTATAGGGAAAACACGTACATAGATTTACCTAGGTATTGAACCAGGTAAGAAATTATTGTTTTATCGACACTTCTTTGGGGTGTCAATAGTAAAATAAACATGAACAGGATTAAACGATTTGATTTTTGTTCTAGATGATTTGTGATTAATTTAGAACATACCTATTCAGGTTTGTATGATAAATGTGTTTACCTACCATGCACAGATTGTCTTGTTGCCCGGCTGCACGACTTGCTTGGATTACATGTGCATATATAGATATAAGCTTACCTTATTCTCATGTTTCATTGAGGGAGCTGAGAATTTAAAACAATTTAGTTTCTTTAACACGTATCTATAAAAGACTTCGATATCCTTTTTTAAAACATAATTTCAATTAAGTGATATTTTTCTGAAATTTGTAATTCTCTTTGGTGTGTTATAAAAACATTTTTACATCAAGATTATCACATGCTAATTGCAATATATCACTGACGTAATAATTACCTACTAGACAAAAAAAGTGTCACAAATGACAGAATAGTGTTAAAAAGTCAGACTGCCACACCTGTCTTATGTGTGTGGAGATGAAGATAGATAGATAGATAGATAGATAGATAAATAGATAAGAAACTTGAACATATGTAGATTTTTAAGTATAATATGCGGATGTGCGCAGGCGAGAGCAGATTTTATTTTGTTTCCGGTTCAAAAAAATATAAAAGATACGGGATTCCTTGTTTTCTCGCATTTCATTGGTTGATTATGTCATAAGGACTATTTTCTCAGTCACAGACTCATATACAATATTCGATTGTTCTTGGCACTACATGTATTTCATATTGATAATGCAATCCCTTAACTGCATACTAACGAATCATCATTTTCTGTATTACTTTGTTTTATTTATTTTGTGACAATACAACGACGTAAACTAAATTCGGCTAAACAAAAATAAATACAAAATGTGTTTATTGTTTTCTAACATTTTCATGTTGCTATCTTTTGACCAGAATCAATATTTACAATTCCCAAAGTATGGGGTTTATTTATACACCTATGTCTGTTTGAACACTGTATAATACACCTTTCCTGTTTTGTTGTGTTTTCCAAATTCACTTCCTTTAAAACAACATTTCCGTTATTATTTGTTTGAATTCGAAATACGGTTACGAGAGACTATTGTAATGTTACATATTTAAGTTAGTCTATGACGTATGTTTAGAGTTTGTAGTATTTACAATACTAACATAAACTGACATACATGTTTCTTTCATTATAATTTAAAGGTTTGATCCTATATGCGATTATTTCTGTGTTCTCGTCAATGAGAAAAGTAAATATGTAAGCAATACTCGTATGATAGATCTGATTTTGGCCTGCAGTCGGTTCCTAACTATTATTTAGTTAGGTTCACCAACAATACAGATCTTTGTCTATTGAAGGTGCGTGACTAATCTCGAGTTAGCCTACTAACATGATATATTTTTGTCCACATTTGGTGTTTGACTTTCCTTGAGTTAGTTTCACTATCATAATTTGAATTTTGAATGTTGTTTTACGCCACACTCAATAATTAGTCAGTCAGTTTCTAGTAGTGTATGCGAGAATTCAGTGACAAATTTAGCCCGGAGTAGGCCACCGACCTTTCGCAAAGTAAACTAGCTGCTGGCAAACTTTCTCACAAAATCATTTTAGGTTCAAGTGGGACTCGAGCTGAGAGACTTCATGTAAAGCGCAATGCTCTATTGCAATTTCTTCAATATTTACCAGATTTGTATCCTAAAGATTAATACTGTATCTGTGATTTGTTTTAGTTTACCAACAGATTTCTTTATTTGTCAATATTTCCTATTTTGATATCCGTCTTACCGCTGATTTTTTTTATCTAGTAATAGGATCCCGATTTTTTATATTAATTGCGGACTTTACTACCAAGGTTTGATACTAATCTATTCTATTGTATTTGTCTATAATGTGTTTCTTGTTATTTAGATAACAAGATGATTTTTATTCTGTTCTAGACAATTAAACGACTATTTTGTTACATTCTACCCGCAGTGTTTAACTTCGTACCTATGACTATTTTGATATCCTATCACAGACTGATCCTTATGTTGTCTAAGGCTTTGCCACCAGATATAAGTTTGTATAAGGCATATACGTCATGTATATATTGATGTCGTTTTCACGGACTCATTTTATCTAACACATTTTACCGGCAGATAGTTTCCTTGTTTCCGAAATATTTCTCGTAATATTATTTAATATTTTTTAACCGTGTACCAACAGTCGGTTAGAGCATCGCGCTTTTAACCATGAAGTCTTTCACTTCTTGACGGCACAGGTTCCAGCCTAGCTGGAATCAAAGTTAATTTGTGTTCGAAAGTTTGCTAGTTTACTTGCGGAAGGTCATTGGTTTCTTCCCGTGTACATTGTAAAAAGGTTTTCTCCTCCACCATTTAAAACTGGCTACCACTGAAAAATTGTTGAGTATGGCGTAAAACTCCATTAAAAGTGACAAAAATTCAATTACGTATGAGACGATGAATGTAACTTTCTCATTTCAAGGTTATATCACTTAACATCATAGAAACTGGGTTTTTTTTTCACTAAAGGTGGTACCCGAAAATTTAAATATTTAGTGATTGGCTATCAGGATACTTACCGTATTTTGTCCAGACCACTCTGATTTTACACATAAATACACTGAAGTTGATATAAAAAACATGCTGGAATTTCTAATAGACAATATATTTGTAATGTGCGGAGACGTGGTCTTTCAACAAACTGTCGGCATTCCTATGGGAACCGATTGTGCCCCTTTATTGGCCGGCCTGTTCCTTTACTTATACGACGCAGACTTCAATAATGACAATTTTCATACATATGTCAATGCGATATATCCCAGCGAACTATAAATTAAAGATACAACAGAATCAAGCACACACGCTTCATACTTAGACATTTTACTTAATATAGACACAGACGGGAAATTGGCAACTAAGGTATACGACAATTGCGACGATTTCGACTTTTCCATCGTAAATTTTCCACATTTAAGTAGTAATATCCCTCAGTCACCCGCATATGGAGTTTATATTTCACAAATGATCCGATATGCCAGGACGTGTACAATATATGAAGATTTCATATACAGAGGTAAACTACTCACTGACAAATTATTGACAAAGGGATATCGAAAACCGCGTTTAATGTCAACGTAAATTTTACGGTCGGTATAATAGTCATGTTTGCGATTACTCTGTTTCACTAAGTGAAATGTTGAGTTGCCTTTTCGTTGGCGGTTGTTGAGACGACTGTACCAATTGTGAAGAGGATTCACTCCTCACGTATTTCATTGGACTTGACTGTGGACTCACGGCGGGTGTGACCGGTCGACAGGGGGGGGGGGGCTTACTGCTCCATGGCACCTGATCCCACTTCTTGGTTTCCAGAGATCCGTGTTTGTCCATTTTTACCGGATTTGTATCTATGTCCTGGTCATTTTATTGATTTATACTTTGGTATCTGAGATTTTTTATATTGTAAGTTTAGAAATTACCAAATATTTGCTGCAGGTGAAAACTTTTCTTTTTCTTGGTTCAATCATTATTTAAAATTTTGGAATATAACGGCCCTTGCAACATTTCGATAAACTTTAACAACGTCACTATCATTTATAATTAGATATCCGTCCGTAATAAGTAGAAATGGGTAGAATCTACCAACATTTAGTAGCTGTTCTCGGAAAATATTTAGCTAATTGTTGTAATTCCGGACGCAACCCCAGTCACAGGTTTTGATTCAGTAGTCATCTAAACAAATCTGTGATATGTAATTTGGTTGTCCTTCAGTTTTTCACGTAGAATACTAGATCCATCTGTAAAACAAATTAAACACACTCTGGTGTTTCTTTATACACTGTAGACCGCAATGATCAAACGATTATTCATCAATCATTTATTGTCATCGATATTTGATTACACTATTTGCGTGAATGATGGCATATATAAAATTTACAATATTCCCATTTCATGTCAAACATTTCTTTGATCATTTCAGTATATTTGGTTTATGTCAAACATAACTACTGTATGTCATATATATATTTACTCGTAACATTTAGATATGAAAACGCTGTTTCTTTAATTTGGATTGTCATATAAAATATCGTTGACAATAAAACCTCAAATAAACCCTATATCGTACGTCGTGCTCAGATCATATTCATGCCAGGTAAAGAAATATTTCACGGCACCATTCAACAATAAGAAAACCCTGAACTCACTGAATTTATTTGTACTTGAAACGAGTTTATATTTGAATTATAGATAATTTGATGGTGGACTCGCGGCGAGTGTGACAGGTCAACAGGGGATACTTATTCCTCCATGGCACCTGATCCCACTTCTGGTTTTTAAAAGGTCTATTTTTAACAGATTTGTATATGGTCTCCTTAACATTCTCTATACCGTGGTATCTGTAATTTTTATTTTGATATATTATAGGATATAGGTCCTATCATTAATTATATCTGCGAATGTTGTCTTTCATTTCAAATGCTTTTACGAGATGTTAGTACCCAATTTAAGATGGCTGTCTGTCAGATAACTGCGATTTTATTTTTCTCAATTTTCTTGAATATGATAAATCTTGAAAATCACATGTTATTTAACCGTGAAAGACAACATTTACTTCAATCCACTGATGTCAGATTTGCAAAAAAGTGATCTGCGATTTCTTTACTTTTATCTATGCGTTCTAAATAGACTTCATAGGAAATACTTTTTTTTAACTATATCAGTGTCTGATTTATAAAATTAATTGTTTGATTAATACTTATGTTACATAATTAAATACAGTTGTGTTAGTTAGACAATAAAATATGCTATTGACTTGAAAGACGTGTTTCTCTCTGTACGTCCAGAACTACAAATTCAAAGCTTTGCGTTGAGTACTTTGATTACCTAAAGTGTGGTTTAGGTCAATATTTATTATGTATATTTGCGGATATTATCTTTCGACACGTTTGGTTCTGCATATTGTTCTACGGAAGAGTGCATTCCATTATGTATGTACTTCCTTAGTCAATCCTTATTTATCATAATTCATGTACTGGTTGATATTTCCCCCTGGAATATATACAAGAAATTTTTCTCACCATTAAGTTACAGTTGCTTTTCAATAACAAAGTTCATTAAATTCGAAATTGAACATTTGGATTAAGGCTTAAACAGAGAATGATTAACTGTAAAGTTTTATTAAATTTGTTTATCAGAACCGAAGGCCTTGTGGGATAAAATTCGTTACATTAAATTGCAATATTTTAGTCTATGTGAAAAATGCAGGCCATATATGATTATTCACAATATATTTTAGAATCCTTTAATAGCGTTTTATTTATATTTTATCATTTTATCTAAATTTTTAATACTATCACGCTGAGAAACAGAAATATCTACGTTGACAAATCAATGGCCGATACGTAGAGACCTAAGACATTGACACTGATATAATCATGTTTCATGTTTCTTTCTTTAATTTACTTAGGCTTTGGTCGGATATAACTGACGTCACTGCTTCAGTCATGTGACTGGTGGTGTATAGTCTTAGGCTTTGGTCGGATATAACTGACGTCACTGCTTCAGTCATGTGACTGGTGGTGTATATTTTATAATACGAGTCTTAGGCTTTGGTCAGATATAACTGACGACACTGCTTCAGTCATGTGACTGGTAGTGTATATTTTATAATACGAGTCTTAGGCTTTGGTCGGATATAACTGACGTCACTGCTTCAGTCATGTGACTGGTGGTGTATATTTTATAATACTAGTCTTAGGCTTTGGTCGGATATAACTATTGTTACTGCTTCAGTCATGTGACTGGTGGTGTATATTTTATAATACTAGTCTTAGGCTTTGGTCGGATATAACTGACGTCACTGCTTCAGTCATGTGACTGGTGGTGTATATTTTATAATACTAGTCTTAGGCTTTGGTCGGATATAACTGACGTCACTGCTTCAGTCATGTGACTGGTGGTGTATATTTTATGATACTAGTCTTAGGCTTTGGTCGGATATAACTGACGTCACTGCTTCAGTCATGTGACTAGTGGTGTATATTTTATGATACTAGTCTTCGATTGATTTTATAAAATTATACACAGTACATAGGTAGCGGTAGAACGGTCGACTTATGACCAGATGCCCAGATACACCAGTATATACCTTAAAGAAAACTGCGATCCTGTGACTTTGGACGGCAAAATAATAAATGATTTACGGAAAATGAAACCATGAAACAATCGGTTACTTAGATTACGGCAATGTTTTTGTAAGAGTCTGTATTATTTTGCCTTCCGAAGTTACAGAATTGCAGTTATTGTGAAAAAACGTGTTCTTTCACCGAGTTATATATTTTCTATCATAAAATGTTTCATTAACTAAATAAATGTTAACCATTGAATTGTTTTAAAATGCACCTACAATTGAGATACACATGTATGAAAAATAGATATAGTATCTGAGGCATTTTGCGAATTCATTATATAAACTACAGAGAACCCATGCAGAAGAAAAATACAGGGATTCCAATTAACAGTATTGTTTTAAGTCAGTGTTAAGTCATCTGAGTGCTATGCGTTTTCTACTGTTTATAGTATTCTGGAGTGTGACCATATACAGTGACTCCCTTTCGCCAGTCAGATCTAGAACTAACATTTTCACCGAGCTTGACCTTTTCACCGAGCTCGAGAGGTTTCCATGGAACATATGCGACGGGTGTGGTATGCTAACAGGGGAGGAGGCCGACTCTTTCCGGACACCTGGTCCCATCCCGTTTGGGAATAGCAATTGTTCTTAGTGTTGAGGCCATTGTTATACCCAGTTTGCCGTGTTCTAATGGACTTGTAGTTTAGAATATCCATTGGTACCTCTTCATTTCTACTTCAGACCAGACTGCCATGGTCTGTATGGTTGAAGAAGTTAAAGCATGAATTAGATAAAATAGATAAATATAAATATTCATTAATAATAAGTACATGTATATATTATATATGATGGGTACTGCTGTATTACTTCGTAAAAGTTTAAATATTACCACAACATGCAAAGTCGATGATCCGGATTGATTTTTATGACATATAAATTAAATTCAACGATATTAATATACATTTAGTTTTTGTGTATGTACAGTTTTAAATTTACAAAAATAAAACTGAACATTAAAATATGTAAATTCTACTTCTAATGTCCCAGACATATATCATCGTATATTTATATTATTCTTTCAAAGCTGGGGATACATTGTAAGTGAACCATTCATCCAAATGACACTCTCAGTGCCAAAAAATCGAAAATGCTAAAAATATGATTTGATCCCATTGTAATATGTAAATTTTATTTGATTGTACAACAGATACGCTGTCTTTAAATTTACAATACGTGTTTCAAATCATTTTCAAATTGTAAGCGAGGGGTTCTATAAGTTTATTTTAATGCAATTTTGAAATTTATCGATTTTAAGCATTATGCTTTTGTAGCTGTAAATCATATTATTTTTCGTTAATGTGTATTTCATGTTTTGATCTGTTGTAAGAAAACACCTAGCAGGGCGTCAATCTTTTGTACTAAAGTAATATTTGTATTATTTTTTCTTGTATTATCTAGATGCGAGGTATGCTAGATGTATAATTCATGTCCTACTATTGTACTGTCTCTTTTTCTTGTGGGAATTACGAAAGTAAAACCAAAGTTCTGGTACGATAGAAGATTTTACTTGTAGAAATAATTTTACCGCCAGGTACATATTCTAAATACGGTAATTTTGTTTCAATGTATTTTATTGTCATAGCCCTTACCTTTATTCCATCAGTATTACTATTGTATTATACTAAACACAGTGATATGGTTTCCCCAATTATTAAGACCATAGTTCAATTGACATTTTGATTATCTTTACCTTATCAGATCTTTGGAGAGAGAGAGAGAGAGAGAGAGAGAGAGAGAGAGAGAGAGAGAGAGAGAGAGAGAGAGAGAGAGAGAGAGAGAGAGAGAGAGAGAGAGAGAGAGAGAGTTTGTGCATGAGAGATAGGCAAGCGTGTGTATGAGAACGAATAAAGTGTATGCGTGTGTGTGTTTTAAGTTCATTTGAAAGATAACTGGTGGTGTAAATTTACCGGTATAACACTTACCTATGGGTGATTGATATTTCTCTCGAGGTAGACATCTAAGATACTAAAGAAATGCATAACGATAAAGCTATTATTCGATCCCTTTTATTTTTATTTTCCTTGATCACAGATATTTTATTATAATTCAAGCCCAAGCAATTCTTTGATTTTGATATGAAAGTGCACAAACATCATGCTGATACTGTAAATATGTTTGCATATGTTTCATGTGATTAAAGATATAGTGAAGAAAATAACAGATCATCTTAATAATCATCTGAATAAAATTTTGGAAACATTTAAAACTAGATGAGGTATATGCTAAAGTAATTATATACTATTTGTTTAAATAACCATTTTTCGCGACACTCAAATTTTTTTTTCTTCCTAAAATAAATGATTTACTTATTATCGACATCTTTATATTTCCCGTTTGTGGGATATATAGAAAATATTATAGCAGAGTGTTTATAGTTCAGTTAAATTAATTATGAAAATACCAGAACACAATGTTTAATTCGTTCGATAGTGCCTATTAAATTTTACAAGTACACGCACAAATCATCAAGTTGGTGTATGCTTGTCATGCTCAACTCGTGTTTATTAATTCGCGACTTTTAAATTTTGCATTACGATTCAATCGCGAAAATAGCGAAATTGATATTGTCGTGAAAATGACTTATACGGTAACACAGTTACACACAAGGGGAGATCACCTTTAAAGACTTACAGGCGATATATCAGTTTGATGGCTTTCATATGCTCTGATAATTTTGAGTACATTGTAAAGCAATAAGAATGGTCTCTTGTTAACTACCCAACTATTTGATCCGATGGCCGTTGTTTAGATAAGCAAACAATAGTGTTCAATTGAACGATATCAGCAAACAAATTTTGTGCATGTTAAAAACCATATTTGAATAATTCTTAAGCTGTTTACGAAATAAAGAATGTGTTTTAGGTATTTTGTTTGTGGAAAGATTATTATGGTCCACAGATGGTACGATTGTAATGTATTCACACCAAGAGTCAAAGTGCTTTCACATATACTTGTTGAACGACAACAATACAAACCATTTGAAAAAAAAAAAATCAGCGATTGAAAAAGAAATATTACTGATGAATCATAATGTACAACCAATCAATATCAATTAGAAGAATTTCAATTACAAAAAGTAAAATTATAACGATGGCAGGTCTTAGTGATGATGATGGCGACGACCATGATGATGCTGATGATGATGATGATGCTGATGCTGATGCTAATGATGCTAATGATGATGATGATGATGATGATGATGATGAGCATGATGGATATTGTTATGTTTATGGAAATAATAATCATCTACTGTTTTATTATGGATGGATGCATGTATGCATGTATGTATGTATGTATGTATGTATGTATGGATGTATGTATGTGTGTACGCACATTTCTGTATATTTAAGTATTTCTTTCATTTACCATTTATTCTTAATATTTCGGCTTTTTGCATTGAAAAGTTCAACAGCTCTGTAAAATATCCTAATTGCTAACTTTTATTGCATTTGTTTATATCCCTGTGACTAAAACTTTTCAATAAGTAGTTCGTCTCTGTATATGAAATGATCGTGGGTCGAGCAAATCTGGTATATAGAATCATTTGGAGACATAATAACCATTTACAGTTTCTCTAATCTTCGCTAGCTGTGTGTACAACGTTCTTTCGACTTCTATGACTGAATTTGTAACTAAAGGTAATTTAAATACTTTGAAATGTAGAAAGCTGACACTATACATGTCGCATTCATTCTCTCTCTCTCTCTCTCTCTCTCTCTCTCTCTCTCTCTCTCTCTCTCTCTCTCTCTCTCTCTCTCTCTCTCTCTCTCTATATATATATATATATATATATATATATATATATATATATATATATATATATATATATATATATATATATATATATATATATATATATATATATATCTTAAATACATACAATAACGTACCTTCAGACATCGTGAAATAAATATATATGTGGTTATTAAACGTAGGTCTGTATTTTTATATTAGGTGAATATTGTGTATATTCACCAAAGAGGTCTGAATTTCCCGGCCATTGAAGTTACTGGCTAGTTATTTTTATAATAACACAAACTATTACTCGTTCCTTTATTCCAAATCAGTCCTTACCTACTTTATGTACATACTTGCAATTATGTCTTTTACAGATATTGCCAATTATACCTACAAACCACACGACTTTAACTGATAGGGCTATCGGACTGCACCTGTTTAAATGATATTGACACCGATCTTCATCGCTTTTACTGACTTTAAGCTCTCAGTACTACGTCTTTTCATATTGTCACCAGAGGTACTTCAGGACAGGACTGTGCATTTTTTTAATTTTCTTAATTTTTTTTATTTTTTGCAATAATACTCAACGCTGTTGGTGCAATTTTACTTGATTTGTTTATTTTTTTTTTCGTTTAGGTTATGCCCCGTTTCAAATGGTATGATTATATAGGAGTATGCTATAACATTTTAAACGGGGAATAATAATAACGTGAAAAAAAAACAAAGTAGTAAAATTGCACCAACAACGTTGACCATTATTTACTATACTTGCTTTCCGGAGCTTAACTTGGCTACCGACTCCAGGGTGTGACTGGCTGACAAGGGCTTCCGACTCCTGGGTGTGACCAACTGACAAGGGCTATCAACTCCTGGGTGTGACCGACTGACAAGGACCACCGACTCCTGGGTGTGACCGGCTGACAAGGGCTATCGACTCCTGGGTGTGACCGACTGACAAGGGCTACCGACTCCTGGGTGTGACCTGCTGACAAGGGCTATCAACTCCTGGGTGTGACCGACTGACAAGGACCACCGACTCCTGGGTGTGACCGGCTGACAAGGGCTACCGTCTCCTGGGTGTGGCCGACTGACAAGGGCTACCGACTCCTGGGCGTGACTGGCTGACATGGGCTTCTGACTCCTGGGTGTAAACGAGTGACAAGAGCTATCGAATTCTTGGTGTGACGGGCTGACACAGGCTGCTGATACCTCCGTGCTACTGAATCCTGGGTGTGACGGGCTGACAAGGGCTATCGATTCCTGGGTGTGACCGGCTGACAAGTGGCTAGTGACTACAGGGCGTGACCGACTGAAAAGGGCCACTGACTTCTGGGTGTGACAGAATGACAAGGGCGACAAGCTACCAAGAGCTACCGACTCCTGGGTGTGACCGACTAACAAGGGCTACCGACTCCTGGATGTGACCGACTAACAAGGGCTACTGACTCCAGGGTGTGACCGACTAACAAGGGCTACCGACTCCTAGGTTTGACCGACAGACAAGGGCTACCGAATCCTGGGTGTGACCGACTAACAAGGGCTACCGACTCCTGGGTTTGACCGACAGACAAGGGCTACAGAATCCTGGGTGTGACCGACTAACAAGGGCTACCGACTCCTGGGTTTGACCGACAGACAAGGGCTACCGAATCCTGGGTGTGACCGACTGACAAGGGCTACCGACTACTGATGTGACCGACTAACAAAGGCTATCGACTCCTGGATATGATCGGCTGACAAGGGCTGCTGAATCCTCAGTGACAATTGATTCTATTTAGTAATTTCCAAAAGGTCTGTGTCAGTCCACTGCCCGTTTTGTTTGTATGGTGCCTCCCGGACTTCACCTCACTATAACTCTTGATTTCTGGGTTTGTGATTTCAATTCAGTCTCCCAAATATTTCTTTTTCTCTTCAAGCACTGATGATATTCTAAGCAAGAGAGATCTGAGTTAGCCAATTGTTGAACACTTGTGAATTTTATTATCATCATACAAATTTATTACACATTTACAAATACCATAAATATAGATATAAACACACATGTATATAAAATCAAAGTTTTATTGTTATATCGATTTTGTAGTGACACAGTATATTTGACTTCTTTATATGTATACATGTACATACAAAACATCAGATAAATAATTTATTTGACAGACATTTCTGTAAATTGATATTTCGCTCTTTGTAATGGCTTTTTATTCATAAAGCGGATATACAATGCGGTATAAACATGGTATAAATATAAACATAATATCCCAAAGCTGTACGTTTGAAAAATTCGAAATAATTGCTGAACTTTTCTTTCGTCTGCTCGAATATAAAAATCACAGATACCAAAGTATAAATCTTCAGGATGTCCAGGATACAATATACAAAGGTAATTAATAAAAGCCGAACATGGACATCTGGAAATCCAGAGGTGGGATCAGGTGCTACGGAGGAGTAAGGATCCCCTGTTGACCGGTCCCACTTTAAATGGAGGTAGAGGTCGGAAAGAAAAAAGTGGTATAAGAAAATACCAAAAAGTCAAAACTTATAGCGCCGTTCATGTGGCCAACTTTTACTTCATAAGTAAATTTGCATGATCTGTGAATTTAACTAATTTATGTAAAAATAAATTTGCTATGCGTTCATGTATATATGTATAGCATGTATGAAGCACTTGTTTTACTAAACAGAAGCATCATAACTAGACAGATGCGTCCTTGACATATTTTTATCATATAAACACACTGTCAGGATTAATACTTGGTTGACACTGGATCGAATGAATATTGAAACTTTTCTATTTTTTTCAATAGTTTGTCACCGGCGCAAATAATGTTATTGAGTTGCCATCAGTCGACCGGAAGTAGTCTACACAAATAGGATAGTAATATACAAGCTTCCTCAACAAAATCCAACATCATACATTTTATTTAGTAATTATGAAATTACCTGACCTGGCGCATATAGCCAGGTATGCTCCTGACTTGTAGAAGTGAATACCCACCTTTCTCTGTTTTGGAATGACTAGCATCAGTAAATTTGCATATCATGCAAATTTACACATGAGTAAATTTACTTTTGCGCTACCCCAGAAGACAGTTCAAATTTGCTCCACGTGCAAATTTACTTATGTCAGAAAATGCACTATGTTCCACATTTGCACAGGTGAGTAAATTTACTTCGATGTGTGTGCAAATCTTGGCAAAAGTGAACGGGGCTTTATAAGTACTGGAGAAATTCAGCAACGACAACTTTCCATCGGTTGTAGATAAATCATAATACCACAGTCATATTTCGCTCAGACAGCACATGTAAAATTCCAAACTTCTCAAAGTTAAGATATTCATTTTTTACAGTGGGTACTCAAAGGTTAATTTGCAATACATTATGATTTCTTATTTAGTCTTGTACGATACCACTTTTTTTCGGAAGTATACATTTATATTAAATATAGATGAAGTCTTATTGACAGAAACGATCGTCTTAGACATTTGTTTTGGTCTCTTTTGTACAAACCATATCTTTAGTTTTGTTAACAATATTCATAGGTTTTATATATAACCAAATCCGAATTCAGGGTATTCCTCCACTCCAAGATCTATTTTCTCAGGGCCTATAAACATAATTTGAAATTCTACACCTAAATTTTACTTTATATTTTATCAAAACTCTGCGACATTCATAATGAATATATGATTTGCAAATATAGTATTGATGGCATCTGCCATATAACGGAGTTGTTAAAAATTATATTCCTCCAAAGTTTGAAATTGACGAGCCAGATCATGATAAGGAATCATATCAGTTAATAAAATCCAATTTAAAGGTTACATGGATTTAAAAAAGAAGTTAAATACCCCTTCTCTTTAAGATTTGTCTCTCATTTCTGTTAGTGTTGAACTAACTTTAAAAATTATGCCCTTCAAATATCAATTTCATATTATTAATTTCTCAAATTCCATTCGGCTTATGTTTTCTTCTTTTAATACCCAAATATTGTACAACTACAGATAGACCACAGTTGGTCTTGTCTAGCGCCATTCATATACAAAATATACATTTTAAGAGGGTTGTTTCGCTTATTAACTCGGGAGATATCTTATTATTTACACGCATAGGTAAAACGTCGTAAAGTGACACTTTTGACTTCCATGGATATATTCCATAACATTTACCCCAATTTCAAGCATTCCGATGTCTATAAGAGTAAACAAGGTGACAGGAGAACACTGAAGGTATTACCCAATCAACTACTATGCTTCAATTCACCTGCATAGTCTAGTACTTAGTGCTGACCCTAATGCATTATTCAGTCTAAATATTTGGCTTTGTTTAACTTAACTGAACGGACCAGTGTTTAACAATTGTATCACAAGTTTTGGTTTTAATTGTTGTCAATAGGTAGATTATCTACTTACTCCAGACGACTGTGAAGTTCCAGGACAGTCCCGTCTTGTTTATATATATTTCAACAAAGCACTTCAACGTAATAAGATGGAAATGACACGAAAAATAGCCGTGATTAGTTGTAAAGGTTTCTTATAAGTTTATGATGAGGCTTAGATTAGATAGGCGTTCCTAGTTCACAGTGACATTGTTATTGGAATTGCATTAGTGAATACTAATGCAGTTGAAAAAATCATGGAGAGGATTATAGGCTGTTAACTATTATTACTTTGACGAATATTGGCACAAACAATCTACCAGAAATTTAATTTGATGATCTGACCATATCGAAAGAACGTATGAAAATTATTATTATTTGTGACTTTTAAAGTATTATGTCAATCCTTATGGTTAATCACAATCGTTATACCCGGCAATTTGTGAAAAAACCTGGACCTAACTTTAAAAAGCGACCACGAAGACTTGCAAGGTAACTCATATTTTATATATTTCGTAAATATGTTATATATTGCGCTACTAAAAGCGTAAACACACAAAAACATACGAACACACACACTCACACACACAGTATATATATATATATATATATATATATATATATATATATATATATATATATATATATATATATATATATATATATATATATATATATATATATATATATCTCGCAGGTATTATTTTGAACATTTATCTATGAACTTTTATGTTGCAGTAAATTTATTCTGTACAAGTAATTCATAGAGGTTTGGCTGTCAAGTGTTCATTTACTGTGTGTTAACCACACTTTTCAACTTCTACTTATCTTAAACATAAGTTTTATGGGAAATACATTCACCTTTCATGACCTAGTATACATTTTAACAACAAGTACAAAAACCAAAATAAATGAAGAGTATGTTAACCATATAACGTGACGTGATTTCTTTGTCCTCCATTGGTAATTAAAAATGAAATAATTAATACCAGAGTAGATCCCCCAAGGATTCATTAAAGTATTCTCACTGTAACAATTGAGTGTTTAAGTGAGAGTGTGAGATATGAACATGTCAAAAACCGTCCAGGTAACAATAGGTCCTAACCAGTGTAGTGTTTTGTCAGTTGAGTGTCTGCCTAATGAATATTGCATTTCAACGTCCTTTTCTTCAAACAAAAGTGTTTAACATATTAACAGACTACAAGAGAATTTCTGATATACTTTAAATAGTTAGTTCTTTTATTTGATATATGCATTACGTGTTCACCTTCCAGTCGAAAAGAAAATAACAACACATTTATCGATTCTTTTGACGGATAATTATTTTCAACAATGGCCAAATAAATCCGATACTATAAATGTAGTCTCTGATCTTCGCTAGCTATGTTAAAATACAATGTGTTCTCTCGACTTCTTTGACTGAATTCCTAACGAAATGTAATTTATACACTTTGATGTGTTGAACTGAACTTAAGATGTGAATTAAAGATAATATCTAACAATATGTTATGAATTCTAAAGCAGGTACTACCGGAGTTCTATCAAATAAGTTCTGAATTTCTGCATTAAGTGACTTTTTACGTGAAGTCAATATTCCATTAAAACTGATTGTAAAACTTGGTAAAAATTAAGACCAGAGTTCTCGTCCTTCAATAATATTTTTAAAATGTTTGACATGTATGAAACCTGGACTGTTTTTGACATGTTCATATCTCACACTCTCACTTAAACACTCAATCGTCGCAGTGAGAATACACTAATGAATCCTTGGGGGATCTACTCTGGTATTATTTGTATCTATCGGGATGATATGTCGTCGTTAAATCAAAAAATGTACTTTAATATTGTATATCGAAGCTAATAAATTTGTTATCCTTCAGCTGTATAAAGTTTAAGATCATCATTGTTGCCATAATACAGAAACCTTGGATACGAACGTGAAGGTTTATTTGTTAAGCTAAGATATTCATTTTGACAGTGCGTACTCTTAGACGGATTTGGCAATACATTTAGATTTAATATTTGACCTATAGGATACCACTTTTTCTTTCGGAAATATACATTATATTAAATTCGAGCTCAACTGATAAAGTCTTATTGACAGAAATGATCGTCTTGAGCATTTGTTTTGACATCTTTTGTTAAAAACTATCACTTTGGTATTGTTTACTCCTCAATGGCACCTCCAACCTTCTGATTTCCCAAGGTCCGTGTTTGTCGAATTTTTACCAGATTGTATATTTATCCTGGACATCCTACATATTTATACTTTGGTATCAGAGATATTTTATATTTATAATATTTATGTTGAATAAATTTCATTGGCATCGCAGTGATGATGCCTTGCATGCGAAGAAGAAGAGTGTGTTATGTTTCTGAACTAGTCCTGGGAAAATAATTCATTTAAAAGAGACTCGTAATATGAACGTATCAAAGCATCGTACTTTAAACCATGGTGTATCTAATAACTGAGTTCCGATGGTACTTAAGCCAATGTTGTAAGAAAGTTTGCCAGTTGACTTTCAGAGGGTCGTTGGCACTTTCCCGGGTGCCGCCACCACATACTCTGAAAATTGTTGAATGTGGCGTATAACATCATTGAAACAAATGAAATAAATAAAGAGAACATATATGATTATTTGTGTAAGAGAGAGAGAGAGAGAGAGAGAGAGAGAGAGAGAGAGAGAGAGAGAGAGAGAGAGAGAGAGAGAGAGAGAGAGAGAGAGAGATTTAAACCGGTAGGTCACATACGCCATATAATACGTATTTACTGTATTTATACTGCGCCAGAAGAATTTTTGAACATGCTTTAAAGTTTAAATATATTATTTTATAGGTAAAGCTCATGAAATTCCAAAATTCAAAGAGATAGCATAGTATAACGTGCTTGTATTAATATCAATATAACTAAATAGCAATTTAAGACCCACATATACCAAAATATTACCCGTAATGAGACGTTTAGAAAACAGTACACAAATATGGTGAAAACTGAACAAACACGTTTCTCAGTTGAATTAAGAGAAGCGGGATCAGGTGCCATGGAGGGGGAGGCATCTCCTGTCGACCGGTCACACCCTCCAAATATTGGACCAGATAAAGTCAAGGCGTTAGCATCCTCTGTCGACCGGTCATACCCTTCAAATAATGGACCAGGGGACGTGAAGGCATTAGCATCCTCTGTCGACCGATCACACCCTTCAAATATTAGACCCGGGGACGTGAAGGCGTTAGCATCCTCTGTCGACCGATCAGACCCTTCAAATATTGGACCAGGAGACATCAAGGCGTTAGCATCCTCTGTCGACCGATCACACCCTCCAAATATTGGACCAGGGGACGTGAAGGTGTTAGCATCCTCTTTCGACCGGTCATACTCTCTAAATATTGGACCAGGGGACATAAAAGGTGTTAGCATCCTCTGTCGACCGGTCATACCCTCCAAATATTGGACCAGGGGACATCAAGTTGTTAGCATCCTCTGTCGACCGGTCGCACCCTTCAAATATTGGACCAGGAGACATCAAGGTGTAAGCATCCTCTGTCGACCGATCACACCCTCTAAATATTGGACATGGGGACATCAAGGTGTTAGCATCCTCTGTCGACCGGTCGCACCCTTCAAATATTGGACCAGAGGACATCAAGGTGTTAGCATCCTCTGTCGACCGATCACACCCTCCGAATATTGGACCAGGGGACGTGAAGGCGTTAGTGTCCTCTGTCGACCGGTCACAGGAACCACTGTTTAGAAGAAGGCAATACAAAAATACAAAATAATTGCCGCAAAAATAAGTCGGTGTGTCCTAATAATCTATTTAAGTTTGCTCGTAAAGAGAAAGATAAAACAACGTTTTGTATTCCTAGATAAACAACGAGGGCACATGTCTCTTTAACATTGCGTTAAACACAGAACTCAATAATACCATATTATTCATATTTATTCTTCAAATCTTCAAAGAAGTAAAATAAACACGCTTAGCACAAAAGAAAATGGATTTCCTATTGTAGGAACTATTCTAACCTGTATCCATATATTGTACTTTTTACACGAAAAACTCCTCGACATGCTTTTTTAAAGGGTAGCCAATGGTTTTGTATTAGTGACTAAAATTATAGCAGAAAACAATGATACATATTTTCCTTTTAGATTTAAAGTAAAACACGTCAGACCGAATTTTCTAATAATACCAATAGCATGTGTGTCTGTACGTGTAGTTCTGTTACTGTGAAACTGACAAGTATCAATTGTCAAACAAGATATTCTTGTATCATTGGATAAGACAATGTGTTGGTAAAGTGATGTTTCGTCACCGTGTGTATCAGGGTTCTGGATTATGTCACGGGATTACCTGTAGATTTGTGATCCGCACAACATGTAAAAGGTCTGTCATATATATTTGTAAATCTGATGGTTTTGCTGGCCTTATTCGAGGAGTTATTTTTACTTTATCTTGTGATTCAACATGACCGTACATTGCACATACTGTGCAAGGGCTTAAATTCACGGATAGGGAATAATTTACACTAATATCACGTCTTATATATATATATATATATTCGCTGCTTCTTAAATTTACGGATTTGACAACACCTTGAATATAGCGAATATTAACAACGATTTTTTCTTCTTTTTCCTAACTGAATATATTTTGACTCGTCAGTGTTCATACACCTGGCATCACATCTTCATTTTCCAGAGTTCGTATTTGTACAATGTTCAAGATTTTTGTATCTTCCTTTATGTATTTCATGAAGGTCAATATTTTGGGTTTTTTTAATTGTTATGACTGTTAAGTACCTTAAAAATACAGATACTTTGGTATCTGAAGTTTTTTACATAAAATTAATAGAAATGACAATTCTTCACATGAATTTAATCACTGAAATATTAAATAAAGGACCCACGTCCGCCAAAGCTTTTATGAAAAAAATATGCCATTCAGAATGATACTTTGGAACTATGAATTTATCCAAACGTTTCTATACTTCAATCTCAGTAGATTTTTTTCATTTCTGTGGCATAAATGCATTAAAAACATACTTGACTAAGTGTTAGGCAGGTTGAGAATGCAATATGTAAAAAATACAATGAATTACATCGTTTCAATTAATAGGAATATTTCATGTAAGAAAAATAATAATTTTATAGACCCCTATGAAAAAGCAGTTTAAAATGATTTCTCAAATGAAATAACAACATTTACCTGTATCTAAAAATAAGATATTGCGGAATCTATCGGCAGCAAGGGCGATAATTGGTCCTCTGCCGTGGTGCTCCGAATAAAGCGTTTAAATTAAATGCCTTGAGATATATTCTAACTTGTTTGGCATTATAAATTAACATGTATAACGTTAATTTAAAAGAATGAAAGTTGTATCACAGCTAGTATACAGTCATATACAATCACCGTTATTTACTTTTTATATTGCCTTACAGTAATTAATTTTCTCTGTGTCCTAACGGAGATTGCCAAGTCCAGTGCAAAAATTTGGAGCCCATATGAGCAATACCGCCCCAGTAATTTGAACATACTTTGTAATATCGCAAAATACGATATGATTTTTCATGATCTTGAAACGGGACAAATGCATTCAAATCCAACAAACGCACTGTATGCGATTTTTCGTAATGGGAGCGGCAATTTTTTATCTTGATCTCAACCGACTTTGGGTATCACAAGACATATTCACAAAACATATTGAATCTAAGAATTTCCTGTAGGCCTATTTATCTCTATTCTGTTATTGCACAACTAAGTCTTAAGAACGAAATATTATGTTCTTTTTGAAAAAAAAACACAGCAATAGCCCTTTTAATAGCATAACAGACTAATTACTCTGACTACATATAGTTCCTTTCGTTTGACAAACGTTTCATTGAGTACTACGTTTTGTTTGTATATTACTTTAAGCCATGGGTTTGTTTACCCTATCAATACACATAAGCTATGATTAGATAATTCGATATAATAATTGATAAGTCATATTGTATATGCAAAAATGTTTGCATTTTTTTTGTTCTATTTTGAAAGAAGGATATTGTGTTTGCTGTATATAGCAAAGGAGTTTAATTTATAAAGTTTCGATTTTGTTTACATTTCACCTGAATAAACTCACAGATATAATAGACCTACTATAGAGGACATTTACCCATTGTTTGAGTTTAATTTTCACAATACCTATAAACCATTTACCTGAATTAATTCATTATTTCTGTTCGAACATTTTTAGATTATTATAACAACAAAACTGCAATCTCATTTTCTCGCTCTTTATATAACAGGGTACATAATTATGTTGGTGTTTGTTTAGGCACTGGAGTGTAACACACCCGTATACCCAACAATAGTGTTAGTGTGTGTATCGATAAGTTTTGTTGGGTTACGTAAAGGGACCTCATTTCCATATTACGCAGCTGTAGCAGTTATTGTATGTGGGTTTCTGGTCTATAAAGGGAACAAACTGAAAAACCTGAAAATCTTGCAGAAATGGGACTAAGTATACAACACATATTGACAAGCTTGTAAGTAAGAACAGAAACAGTAATTAAATGTTTATTTTAGAGTAGTTCTATTGGTTAAATGAAGGTTTGTTTATTTGTAGCTCGTTTATTCTGTCCGACTGCGGAATCACGGTACTAGATGTGATTGGTCGTTAGGGGATATATACTCCTACATTGAACATCTGGAAATGCAGTGGTCCGTATGTTCCTTATTTTCCCTATACTCACCATATCTGTAGAATATTTTATGTGCTTTTTGCATGGTAACTATTTGGTATCTGTATTTCTTGTTTTTTTTTATTTTTGTTGGGGTGCTTTACGCCTTGCTCAAGAAGTTTTCAGTTATATGGTGGCGGCCAGTTTTTTATGGTGGAAGAGAAGACCCGGTTACAATGTACCCGGGGAGAGACCCCTGGCCTTCCGCAAGTAAACTGACAAACTATCCTACAAGATGAGCTTAGGTTCCAGTGTGTCTAGAACCCACGCTGATCAGAGGTGAGAGTAGCGCAATGGTCTAACCACTCCGTCACAGAAACAACCTGTACTTCTTGTGTTAGTATCTCTATTTATTTTAAACAATTTTTCGAAGTTTAACGAACTCAAATTACGTAATGTTTGTTATGAGGTACTTTTGTGCAATGGAAATAATCAAATTATAATGAAATGCCAAAATGTATCTCTAAAAAGAGTGTCGGATGTATTGATTAAAAACACCAATTTTATCTATGTGTGGTTATAATTTCCACATTCAATACCTGTCCAAAATATTTATCATCCACTGAAGAAATTCTTAGTAAATGGGAGTTGTCAAATTCTTATAGAAAATAATGTTATCTCTCAAAAGAGAGGGAAAAGAGTTACCATATTGGTTTCAAAACACCAATTTGATCTACGAATGGCAACGACATCCATAGCCAGTAATTTTCCAAATTAATACCAAAATAGTAGGTAGAAACTGTTGACAATTTGTATCCAATAAAGGTATTATGACAGTGTACGAAAGAAAGGTCCTTTCTGACGCCAGGTGCGTCAAGATCATCTGAAGAATGCGATAGAATTAATAATGAACAGTTGATATGCTTTGCATACCAAAATGAATAAGAAACCCACGTTTGATTTAAGACGATTTTCATCATTCACGTTTTCAGTATAGGTATGGTTACCCCGTAAGTACTTTCAACCCTCCAAGTAGTGGTAGTATGTTATCTAATTTTAAGCCATCCATTCAGAAAGACTTTATGACAAATATGGATATATCTTGGACGTTTTAAACGTTTGAAAGAAGAGCGAAGTAATACTCTGAATAAACGATGTAATTATTAATCAGCTTTCCTCTCTGACCTACAGCTTAATGTCACCAAGTACAATTGATATAGGTAAAATTCACACATTAAATCATTTACAGATCACCAATGAGACAGAAATTCTAATCTTTAACTATGTGTGGACATTTATTATCTCCCCATTATGACATTATCTTCGATTATTCTCCTTCATAACGTGAGTGGGATCAACGTCAACAAGAAAACATAATTCACGCGCTGATTATTATTATTATTATTATTATTATTATTATTATTATTATTATTATTATTAATCGCTGTGTTTAGCTCACGCGATACTCACTAATGCGACCCGGGTTTAATCCTTGGGTGGATCAGGGGAATAAGTCCATTAGAATACGACAATTGAATTTAAAAATAGCTTCAACATGACAATTTCGAATCCCAAACGGGATGGCACCAGGTGTCCGACAGGGGTAGCGTCTCTTGTTAGCATGCCACACCCGTCGCAAAATGAAACATTACCATTAATACCGTCTTAAAAATAAAAGACTCTAGGACTTTTTCCCTTGTGCAATTTAATCTGTATTGTAGTTCAACAGCAACAATAATAAACACAGGTATGACCTAACTGTAATGATTAAATTATCAGTGATAAAAATGATTGATGGAAAATCAATTTCAATGAAATAGTTATCATATTTTATTGTCATTTGCACCTATCACATGCCATGCTACCCATACATTATAAAAGACTTGACGTCTCAACAATGGCATGTATTTGTTTACCAGTTTTTATATCCTGATGCATGATGACCTAATTTACAATTTTTGTGTTAGATTGTCGTGTTGCTATTTTGTCCATTTTTTCATGAAAGTAATGACACATACAAATATATAAAGTTTCAGTACATTCCCATACATGAAACATAAATTTATGGAGCGTCGCTTGTAGCTAGTTATGTCCCATCAAAGTGTTACAAAAACCACCCGGAACGTTCTAGAAACAAGAAAACAACACGATCGGACTATTTGGGATATTCCCATTTGATTTACTGACAGCATCCGGCAATTTCTCTAACCCAATCCTTTAAATGTTTTCATAGATATTTAATCAGTGCATGTGTTTTCCAAGACACGGTGATGTTAAATGATGTCACTGTCGTTTATGTCAATCTATATACACTTAATTAAATAAAGGAAAATAAAAACTGTCGAAATTAATCTCAGTTTATATCTGAATTCTGAGAACGTAAGACAGGTAAACGTCAGATTCTGACACGATTTTTCACTGGGACTTTAGGGTTACTTTAATAATATAAAGCATGGATTTACTTTTAAACTCGTTCATATTCATTTAAATATCCGCCTCTAATCTTGTTTTCTACCGATACTTCCCTCGTGTCGATATCTGCCGTTTAGAACAATGTTGTATTCTTAGCCATTCTCCAGCTAATTTTCTCCCTTTTTATACACCTGTAATCCGTAAGACTAATCAACCGTCCAGGTTTATCTGTTCAAGGGCATTAGTAAACACGAATTTAATACACATAAAAGGCATCCCTGATGGATATTACATCTTTATGAAAAGTTCCAAAGTGACATTAATCCATCGATCTTAGGAAGTAGAACATGTTGAATAAAGATAACGCTGTAGCTTCGTTTCCTTTCGGATTCATTTAAATCGATTTTGAATGATACAATAAGCGTTTCTGAAAACACATGTATGTATGACTGTATGGAATTAAACCACGACAATTTCACCAGGTAAGCCTAGGAATATTCAGCATTCTTAACAAGAATTTAGTTTCTTATAATGCATTCTATGACTTGTAAATAGAGTTTGTTTAAGATGTAATAGGATTAAAATTTTAAGATTTATATCCAAATAATAGGAAAATACGAACATCCTCCAAATAGGGCGGATTTAGCAGTTTTAATCGAGATTGCAACTAGGACAATATCATTTTTCGTTAATTTGAATTTTTCTATGATTTCACTTATAAAATGTACCACAGTTCTTCTATAACGACAATGTTTGGGGCGTCATTTCTCCTACGTAAATGATCTTTGTTGTATAAATAAAACCTTATTTAGGATATCGTTCTTGTAACCGTAAATTCAATATATCATATATCGACTGGGAAAAGAGAAAATATTGAATGCTTCGACTGTGGCTCTTTCATGTTGTTAGTTATTCGAGAGACACTTTTGCTCATCTAACTTTATCTTAAAGTTCTGTTCCGTATCATATGCGCCCAGAATCACCGTTATAGATTTATATTTTACAAACATGTACTACATTTTATTCATAACCTAAAGACTGGAATATTTGGGTTTTTTATTTCAATGTATGTATTAATTTCCTAAAAATGAAATTTATATTATATAAGAATAAGGTAAGGTATAAGAAAAAAGTCTTGCAGTGTTACTCTTAAATTGGTATAATATGTTTACTCTATTGAAATCGGACAAATTCGAAGAAGTTCTATGATAACCATGGAATAAAAATATTTGACAGATATAAGGCTATTATTGATATTGTGATTACTATTATTATCAGTAGTAGTAGTGGCGATGGTTTTTTTTGTTGTTGTATCACTGATATCATTTTTGATTTGCTATTTGCTTTCCAAGGAAATACAATTGTAGAGGAATATTCACTCTACCCTAAAAAGTGTCCTATTAATCTATTTTCATCAAATTCCTTATCAGAAATATGACTAGATATGACACGTATTTTTCCTGTAACGTGTTTCTGTACACATTAAATTTGGTAAGACTGCTTTTTGTACAAGTTTACGGTACTTTGTTAGCGAAATAGCAGAAATTTTAATTTTAATATATAAACCTTCTTGTATGTAAATTAATGTAGTAAAAATAATGCCGTAACAGCAAGGATTGCAAGCCAAGAATTTCCCGGTGTGTTTGTTTTGAAAACACAAAGCAAAGATTTGGATTATTGTTACTCAGTTTTAAATACCACTGCAATACTGAAGGAATTCGGATCACACGGCTTCCAAGATCACCCAATGGTTAGAAAATCGCATTTAGACATTACGTCGTCTGCTACTGCTAGCTTAATTGTAAAGGCTCTAGCTTGACTTTCATCTGAACTCATGTACCCTCTGACGATGTTATACTCGAATTCTAGTCATTTAATGTACAAGGGTTGATTGATAAGTTTTTAGCCTTGCATTGAGGGAGTTAACCAGGGTTGCCCATTTTCAGCCCTACTGTTCTCCGACTATCTGTGTAACCAACTGTTTGGCAATCTGTGGCTGCTAAACTAATGGTGTCATCTGGCCATTATATTCTCCAAGAGGTAACACTCTAAAGTCAACAGGGCAAGTGACTTTAACAAAATGGACAAATTTGCCGACAGAGCAGTGATTCAATATTTATTCAAGAAAGGTCTAGCACCTAAGGCTGTTCATACTGACATGGTAGCAACACTGGGACAGAATGCCGCTTCGTATTCTATCGTAAAAAGGTGGGTGGCAGAATTTAAGCGTGGCAGGCAGAGCCTTTAGGATGTCCCGTCCTGGAATGCCTGTCACTCTGGCAATTCCTAAAACGGTCAGTAAAGTCCATAATATAGTTAGGTGTGACATATACATCACTTCTTAGGTATTTAAGAGAAAAAATATAAGATCAAGCGTGTAGTTTAATCATGGAAAGCTATGTAAAGGTGTCTTGTTTCACCACGACAATGTCCCTTCTCACAACGTTGTCATTACTATAGCTGCCATTTGTGATTGGGGCTTTCAGTTGATTCAACATCGCCATTACTCACCTGATATCGCTCCGACAGACTTCAATCTATTCTAAAAATTGAAAAAGGCCATTTCCGGTACCCATTACCAGACAGATAATGACATTATAAATGCAGTGGAGGACTTTCTGGACAGTCAAGAAAGGGACTTCTTTAAAAGTGACATTTAGGCTCTTAATCCTCGCTAGCAAAAGTGTATAGACACTGAACGATATGTTGAAAAAACAGTGCAATTCTTATCCCAAAGTCACCTTTATATAGTGGATACTCTTAGACGGATTTGGCTATGCATTTAGATTTAAAATTTGGCCTTGTATGATACCACTTTCCCTTGTAAAGAAAATCAATTTTGAATTGTAGCTCGAATGATGAAGTCTAATTGACAAAAAAGTTCGTAACTTTGGTATTGTGTTAATAATATTCATATGAGTTCATCACTTATCAATCAGTCTTCGTATTTGTGTCTCCAGGAATAGTTTTTATTCCATCTGATGTTTTTTTTTTCCGAAAAAGGAATAACTAATTGTGTATCTAGGGGCACTATATTTTGAAAATGGTCATAAATATCGGAATCACCTTACATAGTGCCAATGGCATTTCCATGGGCATACCGGTACACTTTTTGTAGTCATTTGATACAGACACCAACTTGTTTTTGAAAGTTTAGATATGTCAAAGTTTATATATATATATATAAATATATATATATATATATATATATATATATATATATATATATATATATATATATATATATATATATATATATATATATATATATATATATATATATATATATTAGAAGTCAGTGTTACCTGTGTTTGTAACCTGGATATTTTGCTGTGTGAAAGACCTCTATTATTTGTCTTGGTTTGAGATTAATCGAACTCGTCACGTAGATATCAGAGGTCAAAATTTAGGGATTTTCTTTTTATGACTCTGCTTGTAATAAGTGATTAACATGCTGGCATAATATTTTGTAACTGACGTAGATTTTTTTTACCTTTTCTAGCAAAGTAATTGCTTATGTGATCTATGTTCTATCATAATTATAAATTATATATACATTTAGTTTTGTACTCCCGTTTATCGTTAAGGCTTACATTTATAGTACCTTTGGCGATGACACAGGACTGGTGGATTTAAGTCATTTGCGTGTTTCTACACCATGCTGTTAAAGTGACATTAATTGTAAAATTATACCCTTTTGAAAGCAGCAACTTGTACGAATATATGCCTTTTTCAACTGTAGATATATCTAACATATTTATGAAAAATTGTGCCTCATGTCACTTGAAACATAGAGATATGACTATCTGAAATCTAATTAAATTCAATAATCATGGAACAACAAACAAATTCAAAGTATATCACACCAAACATGGAAACGTGCAAAACTGACTTGTCATTAACGTAATTTATGGTCAGTTCTTACTTAAATCTCTACCACCACTCCTTATTACTACAAATCATTTACTCAAAATAAATAACCTTCGTTTGTGCATTTGCATAGGCTAAAGATTTCGAAGTACAAAAGATAAACACGTACTTTTACCAGATGTCAGAATATGTATAGTTTATTTTGTCGTTGATGTCCAATTGAATGTTAAATTTGTGAATACAGATCAAATGTGGGATTTTCTTTGTTTTTGTTTTTCTTTAATTTTTAGTTCGGCATAGAATTTACAATTACCAATTTACATATACCATAATGTTTCATTTCAACAGTCAAAAATGAAATAACGAGCTATACGAGTATTTTTTTCCTGCATGACAGGTTTTTGTTCCAGATAAGTTAATGCATAACACAACCCAGTTGTTTTATTTTATGTACACTTATGTTTTGTGAATAAACTTATGATAGGCTGACGACCATAAAAGGACTTAAAGAAGCAATATACCAGTATATTAAAAAAAATTGTGGCAGGTGCGAGTTCATACTTGTATTGCGCATTTAAGGCATCCTATGAAGGTAGTTTGTAACCAAGTGAACGAAAATAATTTATCTCGTCAAAATAATTTATCATAATAGCTTCTCAATGCAACGTAGTCAGTGTAAAGGAATTTGTCATCCAGTATGCGGTACTAACTGTTTGATTTTTAATCTTTACATCATACAAATCATTCAATACACAAATGGTTGTATTCTACCTCTGACATAAGGTGAACAAATTTCAGTTTAAATTAATGTCAAATTATTTTTAACAAAATGTAACAAAACGTCATACCTTTGATCTATTTCATCTACAGGTATATATCCATTTTATTGACCTTATCTTCTTATCAATCACCCGTTGTTAACAGGTAACATTTTGAGTATATCGCTGAGTAGTTACCTGTCAAAGGTATTCATCTAAACTTCGAGAAGGTGATGTATGGTTGAATTTATTTAACAAATGTATGTTTCAAATCCTGTACAATAACACCATACAAAGTCATGAGGAAGATAAATATGATTTTATAAACCTTATCACATACGTTATATTTCCCGTTGAAATGCCTAACTGCCTAAGTGCTAAATATATTAAAAGGATTAGAGAAAACAGTTTATTCTGTGAAGTAAATGATGGTATCTCGACTGACCTGACAAATCTGAAAATTATAAAAATTGTCTTTACAATTGAGTTTTCATTCGAATTATTCTTTAAGAGTTGTTTTGAAACATTTAACAAGATACTGCATTAAAATTTAATAAATGTTTTTATTTTCAATTCTAGGCTCCAAGGACTAAATCTTCGTGGACCACCCTCAGGGAAAAACGTATCTGTCAATGATTACCCCCTTTTAGAAGAAAAACTGTATGAGTCTGCTCTGAATGACAAGAATCAAACAGAATTAAAAAAGGATATATCAAATTTAGCATCTACATCTGTTCTCTCCAGACGAAATAAACTATCTGATCAACCGGATGGAATTCACGATATACGATTTTTTGCTGAACTTGTCAAACCACTTCAATACCGATTACGGGTAGGTAGAAAAGCACAAAAGGTAATAACACCTTCGAAACATGGATATCATCCTCGCAGTCAGTCTCCAACATTTAAAAGGTTGATAGAGGCAACGGAAAAATTACAAGTATTTGCAGAATGTGATACAAATACAGAAAAGCGCTCAACGCCACCCTCGGATGCAAATAATAATAACAGTTTCCAAAGCTCGCCAAAGCGACCGTTCTCACTAAAACAATATTACAACAGTGAAAATAGTGCTAGTTTTCCGTATTCGGAGTCTTCCTCTGTAGCCAATACAACTGATCAGAAATCTTACAATGAAATAATAAACTTACGCGATTTGGAAATTCCTAAGGATTTTCCTCCAGACAGTGCTATTTCAGAGGAAGAGGGAAATGACAGTGAATCCGAAACTACGGAATCGGATAAATCAGAGGCCTATTTTAAAGTTGATTTTAGAAGTAACGAATCACATGCCGAATTACATTTATTCTTGCCACAGATAAATTATTCCAATAATAATAATGAAAGACTTGGTACTGGCTCCGATAAATTTGGAAATAGGTTAGGAAAGGACGGTCAGACAAAGCTACCTATGATATCGCACTCAGGACAAGTTCCGAACTCTGCAAAAACATATGGCGGTTATAAAAAGGTTAGGAAAAGTGAAAATTACAAAAAGAAAAAGAAGAAAATTGAACGTTGTCCATCTGCCGCTGATAATGACAACCGAATTAGAGACCATTTGAATGACGTTTCAACGTTAATTTCATTACAAAAAGACAATAGAAATCACCCACATCATAGGAAAGAAAGCACGTGTACTTTTGAAAAATGTCCATACCATACAGATGAACATGAACATAATCACTAATTAACATACTGATGTCTGTGATAAGTTTGTAGACATTGTTATTGTCCGATCCACATAACATGACGGGGCGAAGTTACCTTTAAATTATCATACGGCTGATTCTACTCACTTTTAGGGTATGACTAGCTTTCCAGACAAAGTGTTTTATTCTACACTGAATACTCGTGGGTATGATGACAAGCAGGAACGACAACTCTTACCAGTGTAATTATGATGTATTATCTAAAATTTAAACTCGTTCAGGTCAAGAAAGTGTTCACGAGACTCCACCCGCCAGGTTATATGGATTTTACTATACCCTCTTGTACGATGATATATGCTCAAATGGAATGCCGTTTGAATTCATTTGTTTGTCCGACTGAGAGGGTATATTTCAAAATAACCTTTTCATGTCTGCCAATTTCAGCCTACTTAAACATGGTTCAGATTTCAATGTGTATGAAATGTCCAGATATTTTTTGCGATATGATTAAAAACAGATCAAGATTTGGCAAATTTATTTTTCTGTCCTGAATGTAAAATTTGAATGCATCAATAATTCCAAGACAACTTCGTTCGAAAACATTGAATCATATTCGAATGATAAGATTACGGAAGGGCATTATTATTATTATTATTATTATTATTAAGGACATCGCTGGTTAAGATACTTTAAGACATTAAATAGTACAAAACTCATCAAATTTACCTGAATACAGCGGACTATTTTCCATATGACACATCTACGCAAAATTGTAGATTTGCTTACCAAGGGATGTAACTCTAACAGAATATTTGATATACAAATTATCAATTTTACACTTCCATTCGACTCGGTGTCAATTTGGGTGTAAAAGTTTGCCAGTTTACTTGTAAAAGACTGGTGTTTTCTTCACGGGTATATTATAACCAGGTTTTTCCTCCACCATGTAAAACTGATCACCACCATATAACAGAAAAATTGTTGACTGTGACGTGAAACAACATTAAAATATATAAAACAAAAACTGTCAAATTATTATGGATTTGAAGTTTGCTGTTAATTCATGTTTTTAAACGACACAGAAAATGAATAAATTAATTGATTTTAGAATATCAAAGACAAGGTTAATAAGATGTAATAAATGAAAATAAATCAAGTTCAATATTTAAGTAGATAATCATAATATTACATTTTGTTGTTTGAAATTGTAACAAAACTATGTAATAAAAAGGTTCTCGCTTAAATTTTAAGTATTATATCCACCAGTAATAATAAAAGAAAAGAAATTGGAAAAGGTGGGGAAACGAACAAAAACGGATTTTGGATTTTTATGTGTTTATATTTCATCATGTTTTGTGTAATTTGAATTTGATTAATTTGTTATTCACACTTTTAAAAGCAAATATCACTTCTGTGACACATGGATATTCAAATGCCATAATCTTTATCCTCATATTTGTTTTCACTCCTTTCCAAATTCCGACAAAACGAATCATCAACATTGTACATGTTTGTATCAATTGCAACAATTGTAAAAACTGCATGAGCATTTCCCGTGTTCACTTTATTGATAATTTTCCAATATATGATTTAATCTATTTCTTTCAGCTTGCACACAATGTTGTCGAAAAACAAAGAACTTATGAACTGAATCATACTTAATAAAAAAAATTCATTTGCGTACACCAATCGATATATGTTTTCTTTTTCAAATTCAACCTTGAGTTACCTGTTCGATGGCGGTTGTTGAGTCGTCTGTACCAATTGTGACGATGATTCATTCACTTATTTCATTTCAATTTGACCGTGGAGTCACAGTTGCTGTGACCGGTCAACAGGGGATGCTTACTCCTCCACGACACCTGGTCCCACCTCAGGATTTCCAGAGGTCCGTGTTTGTCCAATGTTTACCAGATTTGTATATTGTATCCTGGACATCCTGAAGAGTAGGCCTAATGTTATATATATTTGTGTACATACTTGTATATATATTTTGGTTGCCTTGCAAGAAAAGTATATCTAGTTAAATGTTTTATAGAAACTGTAATGCTCAAGATACATGAACACGATATGTATAAGAGCTACTAGATTGATGAGAGTGTCAATAACCATTTTATCTTATGCCCACACTTTCCGTGTAACGGATGACAAAAAAAGGATTTGTACTCTTTACCACAATATTTTTGTTTCTTCATGTATTATGACTTTTTCATCGATTTTCTCAGTCATTTAAAATAAACTGAATGCTCTTAGATGAAAACGAAATTCTAGAACCGTATAATTGCTTCACACGAGGTGCCCCGGAATATTATGTGTATTGTTAAATTAAGATTGCTCTAAACTTTATTCATTTCACGATCAAAACATTGTTTTGAATGACGTAGAAATCAGCGTTTTGTTATTTTTGCTCAGCGATATAGCTTGTTATTTCTCTTTATCTTAATATCAGTTACATAACAGGACTGATATTCTGTGCAAACACCCTGCAACCAAAATCAATATACAAAATCTCACTGTTCAATATAAATGAAAGACTCGTTAATACCACTATAAAACAAATCTTCAGACTCCGGTGGTTCAGAGAAATAAATCATGTTGATTGAAATTGATACTGTCAGGCCCACGGAAGGATAAATGAAATGTTGAACTTTGGCTACAACATTAATGTTTAATGATTGACTTTTGTATCCCTGTTTCTCTTTTTTCACTCATGTCGAGAAAAGTTAAGTCCATCGTCCATATAAATTAAAATCGATTAATGTATATCAATTGTCGGAGCGTTCGGCTCGCAGACGAGAGACTTGTGTTCGAATTAGAGTTTTATCTTAAAGGGGCAGCGACTGGTCATTCTCCAAGTATTCGGCTTATTATAGATTTGAACGTTATGAGTTTTTTTAATTAATACTTTAATCCTGCCAAGATAGAATGTAGTACTTTAAAGGACCCTTACTGCACTAGTATAAATCCATAGCAACTGTCATTATCCATGGAAATTCAAAAATAGCTTTTAACACCTTCGTATCATCGGTCATTTCTTGGCGGGGCACAATACAATAATACATGTCAAAAAAATCTCAAGTTAAATTAGGTTTGTTCAAGACGGTCGTTTCTTCATTAAGATTTCATTAGTTGAGTTCGAATTTTATAAATATGAATAGATCCCGAAGAAAAAATACGATATGAGACAATGCCGAAAAAAACGAAAACGTAAATTGAAATAACATTCGTATTTCTGTATCATATTGAATTACTCAGGTAAAACCTGTTTTAGAAACCACCTGTGTATAAAGACCAGCTGGTCAGAAAGACTTTTTACTGTTGTCCCAAATAGTACCATTTGTGTATAAATCAACCTCTATATAAATGCCACCTCCCTATAAAGACTGGTTTTGTTGTGCCTGTAAGGGGTCTTTATATAAGTTTTACTGTACGCATAAATCTAATTCTAATATACATGTATCTTTAATTCCATTTATTTTGTTGACCATTTAGTTATGTTTTGCTTTTACATTTATTTTACTTTTCATTTTATCATATAATTTCTTTCAATTATTTTATGTAACCTTTTTATGATTTCATTTTGCTCATACATGGTAGTCCCTTAACAGTTCCCCCATCATCTGGTTTCAATATCTGTATATAGAATCAAAAAGGATATACTTGTTAACAGTCGAACAAATTATTTGATTAACTAGTTATAGTAATCTGCTTTACACGATTGGTAAAATATATAATTGTAAAATTACTTCGCTAACATTTATCGAGCGAGTTGTCAAGACGACAAGGCTACTTACGAAAAACACCTTATTCAAAATACTAATTTTGCCGATTTTACGTGTGATCAAGTCGACAAACTAATAAAAATATGAAATTTTATTTTTTACGATTTTTGTCGAACCAGGAGAATAAACGTTTATTTTAATGCTTTCATGTTTGACAAGTTACATTCAGAATATCAACTGACATTTCACCTGAACAATATAGGAAATTTAATCAAAAATGTGAATGAATTGTAAATTCATCTTTTTATGAAAGGATTGTTCTGTATGCTACACATGGGTGGACAAATAATATCGTATTTGATATGGTGTTTCCATTTGTATGATTCAGAGACTTGTGGAATAATGGAATATGTTTTATATCTCCCATCAACAAGTTCTCGAATACCAGGAGGCAAAGGAAAAAACTCTACAAAATTGTTTGGACATATTTCTTATAACTCGGTATTTATGTCAATCAAAATTTTTAATTAGAAATAAGAAAATTATCCTTCAATGTGGAATATTTAATTTTTTACAGTATTTGGAAACTCAATATTTATTTATGATCAATTAAAATTATCTAATTAAGAATTAAAGAAATTGTTGAATATGGAAGGAGAAAAAGCTTGTAAAAACACTGATAACATTTTGTCAATGAATAATATCTTTCAAGATATGCAAATATCTGAGGAATTAGACCAAAAGAGACAATGTAATTCTTCAATCGGTCGCTGTATTTCGGCAAACTCGTGGTTTTCACCGTACAAAAACAATCAAAAATACCAAAAACATTCATACGCTTCCATCACAGATGATCCTAAAGACATCATTCAACGACGCTCTCATAGTGCGGGATCTATTCTTGGCAGGCGCCATTTTGAAATTGATAAACAAAATATTGACAAGGAGGAAATAATATACGGCCGAAATATTTATGAATATAAAGATGTTGATTTAGATAAACAAAAGGATTGCAATTCTGTAAGGGGTTACAAAGGAAGATTTTGTGGGAAGAGTACACCTGTGACATTTTGCAAACTCAGGACAAGTTTATTGTCCTCCCAAAGACCTCATACATCTGGTACAGATGCTGACAGGAATGAAGTAAATTTAGATCTTGTTTGTTATCAGATGCGTGCAGCACCGGAAGAACTGAGAACGTGCACGCCAAAATTAGTTTCTAATGCAACAACAATTACAGACTTCAAGAGACCATATACATCACGTGACACTTCCGCTTTATCTTTAAAAAGTAATTGTGTTTTAAATTCGAAAATGAAACCGGAACACGAGGAGCAAACAAGCACACCCTTATACTGGAAAACAAGAACCGAATTCCACAAAAGGCAAATAGCTTACAAAGATGGATTTGATTTTGAGGTTGATACAAATTATGTATCAAAAGGTTCACTATTGAAACCTTTGATGTTTAAAAAAGGATCAAATTTTAAACACAGCGCTGGATGTCCGTATAAATGCAAAGGTTGTTTCCGCGCATGTCTAGCTTCCGGTGATTATTTGGAAAAGCTATTGCAGCGTAAACGTCAAAATCAGCATAAAACATGCAAAATTATAAAACCAAAGTTTTATTATCGACGTATTATTGAGAGGGCGTTAGCAGAGAGTCAACCAATCCACCATAAAATTCTGGAAAATAAGGAAACAAAAACGGTTATAGACAAGATAACGAATACAACAAGTAAAAACAATATATGAAAAATATATATGATGTATTGTTTTGTTAAGAATAATATCACTCAATAATGAATAACGCAGTATAACTGATGCCACGTCTATCCCTGATAAATAAAGAATCATCCAATTAAAATAATTTCAATCTATTTCATGAAAAATTGAGATTATTCTTCTTGCGTTTCTATATTAAATACTTAAGGTATTGCTTATGTTACATGCATCGTTTTACATGCATCGTTTTCTACCAATATCTATTCAAAGAAAAGATTTTACATAGAATTCTGTTACACTGCCCACCTTTAAATATACTCCAATATATTCAAAGTTATAGTGCTCAAAAGATTTTGTCACGTCATGGTAATTTGAAAAGTCTGTGTTTTTCTAAAGATTACACTGTCCAAATAATATATCTAAAAGTAAATGAATTTAAGGATCCAATCTTAACTAGTATACCCCACAATTCCCAGATTAACAAAACCTATCAAAATGAATTGACGGAAGGATCAGAATACGCACCAGGATTCATTGATTTTTTGAAGGAGCATTAGCTGTGTTTACCAAAAATATATATTTCGATTTTTTTCTTCTTTTAGTACTTGTACTTGATATACAATAACAAATAAGAACTATACACAGGCATAAACAATCATTTATTATTATAAATTTTGTGAAAATCAGGTCAGATCCAGTGTGGTATGCATACACAAAAAGTAAGGATGAGTTAATTAATTGTTCGTGAATCACTGCCAAACGAGGTTACTCAAGCAATTTTCAGAAAATGGGAATTTAAGACTTGTTATGCCTGTGTATATCATTTTGATATTGTATATCAATCTAAGTACAGTAAAAAGGGAAATATTTTATTAATAAAAAAAAAACAAAGCTAAAAGCCCCTTTAACGTCTGGGATACCTGACCCTTATCAGTAATAGCATCCGTTTACAATTAAAACAAACGTATATGTACTCTGTATTAAGATGTTTGTATTTAAAAATGACAAGTTTATTTGTGTTATAAAATGACAAGTGTATTTATATTAGATTTTTAATTTCCTCTTTTATTTCATATGCACTATGTCATATTCAGTTTTTGACTCGGTCTGACATCAGGGTACATATTGTCGTGAATGTAAATACTTATTATATGAAAAGTGTATATAGTGTCCTAAATCTGCTAGCTCTTTTGTAGAAACATTTGTTTTTGAAATGGATTACTTTGCTTGTAGTTTATTGAGTGATACCAGTATCAATATCAGATTTGGAAACGTCAATATATTCCGCAAGAATGAACACAACTGGAGAAAAAATATCAGCAATGTATGTATGTTCTAATTCTAATTAAAAAAAAAATAAATCAATAACATAGGTCACTTTGCTTTTCATGTGTTTTAATACGAATGTAATTTTAAACATTTTGGGACATCTAATGTGTATTGAGAGTAATGACAGTACAACACGTGACCTTTATTTTGGGAATGTTAGTTGGCATGTAGGCCATGGTGCAAATGTTACTAACAGTTTGTCATTCTGTATCTTGATATTGGGGTATTAATGCAATGGTTATTCTACTCGATTGCTATTCGCAAATGTTCCATTTCGAGTTTCACATGTGTTGAATACATTTACAAACATCATTATAAATGTTGAATATCAATAGTACTCTTACAAAAAATTATACTGATGATGATTATGATGATGATGATGATGATGATGATGATGATGAAAAGAGGGCAAAGAAGACTTAAAACAACTGGAACGCTAGAAAAAAAATTATATTGGTTAAACTTGTATAGAAAAAAAAATTTATTCCACAAAATTGAAATATAATAGTAGATTTATCAATAATTACATAAACATTCAAAAAATTGTATCTGATTTTACAAATAAAACCCAACTCTAATTAATTTCTATGAATAAAACATAGAATAGTGTCATTCAATGACATATTTTCATAACCTGCAACATTAGGTATAACATACTAGATTCAAAATATTATAAACAATACCAAAGTTATAATGCTCAAGACGACCGTTTCTGCCAATTAGACTTCGTCAGTTGAGCTACAGTTTATATTAGATGCATATTTTCTAAAGAGAAAGTGGTATCATACAAGGGCAAACAATAAATCTAAATATATTGCAAAACCCGTCTTAGAGTAACCAGTGTAAAACAAATATTTTACAATATCAGTATGAAGGAACAAGTGTTAGACGCACCTGACATGCTAACACGTGATATCAACATTCCTAAACATGTTTTGTGCAGTGTTTTGTCATAACATAGATGTAAGTGGAAATCTAATGCATCGTGTTTACGAAAATATAATAGGATAGAACTAAACTCTATTGATGACTTCATTGGACTAAGTAAAACTCACAATGTAAGCTAATAATCCTTGTAGAATTTTATTCAATAATTCTAACAAACTATTATACGATTTTAAACTGCATATGAAATCCTTTTCCAAAGCTGACAAGTTATGCATTTCATAAAAACACCATTTGTGTACACCGATGCAGTTATAAGAATATCTTAATTGGTAAAGTAATCAGATTAGAATCGGAGACGAACGCCGCGTCAAATTGCGTAAACGTATCTGATCGTATCGAGATAAATGTGTATTTACTGCTTTGATATATCGTTATTTTATCAATTATTTGTCATTTTATTTATTTATTTATTTATTTATCTATTTATTTATCTATCTATCTATTCATTTATCTATAAGATCGATGCACGACAACAGTCTATTGAGATAAATTTGTTATCAGTTAATATCATCGAAGAAGGTTACCCTTCTGTAATAAACCCATAAAGATACAGTGAAAATACTGTAAAGTTTTCAGCAAAATATTCTTATAACTCTTCATTGATGTTTCACTTTATGTCAACAGGGTATGTTTACTCCTCCATGGCACCTGATCCTGAATTTTCGGGTGTCCATGTGTGTCAAATATCCACCTGATCTGTATATTGTCTTATGAACCTTTTTTTGATTAATACTCTGTAACTGTGATTTTTATACTATATACACATGTTTATTAAGTTAGCTTCATATATTGATGATGCACTTAATTATCAACGGTTAAACATTTTTATGGCGTGATCTTTTGTTTTCCGCCTTCCAATATATCAACACATGGACAGATAACACCTGTATCAGTCCAATATCTTACCTTTACGCGTCCAATGTTCTGTAAATCTTAGACACCTAAAGGTAACGAAATAAATAAAAAGAAAAAAACAAAACACTGAACATGTTGAATAATAAAAGTTCAGTCCACAACATTTATTGGTGAAAAGTTCAACGATAACTATGAAACTGATGCTGTTCCGGATAGTAAATCCCAAATTCAAATTGATTCAAATTAAAAGTCAAAAAAGAAATATAAGAAAACGCTTTCTTAACTAGAAATATCAAGCAAACTTTACATATACAGATAATCCATGTGCCTGTATATTAATTTCTTTAGGATTTTTGTCACTTTTCTCATGTTCCATATCATCAAATGTTTTAACTTTAAATTATTTCATTTTCTTGTTCTGAACAATATTATCAATTACATTTAGTTTCAATTGTTTGTAACTTCACAGGAATTTAATTTTTCAATACCATTGTCTTCTGCAACCGATATATCATAGAAACGTTCGTTTACTGATTTTCCAATTTTTATTTTTATTTAAATTTAAAATATAGTCCAAAATAATACATTTGGTAGAATTTTACATAATTTCTAACTTTATTCAACCGCATCACAAAATGCTACATACTAGTAAAAGTTGAAAATAAAGGAGATCGTGTTAGCTTTGACGTCATTCGGTTGTGATGTCATAATCACGGGCCATTTAATTGTGACGTCATAATTGAAAAGTTTGCGAAAAGAAGCCGTGTCAGGCATTTGGCGATAGGTCAATTCACCCAATACTCACTTTTCATTATTTTGACTTCTGGGTGTCAATGACTATGTAATACATGTATTCCATTCACATAAAATCATTGAGACAGATTATGAATTCTCAATAAAAACAATGAGTATGGTATTAAAAGGTTTTGAAATTATATATATTTTTTCTTCAAATGAGCAATAATCTTTTAATCACTATTTACAAATAAATGCAAAAAAAATCAAACTGTCCAGTTGAAGCGTGGATTTTGTATGTTTTACATCAGTTATAAAAATTAGTTAAGCTTGAGCATTGAGTAAATTTAGGTGACTTCAGGACCCGCATACAATTCTTGTTCTCGACTTTCATTTACAAAAGACAATATGGATAATGATGTCGAAGAATCGATAAGTTGAAGCGTATCCGTGATGTGTCTGTCCATCAGTAATTATATCAATAGAACTTAATTAGATGATAGCTAATCGTGGTCAGACGAATGAAATTCCACTTATTCTATATTACCGTTACGTTTCTAGATTGATTTTGTTAAACAAAAAATAAATACATCAACCAAAGCATTCTTGGCTTTAAATATTTTACGCTTTTTCAAGAATTTGCAAAGGGATTTTTTTCATTCATAGAGGATAGAAAGCATAGATAGATATAAAAGTGTCGTAAGAGGGCATCGTAAGACATTATGAACATTTTTAGATGATCGGACTTTCACTTGAAGCCATGGGATTCGATGTTTTGGAGAGCAAGTATCTCCTTCTGACATATTACATCGGCCGTAATTTATCAGACTTGGTCCTGACTCAAATCGGACCCTGACCATCCGCTAGAAAGATGAATGCTATACTTATGAAATACCACCAATGATGTGTATAAGAAAAATATTTGACACATTCGGTAAATGTATGCTATACGACATTCAAATTAAAATATTCTTATATCGATCTCTTCAATTTAGTTTCTTCTTTTGTTTGACTGTTCTTTTACATCCCATCAAGAATTTTCCATTTATATGGAGATGACACCAGCTTTACCTGAAGTGCTACAAATTTTGGCCTGTGTTATGGACTGACGCCAATGCAGTGTGGGTTCTTTTATGTGGCACGACTTCCAAAAGATTTGTGACTTTCTCTTCGTATGCCGAGCACTTGGCAAAGGAGATCACTACTATTTTAGTCTTTGGTGTGACCTTATCCGAGAATCGAACCCGGTACCTTCCGCTTGCGAGTCGAACACTCTACCACTGGACCATTGCAAGCAGTTTGATCTCTTCAATGACATAAAACATATGTTATATGTTTCTGATTGCATTACTTTATATGATAACAAAAGTTATCAGAAGGAGGCAGCATAGCTCGCCGGTAACAGCAATACATCTCAAATACTCTTAATTTGCAATTATAACTGATTTTAAGAAGTATGTCAAATAGCATTGTCTATATAATGAGGTCATGGTACCATTGGAAAGGGCTGATAATAAGGAATAAGGATTGCACATATGAAATTGTATTTTTAGTAGGTCAAATGACATTATATAGGTCAAAGGTCGTGGTACCATGTGGAAGGCCGATCATAAGGACTGTGCGTATGAAAAATCAAAGTTCTTATATTTTAAACAGAACATTAACCAAAGTTAAAGTTTTTAAAAAGTGGGTCAAGTGGTATTATCTATGTTACGAGATCAAAGGTCGTGTTACCATCTGGAAAGGCAGATCATAAGGATTGCATAGGTGAAATATCAAAGCTCTTCTAATACTTTAAAGGTTAAACCCAAGGTTAAAGATTTTCAAAAGAATGTAAACTTCAAAGGTCTAGGTCACTAGGTCAAAGGCAAAGGCACGATTAAATACCCATCATCACAAGGAATATACATGTGGAACACCAAAGCCATTTCCTTTATAGTTAAATATGTCCAAATTTGAATTTCTTTAAAAAGAAAAAAACTTGCTTTGATTTCACTGAATGCATCTTATACTCCTAAGTATCACTAAGGAATACTAAAGCCAATATGAAATCAAGATAAAAACTTAAAATATAAACCTTAAACACAAGCTTTAAAGCTAGCTGCCCAGCTTACATTTCATTTATGAATTAATATAAATGAAAATTTCCGCAACAAAAAGGAAGATTAAAGTCCAAAACACATCAAAATTGGAAGTAAATAAGATTAATGCATTTTATACCCATAAGGAATACTAAAACCAAAACTACAGTCAAAAGACTTAGCTGCGTTTACCAAAAAATTTAGTTTGATTTTTTCTACATTTACTATTTGTACTTGAATTACAATAACAAATAAGAGCTATACACAGGCATAAAAAATATCGTATTTATATATATTAGGTGAAAATAAGGTCAGGTTCAGTGTGGTATTCATATACAAATAATAAGGTTGAGTTAATAAACTGCAAATGAAAAAGTGCCAAATCTGAGTTTCTTCAGCAATTTTCACAAAATATATAGGGATTTAAGAATTGTTATACCTGTGTATATCTCCTTTTTGTTATTGTATATCAATCTAAGTAATAAAAAAGGAAAGCAATTCAAAAAGGTCAATGCCCCTTTAAAACCTTAAGCTTAAACACAAACTTAAAACCTAGATATCTATAGCAAAATGATGCCGACGGCATTACATCGGCTCTCATGTAACAGTCGTACGGCGAGCTAAAATGTTGTTTAGTAACCCAGTATACAAAGTCCAATGATTGATTTTAATCACAGCTACATACCGACCTATTTACTGGTGATTGCAAAAATGCCTATACAATAGTCGTAATTAATCAATAGTTGTAATTGGATATTTAAATAAATTGACAGGATCTGTATAGGAGTTCATATACAAGTACATGTACTACATCTAGAAGTCAGGGAAAAGTTTCTAATGCAATTGCCAATACTGACACTTTCGTCTGTAGAGGTTCTTACACGGTAGATATACAGTCTCAGGATAAAAGTGAATTTAATTATATAATCTTAGTAAATTTGCGTTTTTACAAAAACTCTTCTACAGTTTGTCAATTATCCAATTTTAAGAAAACTTCATCCACAGAAGGTTTAGGTTTTAGTACTCATTTAGTAGAAATTCCATTGCAATCTATTTATTATTTTAGAAGAAATATATCATTCATCTTGAGCTTAAACTTCTAGCGAGGTCATTTAGATGTTTATTACAAAGATAATGATTGGAATTGTGACGTTATTCATAAACACCAAAAATAAAACTATCGAAACCTAAGTAATCTAATGGATGTAGATTAACCAAAATATTACCAAAATTAAGCCAGACTCCCAAGGTTACACGCGCAACTTTTCTTCAATTTTGGATGTATACCAAATTCAGAGGACAAAATCAAACAAAAGCAGAATTACTGAGGTTATAAAGTTAATTTCATTTCTGAGGATTCATGTCTGTCCTATTACTGTATATATTATATCAATTTCAATAAAGCATTGTTTGTAGATAGCCGTTATTTAAACGTAAATACTTGAGTTGTGGTTTTTCAATAAACTCTTAATGATAAAACTGTTCATAACTACATAGACATTGTAACATCACTGTTTCACACTTACAAATATACAATCTGCGATTACTTTCAAAATTTTATTTATTTTTTTCAATTGACCAAATTATTTATCTAAGAGTATTCATGTGTCAAAATATGCGGTAATTTGTACAATTCCTACTAGACCATGATATTACATTTGGTCATCTCGAGTTTGAAATGACCGAGGACAGATTACAATTATCATTTACAAGTTTCAAAGAAAGGTTATTTATTTGTGGTAATTCGGTACCAACTGATAATCTTATACTCAAGTAATATTTTGCACTGGTAACACCATTTAAATTCTAAATTCTTCTAAGGTTAAGATTTACACTGGTTACTCTTAGAAGGATTTTGGTTATGCATTTGGATTTAATATTTGACCTTGTAAAATACCACTTTCTATTTACATATATACATCTATTTTAAATTGGAGCTTAACTGATGAAGTCTCATTGACAGAAATGATCGTCTTGAGCATGAACAACTTTGGTATTATGTTTATATTATTTATAACCGTTACAACGTGTTTTTTCACCGGGTCATTAGTGGTGGTCCATTAGGAAGCGTTCAATTTGCAAGAAGGTCCCACCACTATCCTTTACCTAAAACTTTAATTAGTTTAAAAAGATGTTACTATTCCTCTGTCAAGCACACTCCATACGATGCCAAAGTCAGACAAGAGATTATACTTATGACAGAGGTCCCATGTAACAATAGGCATACGAAGTTAGAGTATTCACTCCATACACCCATAGCAAAGATAAAAACCTACAACCGTTGACAATTCCATATACATGATCAGTTCTTTGGCGGAACATCAAATAAAAACAATTTTTAGAAATCCACTTACAGAGTTGGATTTCATCACTAAAATCTAAAATTAAAATTGTTTATGTAATGAACAATTATATTTTGTTTCTTTTAATGGTGTTTCATTCAACACTCTAAAATTTGTTTCGTTATACAGTGGTAACCAGTGGAGGAGAAAGTCCAGTTTAACTGAACTCATGAAAAGACCACCTGAGTTTGATCCTCAGATTGGACAGTCGGACTGGACAGGAAAGTTGGAGTTGGTATAGTGGTCACTAGCTCAGACACGTGGGTTTTCTCCGGGTACTTCCATTTCCTTCCACATTCTGCTACCCCTTCTCACCAACATCAGTGACAATAAGAGACATAAATATATGAAGATCTAAAATTTGTTTGTTACTTGTTGTAAAATAAAATTCCATTCAAAAATTAAAAGACCATTGGCCTGCCCCACATAAACCAGCGTACTCTCTCTCTCTCTCTCTCTCTCTCTCTCAAAATCAGGTTAGGTTCATTGGGGCTCTCTGACTAAAGGTTTAAAACAAGATACTTTAACCACTGCGCCACATAGGACTATGAATACAGTTATTATAAACAATAAAAACATAACACAAATATAATGCTTCCATTTCCCATTTTAATACATCTGACACAATTGGAGTTTGTACAGTCAATAAAAAAGGAACATACAACCTGTCATCCTTAACACATCAATCCCTGAAAAACAATGTACATTTCTGTAAATCAATTACATAGACCAGGCTAAATGCGTCTTTACGGGTGAAAGAGTCAAAAACTTTTATTCAATTCCATTCTCTAATTAAAAATGCAATTCATACTCTGAAGGTAATTATCTCATTCTTCAAAATTTACATCGGACGAATATTTTGACATTTTAAGGACAAAAATTGTAAAATCCTTGTAAAAACTCATACATAAATGTATATGAGATTTCCAAAACTGTAAATATAGTAAAACCTCTTTATACTGCCAGCATTTGTTCAGTCCAAATTTAGCATTATAAAGGGGTTTGGCGATAGGTTGAGGGAAACCCTAAATGAAATTATAGAGAAAACTGGAAAAGTGGCATAAAGCATTTGAAACAAGGGGCATTATAAAGATCTTTTACTGTATGGTTTTTTTTTATTTGAATCTAATTTTAAAAAGATGGTGCAATATCAGACCCGTTCTGGGCGATATATTTTCTTTGAAAACCTGAAAGGTAATGTGTGTATAAATATTTCCTGTTTAAACAAATAACTATGTATAATTAACTAACAATTTTGAGTCTTTAAGTGAAATGTTGATATTTTTATAAATTAACTACTTAATGGAAAAAGTGATACATATCCTATTCCCAATATTGAAGGTAGTTTTGGCAGTTTTTCATTTGTAAACAGATAGATGAAGATAGCATTGCCTAAGTTTAAACATGTTAAAAGAAAATCAGAAACTGAAAAGTTTAATGAAAGTCTATACCGATGAGATTATTGTGTGCTTGAAATGTAAAAACAGGTAATATGTCTACCCCGAGTCTGTAGATAAAGCTATAGTGTACTGTAATGAGTCTAAACAGACTACAGGTGTGAACACATGGTGTATATGATTTAATTTTTAAAATACTGTAAAATTCATGTTTCTCTGTATTATGACAGGAATTAGGTGTTTGGTTTGTAGAAAATATTACAGGCTGCTAGACTTTGTATTTGTTGTTAAGTGTACAAGTGAAATGTAGCATGTGAAATGTAACTGTGAAGTGTACTTGTGATGTGTAGCTTGTAAGATGTAATTGTAAAGTGTAGCTTGTGAAATGTAATTGTGAAGTGTATTAGTGAGGTGTAACTTGTGAAATGTAAATGAGAAGTGTAATTGTGAAGTGTAGCTTGTGAGATGTAAATATGAAGTGTGCTAGTGATGTGTAGCTTGTGAAATGTAATTGTGAAGTGTATTAGTGAGGTGTAACTTGTGAAATGTAAATGAGAAGTGTAATTGTGAAGTGTAGCTTGTGAAATATTAATGTGAAGTGTGCTAGTGATGTGTAGCTTGTGAAATGTAATTGTGAAGTGTAACGATAAGGTGTAACTAGTGAAGTGTACTAGTGAGGTGTAGCTTGTGAGATGTAATTGTAGTGAAGTGTACTAGTGAGCTTGTGAGATGTAATTGTGTGACTAATGTAATAGCAAAGTGTAATAGTGATGTGTAGCTTGTGAAATGTAATTGTGAAGTGTAACGATAAGGTGTAGCTAGTGAAGTGTACTAATGAGGTGTAGCTTGTGAAATGTAATTGTCAAGTGTACTAGTGAGGTGTAACTTGTGAAATGTAAATGAGAAGTGTAATTGTGAAGTGTAGCTTGTGAAATGTAAATGAGAAGTGTAATTGTGAAGTGTAGCTTGTGAGATGTAAATATGAAGTGTGCTAGTGATGTGTAGCTTGTGAAATGTAATTGTGAAGTGTATTAGTGAGGTGTAACTTGTGAAATGTAAATCAGAAGTGTACTAGTGATGTATAGCTTGTGAGATGTAATTGTAAAGTGTACTAGTGAAGTGTAGCTTGTGAGATGTAATTGTAAAGTGTACTAGTGAGGTGTCTGTATAATCAAACCTATACATACATGATACATTATACATTGACTTTAAAGATACACTGTACAATTTTCTGTTTCATAAATACGCAATTTCTTCTATCTTCCTTACTGACAAAATGCATATTTGTTTATCTACCTCCCATTTCTGTATTATTTGTGACCTCAAAAAATACGGACAGGTAGCACTGACACAAGGAAATAACCAATGAATTTTAAGATAAAATAAAACTACAAACCACATAAATATCTGATATCCAATGAACCACATTCAAATTATTACTGATATCAGAAAAATGGATTCTTTCAGTTGACTAGTGTTGTAAAGTGAATGTATAAAACAACAAAAAGCACTACTAGTTTGGAAGATCATATGTATAACATTAAAATCTGAGAAAAGTTTAGCAGAAAAGCATAAAAGAACTAGAAAGTATAAGGGAAAGTATTCACCCAAGCATATCTCAAAATTTCTCAACATACATAGATCTCACTATTTCATACATATCGAGTTAACTTTTGTTATATTTCAAGCAGATGACCATCCCATACCCAGACAACATCTCACTAATTTAAACAGCATACTAGTGTCATCTTCAGAGATGTTTCAAGTAGATGACTATCCCGTACCCAGACAAGATCTCACTAATTTAAACAGCATACTAGTGTCATCTTCAGAGATGTTTCAAGTAGATGACCATCCCTTACCCAGACAAGATCTCACTAGTTCAAACAGCATACTAGTGTCATCTTCAGAGATGTTTCAAGTAGATGACCATCCCTTACCCAGACAAGATCTCACTAGTTCAAACAGCATACTAGTGTCATCTTCAGAGATGTTTCAAGTAGATGACCATCCGTTACCCAGACAACATCTCACTAGTTCAAACATATTAAGATCAATTGTCACAGCATACTCTCGTCATCTTCAGAAATATTCTAAGAGAATGGTCATCACGCCATGATGGAAACCAAATTTGGGGTTTACACACAATGCTGTGCACATATCTGTTTCACATACTAAAGGATATATAAACTGCATTTCTATTATTTATAGAACAAAAAATCCATTAGATCATGTATCGATCTCTTGATGAAAGTTTCGTCATACACTAATCAATTTTCATAACTTTATCATAAGACCTTGATATGCTTGTGTCAATCTCATTTCATACATGTATCAGAGCTATAAAAAGTTAAACCTTATTTAACATTCGGCAAGATTAAGAAAATGCCACTTGCTATTGCACTTTTGAAAACAGAAAAACAGAAAAGTTAATACCCGGACCTTATTTATCTGTAAAATATTCTCCTGTAAATCACTAATTGGTAATAAATAACAACTACTGGACACAGACCAGTAGCCAGCTTGGACAACTGGCCGACTATGAAATGATTTTGTCTTTAGCATGTACCACGACAATATATATTTTTTCCCCTCTGTTTGGGAAAAATGTCCAACAGCTAATGATTGATCTTAAAAAATCTCACAAAATCATGTTGTATAGATTCAAAATAATGCAATAGCCAGCTACTGGTCCCCAACCAGTAGAGTAACAATGGAAAGAAGAGAATTGAACATATCAACTCAGAATTTTAAATGTAAGCCATTCCACACCCCTCAAACCTGTATACCAGGTACACACAAACACTCGGTAACATGTTAAATAGTACAGTAAAATTTCATTCACCGTCCTGATCAACTTTATCATCTTGAGTTGACAATGATATCCTTTGCCATACTCATGATTTTACACCTCCATATTAAGATTTAATTTTTCACAACATCTATAATGCTATTTATTTGGGGAATAAAATACAAACCAGAGAATTTATTTTTGTACTGAAATTCTCAAAAATTCCTCCAAAACAAAAACAAAAATCAACAATACAACCTAATGGAAACAAGGACTTGTAAACAAAATGTGATTTGGCAAACAGGAAACCAAGAAACAACAAAATTATCTCCCTTTGTAGAAAATGCCCGTAAGAGGGCTTTAAAATATTTCGGTTTTTGTAAGTGATTAACAACCTATGGAAAATGTATTTCTTTGGTCTAGATTAAAAAAAAAATAATAAAAATCTTTATCAAAATATCAAATTAACAATTTTTGTATTATAGTTATCATCACAACTAGATAAATTGAGATTCACTTAATAAGGACATCAGATTATGCATGAAAAAAATACTGGAAAGGGAGATAATCCAAGAGTCATCCTCTAAAATATTGTAAATGTGACTTTATAAGTTGCATGTGATGTAAGTTGACAGGTTCTGTAGATGATACACAAACCTCAGACACCGTGCTAAAGCACTTTATGAACTCGGAATGTTCTGTTACTTAACACTGGTTTAAAATACTTTGTATACGCTGTCCCATTATATCTAATTTCATCACAAAATCTTGGAATGTTACTTTTCACAAGATCAGGTTCTGCCTTTCCATTGTCTGGAATCTGCAAGTAAATAGAAAAAAAAGTAAATTGAATGGAATGTTATCTCATTACATATTCTCCCTGTTTAAAAGTACTTTACATTTTGTTTTGCAATTTCTTTACCACCTCCCACTTCCCTGTCTTTGACTCTTTAAGTTTGAAATACACAAAAGGTATAATATTATAAAAAAAAATGGGTACAAAAATTATATCAATGTGTCTAGCCTCATGATGCAGCTCTCTAAATAAAGTTAAACTTGTGTTTAAAGGCTACCCATGGGATTAGGCAAAAGTAATCATTATAGAAAGGTGGCCTTTAGAAAAAGGTTTAATCATTATAAAAAAGTTAACACAGATTATGTTTGAATGGTCCGCATTGGCAGGTGCCCTTTAAACAGAGGTGGTATTTAATTCAAGTTTGACTGTACAACAAAACTGATCATTTTCACTTTAGAATTCTTTGTATACTTACAATACCATTGTCTAAATCAATAAGATCTGGAAGTCGACAGCCACCTTTACTAGGGGCCAGACATATACTATCCTCTAGAATGATATACTTTGCTTTGTATTTCTTTAATATAGCATGAACATCTTCTGGCTTCCTTCTACCATAAATCTGGTAAAGCTGAAATAAATCATGTAGCGTGATGAATGATACATGCTAAATTCTCCTTCACAGAATTTTATGCAATTTTATTTTTCATTTTTTTTTTTTTTTTTTTTTGTATCATAAAATGTTTCTATTTATTGAAAAATAATATGAATTAAGGTAATGCTTTGAAAGAGAGCACAGCTCCTTGTTTTAAAAATGCGGGAAATAGCATTCATCCGGAGACTATATATAGTTTCTCATAGGCAACACCTGTCCGACAAAATGATGCCATAGTTTAATTGTGACATCAAATATTTAGAACATAAGCACTTCTGGCAAAGATTTAACCAGAAAAAAGAGTCCAAATCATTTGTTTGAATACATTTTCCTGAAGAATGACTGGTGAATCATCAGGTTGAAGTGATCTAGTCTGGATCATTTTTTTAGGCTCTCAAGTGTACAGCTTCTGACACAGTTTTGTCACTTATCTATGTTGTATACACACGTTATCTATGAGTTTGCTTCACAAACAACCAATGGTCATAGAAGCTGCACTCTCTATCATTCTTTGTAATGTTTTGAAATCTGTATCTCCAATCAGAGAGGGATGGGAGTGACAAATAGATAAAGCATCATAAGTGTATGGTATGCACATGTACAGTAACTGTACTGATTTTGACCATATTACAAAAATGTACCAAGAGTCGTCGTGGCTCCATGGTAGGTTGCTCGATTCGCAACCGGAGGGTTGTGGGTTCAAGCCTCAGCAGAGGGAGCTGGCTTTTCCTGTCCTTCTGATGAGACAGTAAAAACTGAGGTCCCATGCCACAATAGGTGTCGGCATGTTAAAGAAACCTCACTGCTCAATATTCGTAAGTACTGAGCATAGGCCAAAATTTGTAGCCCTCCACCAGCATTTGGTGGCATCTCCATATGAGTGAAAGATTCTTGAGTGGGACATTAAATAATAATACAACAACAAAAATGTACCTGTATACAAGGTGCTTCACTAATTTTTAGGAGAATATATACTTAATTCTAAACTGATCTATCATCCTGTTTTTCTGATATGTCGCATGCAGGATCTAACGAAAATTGGCTAGGGGTCACATGTCAGTAACCTCCTAGGTGTGTCCTGTTCCACCAATGAAAATGTGACTTAAGCCATCTTTTTACATGTTTTAATTAGAGCTGTATATACTAAGGTTATCTTAAAGCTACTAGGCCTAAAATGATATTTTTATTGTTTGATGTTGCCTGCCTTCCCACCTAAAATGCAGCCGCCCAAATTTTTTTTTTTCACATTTTTGATATCCAGATTTTTTTTTCTAGCCCAGTTCCATCAACCAATATTTATTTAATTGTTTCTTTAAAATACTGTTTACAAGCTTGAATCTTGTTTTATGCCAAACTGAACAATTTTTCAGTTATATGGTGGCGGCCAGTTACAATGTACCCGGAAAGAGACCACCGACCTTCGGCATGTAAACTGGCAAAGTTTCTCACAAAAATCAGCTTAGGTTCCAGTGGGATTCGAACCTGTGCTGACAGGAAATGAGAGACTTCATGGTGCGCTCCTTCCTAGACCAGGTGAGCTAATAATATGCACATGGATACACATATCATTTTTTCTTCACATTAACTGTATATGCCAGAATTTACATTGTATTAAAATATATACAGAGAATGAGGCCATTATTAAAGCATACATTTCTTGCTTTATTTGATTTCCTTTACTTGAAAAATAAACAATAATTTGCCTACCTACCTACCCACACCAGGAAGGCATGGACAAGCAACATCAAACAAACAATTTTTTAACAGTGGCCCTAAAGATATATACATATACGATGTTCATATTATGTCTGATAGCAGTTACCATACCTCTTTAGTTTTAAACCTCAAATACTTGTCCTCATAATGAGGATGATTGGTGATTGGTCGACCCGTACATAACTTGACACCGGCTAGAAGCTGCATACTCCCTGTAAATGCTGCTCCTTTAGGTGTGTTTGCACTTTAAAAGGAAATACATATTTCTTTTAGTTTTGACAACAAAATATATAGAACTGCCATTCATTGAATCATTTGACCAATGACAATGGAAATGTCCTATTTACAACCTATTTAAACTTTCATAATTGTTTTTACTTTAGCTCAATGCCGATGCTGAAAATTTGTTACAATTAAAAAGAGTCCTAAGATAATACTCTACCATAAATGCCCTTGTTACATAAACTCCAAGAATGAACAAGCAAAGAAAATTGTTTAGAAAATAAATTTTACTAATATCAGTAGAATCCTGCCTTGCAGGAAACTGACTATAAAGGAGAGACTTTGTGGTTTAAAGCAAGATGCTCTGATCACAAGGCCATGGAGACCCCTCTGGTTGGTCTGTACACGATGTCATGCTCACAAAAGAAAATAATTTTGTAGGATATCATTTATAAATATACAAACACTGGAAACAAAATCCCTTTAGTCAACTCTATGATTTAAACAAAACTTGAGGTACATTAACTCATCAACCCCTGAAAAATAATGGACTCTTCTGTAAATCAATGACTTAGACCAGTCCAAATGTGTCTTTAGGGGTGAATGACTTAATACTTGTCTAAGTGAGTCTCCAGATCAATATCTTACTTAATCCATTCCATAAGCTCCACCGTATCAGGATCCCAGAATTCTTTCAGTTCCTCTAATTCCTTAAAGACAGGTGGTAAAGCCTGAAAAAAAAGTGAATGCTCATAAATGAGGAATTTTCTTTTTCCTATCTACCTCATAACAGTATTGTTTTAAAATTCTTTCATATAATACCTGGTCTATTCAAATGTCATGTAAACTGTTCAGCAAAACCTTGTCAATTTTAGCCCTCCCTCTCTCATAGTAAATGTACTACGATTTCATTTATAAATTTGCACTTGAAATAAGAGGTGAAAATCACAAGTCTTTTGGGTAAGACTTAAAACTATGGGCCTCGATCTATGGGTGTAGCACATTTAAGAACCTTCATTGCAACAATCCATGGCAAAGGTAAAAATGTGTAGTACTTCAGCTATAGCTAGGGTTGTTTCCATATAGATGAAGATTTTTGGATGCAAATCAACAATATGAAAAAATATTTTACTCACCAATGCTAAAAGTATGACCAGGGTCAGAAGGGTGGCAAAGTGTCGAACAATTTGAACCTGAAATTGAAATCAACATAGACATTTCCATACTTACATCTATTGTAAACACAATCTAAATACTGTATAACTGGGTATGTATGTGACAAACTAATTTTTTGTACAATCCTGGAGAAATTTTAACATAAAAATCAAAATCGCAAACACGAGTCAAGCATTTATGAACTGTGCAAGTACTTGTGACATCGTGTTTTGTTATAGCCCCCATCAAATTAAACTTTATAAAGGTGTTTCCGTATTTTCATAATCAAATAAAAGTTGAATGAATATATCTGAGTAAATACTTCAATGATGATGCTAAAAAAGCAATTAAACAAATTAAAGCCTTATTGTTCTTGAAAAGATTTTCAACAAGATGTGTTTGTAAAACACAAATGCCCCCAGGTCCCAACAAGTTTCTATGCTGGCAAATAATATGTATACTTTAATTATTGCAATGTCCTACATTTTGACCCTGCCCCACCCCAGGGGCATGTGATGTCAGCTAAGTGTGAGCAACCCTTAGATAAACTTACAGTCTAAATTTGGCTACTGTATCACGATCCAAACTTGAAATATTGCACTTTATATGTAAGTGGGAAGGAATTATGGACAAACAGACAGACAGACAGACAGACGATCCAAACACTAGATGCCCCCGGAGGACCTTTCAGGCCAGGGGCATAAAAAGTGTTTTAATCTGTTTGTTTTAGTTTAAATGTTCTATGTTACACTCAACAATTTTTTAATTATATGGTGGCAGCCAGTTTTTTATGGTGGAAGAGAGAACCCTGTTACAATGTACTAGGGAAGAGACCACTGGCCTTCCACAATTAAACTGGCAAACTTTCTCACAAAAATCAGCTTAGGTTCCAGTTGGCTCGAATCTGCTCTGACTAGAAGTGAGAGACTTACCATAATACCCTGGGTTTTCAGCTGAGACAGAATTCCTTTCCACATTTTGTAATCGCTTACACCAAAACTTCCCAGAATGCACATATAGGGAGTCCAGCAGTACTTCATTCTCAAAGTGGAAATTCCTAGGGCTCCAAAAAATACTGCTAACACTACAAAGAAAACAATATCATTTCATCACCATTTTATGTACAGCAATATTTATAATTTAGTCTTCACAACATTAGAGAAACTTAATGATGCCAAGGAATGTAGCCATCTACATTTGAAAAGGTAAGTATAAGTATTCAGTGTTGTTCCTTCTTATGAGATATACAGTGTAACTTCTCAAAACAGAACCTAATTCGGACCAGTAATTTTGTTTGGTTATTGGAAGTAGGCCATTAGTCAATAATTATTTTTCGGGTTTTAATCAGTGTCAAATTTTCAACAACTCAGACCAATCTAGTTTTTCAATTCACTATTTACTTGCTCCCATATTTTATGTATGTTTTTGTAACTTTTTAAAATATCCACACTATGTTTATCATTTGTGTTCCAAAGAATGTATATAGAGTTTGACTAAAGAAAATGCCCCATGACTTGGTTAACAGTGTTCTTGTACAGGTAAGGCCAGTATCTGGAAGTTATTTTGAATACATTACAGTTTTTCATCATAGGGAATTTCTTAATCCCAGTCACAAAGTCTACCACAGGAACTGGAAATCCCTCAATCATGTGTTTGACTCTCGTTTTTAAGTTTTCATCATTTTAACTTTAAAATTTCCAGCTCCTGTGGTTTTACTGGCCAAATCTGAACCGGGGTTATGGCAATATCTACAAAACATAACTTGTGTATCATCACCATATATTAGCCAGGAAAACTGCTTTAAACAAACGGATGTTAATTTGTGTTGTCTGTTCATTCTTTCGCTTTTCAATACTCTTTGAGAGTGATATAAACGATCGGGTATTTGCCTCATCTTTAGATTGACAAATAAAACTCAGCACTTCTAAGCATTTTACTGACTATGACAATATACATACATAATAAGTTTCAAAATTTCCGGATAAAACTCAGCAAGGAAAAAATGGTCACAAGCTAGCGGTTGACTTGAGAAAAACACTTGCCAATTGTTAAAAAGTAGTCACATTTTCAAGTGATTTGGTCACATTGTAGAGCCCTGAGTAAAGATGACTGACATCAACTGACTTCAATAAGTCATGTGGCACAATGAAAGAACTACAGTGTAGCAATGTAGAAAAGTTTTAAAAATATTATTTACAGAAAAGTTTTCAGTAACAAAAAGATACAGATAAAGTTGGCCCTACATGTTTTCCATTAAATGGCATTTTGAAATGAAAACTTGAAAACTCGGTCAACAGATTTATTGATTTTGTTACAGTTTGATTTTCCTTGATCTTTAATGTATTGATTACATTATCAATTACAATATCAATTCTTTATAATCAAGAGAAATAAGCAAATAATTGAATTATTGCAGAATGTTGGTCATTTTCATATGGTTATTATGGTTTCAACCATTTTGACTTACACAGGTACGTGTACCTGGACAAAATTGTGAATAGACTCAATTGGTAATATTCAGTCATTTTTGAGAGGGAAATAGATATGACTTGGCATTGGGATTGAGTCACTTTCATGGATTAAAATCAACTCTAAAAAACTTTATCCCATCAGTGTTTTCCATCAAATAGTATTAGCTACAACCAAAACAAAGCAGGTTTTATGGGGCACTTCATTGTTCACATTTATGTACATGAAAACATTGTAATTTATACTAATCTTGTTGAAGGAATTGTCTTAAGTTTCTGTAGATACTCGAAATGTGTTGTATGTGTGTAATAAATGTTTGTGTACTTCAATGCAATACAACGATTTCACTTGCAGCTTGAGAACTTTTTCAACCATACCTGCATGATAAGCTAATTCCGGCCTCGCACTCAGTAAATGGGTTTTTTTAGATGGAGGATGATCTTTGACATTGGTTTCGTGGACATGATTACTGAAATAAAGTGAAAAGTAATGAATGAAAAGTAATGAATAAAAAGTAACGGACTCAATCAAAATAATTTAATAGATATATTTCTCTTTTTCAAGAATAGCATATGTCTTAGTTTATAACATGTGCACACATCCAATGTCTGAGAATGAATCATTTTTAATTCTCTGATGAAATATTATATGTAGTGCTAAAAAATGTTAAATACAGCAATAAAAAAAAAACTCCTGAAAAATTTTGCTAAATTGATAAACTTCGATGATATCTAAACATACTGTATTATTCTGATACAATCATTCTTGCTATATAAAAATGATATAATCTGTATATACATCTCAAAATACTAACATGGACCTTTATGTCTCGTTTTAAACAAACTTCAATTTGGTTTTAACATATTTCTGACATGTATAACTTCCCCCACCAAAAAAGATTCAAATTTCAACTTTAATTAGATATTATTGACTGTCTTTACCTCCAATGCTGAAGAACTGCTATAAAAAGGACAATAATTAATCCAACATGAGTGGCAACATAGAAAGGGAAGACAACTCCTTTAGTTAATCTTTCGTATGTGTCAAAACTCAAGAATCCAAAAGCGTCTATACAAAGGTACAGCAGTGAGTCAAAATCTCTGAAAAGCATAGAAACATAACATCATAGAACTATATATAACACTTTTGATAATATTGCCATAGAAACATTTGTTTACGTACATAGAAGTATGGATAACTCACTGATACATTATAGTGTCAAATCTTATCATTTATAACTACAGTAAGCAGATAAAATAATGCAACTACAGTGCAACCTGTCTTGAAAGACCACTCTCATATAAGACCACCTGTCTTCTGAGACCACATTCTAAAAACAACTTTGTTAAATATTTCTTTAAATAAGACCTTTCTTGAGAGATAACCTGTCTTAAGAGATCACCTATCTTGAGAGACCAGATGGCAGCTGGGGTGATCTCAAGACAGGTTCCACTTTATGAAATATGATATGAATACATATACAGTAAAACCTGCTACAACCTGTGTATAAAGACCACCTGGCCACAAAGACCATTTTTTTTGCTGTTCCCAATAGTACCATTTTTGTACAAATCAATCTTTATATAAAGACCACCTCCCTATAAAGACCGGTTTATCTTGTGTCTCCATGAAGGTCGTTATATATATATATATATATATATATATATATATATATATATACATACAAGTTTCACTGTACTTTTGTTATGTAGTAAATGTTAATTAGATACAGTGAAAACCATCCAGGCACTAATTGTAAATACTAATTTACCTGTTCCCTTTCAAGTAGATGTATATACTTATCAAATGTTTTATGTCATAGATATCTAAATTCCTACCTTAAATTACCAACTCGGAATTTATTCATGATGAATTTAAATATGTGCTCATCTGCTTCTATGTTTATGGAAAACTGTAAAAATAAAAGATAAACAAATGAGGAATGGGTTACAAATAAACAAATTTTGATGTTCTTAGTTGTACAAAGTTTGATAACCTGATTCACACATATTTTTTTTACTACATGGCTGAAAATCTAAGTCCATTTTGTATAGACTATTTTCCAAATATTTCTATCCATTAGGATTTAGCAGTGATCTGCTCTTGCTGTAAGTTTAACCAATCAATATTTAGCAGTAACATTTTCCCCCCCAAAGCTTGTCCATTAGTTGCCACAAAGAATCCGACTATAACTACTGTAAAATCATTTATTTTTGTGGGTTTAAATTTTTGTGATTTTCCCTTCAAAAACCAATTTGTTGCCATTAATTTTCGTTGATTTCTTATGTATCCTATTATCCATCATTTAAGTAACAGATTTTATCATTAATCCTGTTGATTTATTTGTCTTGTTTTTGGTTACCAACGAAAATAACAAAATCAAATCCTCAACAAAAATTTTACTATTTTACAGTATACAATATGCAACACTGTTGAGTCATACTGTAGCTTTAGCTCATGATGGCTAAACATGGGATAAAATTTGACTAAATACAAAATTTGAAGAGAAAAATTGACCCAGTGGTTATTGAGATGTTGAGAAAATTAAAATGTCAACACAATTCACATTTACAAGGGTCACAAAAGGACGTATGAGTGATTGGCATCACCTACAATGCACCTTTCATTATTGCATTCATAATCATAAATCCACAGAGAACAGCTTACCTTGATGGCCTGGTTGAAAACAATCATAAGTACTAGGACTGATATACTGTAGCCAATTACTTTTGATATTCTAGCAGGTATACTGCAAGGTTTTATTTCATCACCCTTTTAAAAATACAAAAACAACAAACCTTCACAATTACTTTGTCCATATGTATTAATTTGAACATCATTTACAAGCAGTGAAAAATAACATAAACCATTAGAAAATAAATTGTTAACATTGGAATAAATTAAATTTTCCAAATACAAGAGGTCAAAATGTCTGTCATAAATATGGGATTTATTAACAGGGCATTTTCTTTATGTGATAGATAACATATATCTGCTCAGATGATGATAAAGACTTTGTGTTAATAATAAATCTGAAAGATATTTTGTTTTTTTCTTTATAGTATTGTTTATATTCCTCAAACAATTTTTTTTTCACTCATATGGAGGCATTACCTGCTACCAGTCACATACAACAATCTTACCTTTATATACATCAAGAAGCATGCTGCTGGAATAAAGCTCATAACTAGAGAACCAATGACCATTTTGTTTATATACTGCAGTAGACACGTCAAGAGGAGGGACAAAGCCTGAGCTAGAAACATCATTCTAACCTACAAATAATGAAATAAAACGTCAGAATATTCTGAAGAAAAATTCCTACTTAATACCTTGCTTGCTTTGGCTTGATTTAACAAGTGGCAGAAATACTTAAATCCCTTTAGGGATAGAGCTGTGCAGACAGGAGATAAAAACCCGCCTCTGAAAATCTGGCATGACCAGGATCAAACCAGCGACCTTCATGTTGAAGACCTGGGGCTCTACCAACTGAGCCATTCTATCTGAATAATACTTTATGTAACAGTTTCATTGGCCTAGTATTCAATTAATTCTGCACGATCCTAACAAAGGCTCCCTGAAGCATTGACGGTTAATCATTTTCATGTGTAGCTGGGACAGTTCTATTAAACAGATATCCTATATTTAAGGAAGATTGAGGCAAAATTGATTTTATTTAGCTCAGAAATTTTCATGGCCACCAAATGATGACGCTAGCATGGGTACCAACCCTAGGATGTATCCATCAGTAATTTGAGTGCAAGGTTTCAGTAATATGAGAAAATTTTCAGGAACCTGTCCTTACCATTATATGTAAAAGAAAAAAATTGTATCCACAAAAGTCTTAGTACACATGATATTCTCTCAGTTTTGATTCCTTAAGTATAGGCCAAATTTTTTCACGTCTTGCCTTATCTTCAGTTTTTTTCTGCCATCCCCTATCTTACACATGCATATCATTTGCCAAACTGTTTTGTGACCGAGGATAGAATCACAGGAAAAAACAAGTTCAAAATCTACCAAATAGAAATTAGAATCTGGAAACAGAATTTCCAAAATTTGTCAGGATTAACCATAATGCAGAAATGGACTAAATGTTCATAACGATTCTGCTAATTCCATAATATTTGGCATCTATGCTCTAACTCACACAAGCCATTATGGTAGAAAGTTCCTGAAAAATATACACTTACCTTTTTTGCTGGTACCATGTCCAGTACCCATACACCAAACAAAGCAAATGCTTGAAGGAGCAAAATAAACTGGTTAAACTGCCAAAAGAGTGAAAATAAAAACGTGCTGGCCATGATGATACCAATAGATACTTTCTGAAACAAAAGAAAAAAATACATTCTATTATTATATCGCATACATTATAAAAATACATTTTATTATATTGAATGATAGAGTTTCATTTGATTACATTTATCACTGAAAGTGCCCCACCCCCAGCATAACAGAAGGGTGTGCTTCCTTAAGTCTTGTTTTCAATGAACAAAATTAAAGGTGAAATAAAGAAATACTAGAATTTTCATCTTAAGAATAAATTATCATTTCACCAAAAATAATATAAGTGAAGTTTACTGAAAATAGGTTCAAGGTTTTAAAAGCGATTAAAGCCCTTTGGGTTCACTACGGGACCTTAATGCTATGGGACAATGCTACTAAGACAACCAAACTGACTGATGAGTCAGATCTACATATTGGGATTTTTTTTACATGTATTGGGCTTTTCGTATCAATGTTGGTTCCATATCAGTGTGACAGGTCAGTTGATATTTTCCTTCAAGTTCTTGATCTTCAGGCAAGAGAAAATTCTCTTTCTGGATTAAATATTGTGATTTAGTTGAAATGAGGTTTAGAATACTAAAACAGTATTCATGGATGCTGGAATATGTCTTTGAAATAATTTCTTTTTTTTTTTAAATATCCTAATATATACAAAAGGGGCATGTGAGTATTAAACTTCTTTATAACAAAAATTACTTTCTAGTTTCCATGTAACAGTGCGTAAGTTTAGCTTTCTTTCTGCTTACAGGTGCCACAACGGACCTCTGTGGCCGAGTGGTTAGAGCATTACACTTTGAACCGTGAAGTCTCTCACTTCTGGTCAAGCACAGGTTCTATCACCACTGGAATCTAAGATGATTTTTTTTTTTAAATTTGGCAGTTAACTGTGGAAGGCTAGTGGTCTCTTCCCGAGTACATTATAACTGGGTTCTCCCCTCCACCAATAAAAGTGTGGTGTAAAACACAAATCAAAATTCAAAAATACAGGTGCCACAATGAAACAATTTACTCTGAAAAATCAAAATTTGTTTTTGTATTTTGTAATTGTAAAATCAATCTAACAACCAAGCTTGAAAACCAAGTATGGAATAAGACTTTACTGGAAACAAATATGTACATCTATCTGTACATGTAAATTAGCGAATCTCTTTTTAAAAATTGATGTATACCTCTCGTTGTACAGAATTGTTTGGTCGAAAGTAGAATGATGTGGCAGCAATCTGAACCCAAAGAAATGGCAAGGAAAAGCTCTCTCTTAATGGAATCACATACTCTACTCTTGTAGTGTCGACTCTACAATGTCAGAAATAAAATCTTAAAACATCATGTATCCCTAGAAGATAAAGTCATCAAAACTTTGTATACATCCTTCAAAAATATGATCACATAGGTATATTTAATTATAGCAAGAGGTAGAAACAAGAGGCCCAAGGGGACTTAAGGTACTAACCTGGCAAAGTTGATCAATTATGCAACTGTGCAACTGACATTTTCTATTTACTAAAGTTATCTGTGACCTTGACCTTTGACCGGATAACCTTGAAACTTTGTCACAATGATCCTTAGATAATTATAACAATGTTCTCACGTATCTTTGTATACAAAAAGTCAATCAGTTATTAGTTAATATTAAAGTCATTTGTATAAAAAAGAACTGTGTAACATAATCTTGTTTTCGTTCACAAACTTTGAAGATATTTTCTTAACAGTCATGCAAACCAAATGTATCACTATCCAAAACTTGAAATATTACACTTTATATGTAAGCGGGACAGAATTAAGGACAGACAGACAGACAGATGGACGATCCAAACACTACTATATGCCCCTGGCGGACCTTTCAGGCCAGGGGGCATAAAAACAAGCATTCTGAGTGTATTGATGAATCAATACTTCTCCATTACCTGTGAAATCATTAATAAGGGAATTGTGACCAATTACAAAATTTTAACCATAACCTTGACCGGATGGACTGAGAGACATAGACCAAACCTACTGTTCCCTTACCTCATGTTTCACTGGTAGGGAATAATAATATGTAAGTGAAAAGGTTAAGTATGATTTTCTGAAAAAAATAAGACATATACTGACAGATGCATCTGTGGTAAAACCAAACATCTCCATCAGATGTACATGTATAAAAGGCTTAAGAAATGACAATTTGTAAGAGACAAAAAAGACATCCAATTTACAAAATATCTTCCTTGTAAGAGTTTTGAGTGGGTTGCATTTGAAAAAAGTATTTTTACGTCAATTCATTGATGCATTGAAGTTCAGAAAAGCAACAGCTGGTATCTGATTAGAGATTAATGTTAAATGGTCACAGCTGACGTCTGTCTACTAAAACCTGAGACTAACCAACTACGTAAGAAAATATGTTTATAAATTTCCATAAACTGCATAAAAAGTCAGAAAAAAATCCTTTCTAAAACACACTAACTGTCGAAGGATTTAAGATGTCCACAATAGCAGTCGCCACAACTGTCATTGGCTACTACCTAACTCTCAGAAATTTTCTTTGAAAAATACTATATTTTGCAGAAGAGTCTGTCAGTTTGTTTTTTGTTTCATTACCGTTTTACATTGCGCTAAGAATATTTTTACTTATATGGATCTGTCAGCAGCTGGAACAGGGCACCAAGATTTCAATAGTAAATAGCCTGGCTGGGAAAGTGAAAATGCCAGTAGAAGTACAACCATTCATCATTTCAAAAAGCTTAAGTTTCGAAAGTAATTCATTTCCTTCTATTTGTAGTTCAAAATGCATTTCAAAAAACTGTCTGAAACTAAAAACTAAAATAACTATTTTATTGACAATTAAACACATTAATCTTTACCTACAGCCGAAAATGTCACAGAACACATCATGTGTTGACTCTTGTTGCTTGCAGTTTATGGAGGAAGTGAATGTTGGGTGTATAATAAAAGAACCAATAACAAATGGAACTGAATTTTAGAATGTGTTACAATGATGATAAAACTATAAACATTGTATAAAAGTTATAAAATCTTAATCAAATGTAGGTGAATGATAAAAACAGAATAAGTTACTGTAAATAAAAAGTTTGAATGAAATACATAAAAATAAATAGCTTTTGTTTTCATTTTACAACAATGAAAACTTACTTTTGTAATTTGCATTGATTTAAACACATACATGTAGTAGTAACCCTCTAAAATGGTAATAATAATAATTGATAATAATAATATTGATGCACTTACAATTAAATTTTAACTTGTAAATGCATCATTCAGAGTCAATACACAATGTATATATCTATTGAATTAAAAATAACAATAAATTATTAAAACACAAAATTGAATAAAATATTTTTTTTCTTTGCGGGCAATCAGATTTCATTGTGGACAACCAAAATTTCAGTAACACTTGCTTGGCTGGGACAGTTGTTAAAAATTTTAAGGTCAAGGCTTGTGAATGAGTTAAATTTTGAGGTAACATCTGATACCAGGTATCAAACCAGGGAACCTCTGCTGACATGTACAAGTTGAATGATCAACCACTATAGCACCGCAAGTGATAATATTCTCTCAAAAATATGAGACATTGTGTGGAAGGTCCTAGATGTTGAGACTAAAGTCAAAGATTAACCCATAAATAGAGATCCAATGACAAAGTACCAGACACATAGTTGTGGATATCATCCAAAAGTCAGAGTAAAGAGTGTCTAGCCACAGGTTGTGGCAAGAGTAATGGCAAACATATAAACTAGATAGATGTCACCACAGATGGGCCCCCATTAATTAGTTAGCATATAACATGTACAACTGAACTCGGATATAATGAAATTAAAGGGGAATACATTTTCTTTCAAAACAACAGGGGTTTCAAAATAACCAGGTTACAAAGGTAATAAAGTCATTTACCTGGGGAATCATTTCAAATAAATCGGGATTTTAATGTAACAGGGTTCAATATAAGTGGGTTCCACTGTATAAGGATTAAGAAATATTCCAAGTGACCATCAACATTATCAAGACAACTTTGTAGCTCAGCTGAGCCAGAATCATACTCACTTGTTAAATATGTAAAAGCATGAGGTTAGTATCCCCGCTAGCCAAGAACCGCTAATCATGTAAGCTACAGCGAACAGGGCCCACACTAACATGGCATGTAGAGCAAATACTGTGTTGATGTAGAAGTAAATTGGCTCCACCCAGTTCTGAAACCAGAAACAAAACAATATCAAGCATTTAATTATAGACTTTCCATAATTAGTGATTAATTATAATATGGCAGCATAGTATTTGTCATCAAAACAAATGTATTATCTCCCTTGTCAATGAAGTCTTTTGCTTACTGTTGTCATGTTATAATGATCAATAAGAGATTTAGTTAAAATTGTACAGTAAACAGTTGGCACTTACCTATATATGACTATAGAGTATACTGTAAGTGTTTTAACTATGTAAGAAGCTTGTCAGATAATTATCTTATAGAATGCAGAAAGTAGTCTGCCAGTGACTTAACTATACAGTATATAAATAGTAAGCAGTAAGTGACTGAACTATAAAATATAGGATAGAGACAGTAGACTGTCAGTGAATTAAATATATTGAAAGTAGAGAGTGGCCTGAGAGTGACTTAACTATATACTAAGCAGACAGTAGCCTGTCAGTGATTTAACTATACAAGATATAAATAGTAGGCAGTCAGTGACAGTGTACCTGAACTACCAGTGACTTAACTATACATTAAAATAGTAGGATAGTGACACTATATAGGAAGCCTGTCAGTGATTGAAGTAACTAACCAGTGACTTAACTAGTAGACATTCAGTGTAAAATACAGGAAGTAGACAGTCACCAGTCAGTGACTTAACTATATAGGAAGCAGACAGTGGTCTGTCAGTGATTTAACTATACAGGAAGTAGACAGTAACCTGTCAGTGACTTAACTATATAGGAAGTAGACAGTAGCCTGTCAGTGATTTAACTATATAGGAAGTAGACAGTAGCCTGTCAGTTACTTATCTATATAGGAAGCAGACAGTAGCCTGTCAGTGATTTAACTATACAGTATATAAATAGTAGGCAGTCAGTGACTTAACTATAAAATATAAAATATAGACAGTAGGCTGCCAGTGATTGAACTACCAGTGACTTAACTATACAGTACATAAATAGTAGGCAGTCAGTGACTTAACTATAAAATATAGGATAGCACACAGCTGTCTGTGACTTCACTGATTGAAACTATACAGGATATAAAAATAGTAGGAAGTAGGCTGTCAGTGATTGACTTAACTACTTAACTATACAGTACATAAATAGTAGGCTGTCAGTGATTAACTACTAAAAACCAGTGATAGAGACACTAACTATACTGTGACTTAACTGTATTGAAAGTAGACAGTGACTTAACTATAAAATATAGGATATAGACAGTAGGCTGTCAGTGATTGAACTACCAGTGACTTAACTATACATTGTATAAACAGTAGGCAGTCAGTGACTTAACTATAAAATATAGGATAGAGACACTACTGTCTGTGACTTAACTGTATTGAAAGTAGACAGTGACTTAACTAAAAAATATAGGATATAGACAGTAGGCTGCCAGTGATTGAACTACCAGTGACTTAACTATACAGTATATAAATAGTGGCAGTCAGTGATTTAACTATAAAATATAGGATATAGACAGTAGGCTGTCAGTGATTGAACTACGAGTGACTTAACTATACATTGTATAAACAGTAGGCAGTCAGTGACTTAACTATAAAATATAGGATATAGACAGTAGGCTGTCAGTGATTGAACTACCAGTGACTTAACTATACAGTATATAAATAGTAGGCAGTCAGTGACTTAACTATAAAATATAGGATATAGACAGTAGGCTGTCAGTGATTGAACTACCAGTGACTTAACTATACATTGTATAAACAGTAGGCAGTCAGTGACTTAACTATAAAATATAGGATATAGACAGTAGGCTGTAGTGACTGAACTACCAGTGACTTAACTATACAGTACATAAATAGTAGGCAGTCGTGACTTAACTGTAATGAAAGTAGACAGTGGCCTGTCAGTGACTTACCTATATACAAAAGAGACTTTAGCCTGTCAATGACCTATCGACATGAGAAGCAAACAGCATTATATTGTGACTTACTTTTATTGGAAGTATTCTATATAGTATACTAAGCACAACCTCCTGGTAGATATTCATCCTCTCCAGTACATTAATGGTGTCAGGGTGTTCTGTTATGTTATCATGTGTCAGCTCATACAAACCTACAGAGCAACAAAATAAACATGAATACCCAATATGTTCGGATACTTTAGTCCCTCTTGCATTCTGTACTTAGCTTATATATTTTTTTTTCTACAGTACATGTAATTGTAAATTTATATGAACCTCTAGACACAGGTGTATACATATATACTTGTAAATTTATATGAACTTGTACAAATTACATATATACTTGAACCTAGTACACAGGAGTATACTACTTGTAGTACACAGGAGTATACATATATACTTGTAAATTTATATGAACCTCTACTTGTATTATATTACTTGTATTATTTATATGAACCTCTAGTACACAGGAGTATACATTTATACTTGTAAATTTATATACGTGTATACATATATACTTGTAAATTTATATGAACCTCTAGTACACAGGAGTATACATATATACTTGTAAATTTATATGAACCTCTAGTACACAGGAGTATACATATATACTTGTATTATTTATATGAACCTCTAGTACACAGGAGTATACATATATACTTGTATTATTTATATGAACCTCTAGTACACAGGAGTATACATATATATTATTTATATGAACCTCTATACACAGGAGTTACATACTTGTAAATTTATATGGTCTAGTACACAGGAGTATACATGGCATCTGAACCTCTAGTACACCATTTTGTTCAATGAACCCTAGTACCCATAATTAAGTGAACCTCTAGTACAAGTATACATTTATACATTTTATAAACATGTAAACATATTACTTGTAAATTTATATGAACCTCTAGCATACTTGTAAATTTATATGCAGTACACAGGTGTATACATATATACTGAATAGTACACAGACTATATAAATTTATTAACTAGTACACATGTATACATATATACTTGGTATTTGTTATGAACCTCTAGTACTGTGAGTATACATACATACTGAACCTCAGTACACAGGAATTATACAAAAATAGAACATCTGTACAGAGATATATACTTGTATTATTTACAAGTTAACTTGTGATATAGGTCATTTTCAGGCATGGGCATTTTGAAATAACAGTCCCCTAATAAGTTACAAAACCATGTAAACAATGCATTGAAAACACTGCTGTATGACTAAATTATGTCCCAGTTCCCTGCTGTGGTCCTACTGAAAAAAATTAGCATCTGACAAATAATTTTCCAAAGGACATGGGCTGAAATTTTAATGCTCAATGCTTTAGCCCTGTGGATGAAAATTCACAATCAAAGGACTCTTAGCCCCTGTGGACTCTTCAATAATGATTTAGGCTAGTCCAAAAGTGTCATTAGGGGCCAATGAGTTAAGAGATTCTTGTATTTTCAAACATTTTTGTATATTTTAGATTTCCCAACTTCAATAAAATTGTGACAAAATTCCCAATTCAAAAGGCTCAGGTTCCATTCCTCATTCCCAAAAGAGTACAGAAAATCAATGTCTGAAGAATACCAAAGAATTCCATTATATACAAATGACCAATAGCCGAAATTACAATTCTAGAACATCTAGGTTTACCAGATTACAGGAAGTGATTATGCCTCAAATTTACCGTCAAATGATCGCTTATCACCAGAAAAAATCGACACTGTCTGGTAATCCCAAAACGATAATTTGATGCTCTCATCAAATGTAGACAACTTAGTTCACAACACATAGATTTTCACATCCTTTATTTTCTTTTTAAGACAAATATACTATTGAGCATTAAAGAAGAACACAAATACTTTAGAATTAAAAAAATTTTGTTTGGGTTTTAATTGTGTATTTCATTGTTTTCATTTATCAACAAAATTAAAACCATGATGAAATTTTGAATAAGAGAGACCTTTACAATCACTGCACATTTTCAGTTTCTACTGTACTCTTTTTCTTGTAGTTAAGTGTCCTTGTTTTCTTATTGAATGAGAATAAATAACGGAAATAGGAAAAAAATACAATATAACAGAGTCAACGTGGTCAAGAGTACATAGTTCAAGAAATGCACATAATGTATATTAGCTTACTACCATAAAAAGACAAAAAGTCAACTTTTTTATATTTTTAAAACAAAATTTTTAACTCCACAAAATTTTCTGATTCTACAGTATGTAGTTTATTCTATTTGTTTTATTATTGTTTTTAATACATCCTGTCAGGAATTTTTCCCGTACATGGATAACCCATTTTCAGGTGAAATGCAACACATTTGACTTGTGCTATGGACTAATGCCAATGCAATGAGGGTTGTTTTGCGTGCCACACCTGCTATAACACAGGACCTCGGTTTTAAGTCTCATCATAAAGACCACTGACCTTCACTTCTTATACCAAGGGCTTGGTAAGGGCTCAGTCACTACTTTTTTAAAGTAGTGGAAACTGAACTTGTGACCTTCAGTTTGCAAGTTGAACACTCTGCCACTTCAGTACATCTGTTACTGACTTCAGGATACAAGTGTATAGCTAGCTGCTATCAGACAGTCACTGGAAACATTTAAAGGGGCATAAGCTGTGTGTGTGGTTTTTTTGTTTGTTTGTTTGTTTTTGTTTTGGTTTTTTTTGTTTTGTTTTTTTAAATGTTTGATACTTAGATTGATATACAATAGCAAAAAAGAGGTACATGCATACACACACCATAAAAATTCATAAATTCCCATATATTTTGTGAAAATTGCTTGAGAAACCCAGGTTTGGCACATTTTCACTTGCAATTGATTAATTCAACCTTACTATTTGTATATGAATACCACACTTGGCCTGATCTTATTCTAACAAAATATATAGGAACATAAGATTTATTCATGCCTGTGTGTGGCTCTTCTTCGTTATTATATATCAAGCACGTTATACAAGTAGTAAAAATAGAAAAAAATAGAAATAATATTTTTTTTTTTTTTGGTAAACACAACTGATGCCCCTTTTCTTTTGTATTTTAATTTTCTAATTTATATGGTAACACAATGATGGCCTTTTGCAGGGACCCACACAGGTTCAATTTAGTTGAAGTATGCAGTCAAGGACTTGAAAAAACTGGCCTTTATATACAGGTAATCCTTATGTAGAGGTGGCCGCTATAGCAATTTCTAATATTTGAAATTGATAATAAATATGCAACCAGTAGTTGGGACATTAAAAAGTGAGGTCCACTGTGCAATTTAATGAGTTCAATGCCTATAAAATATTGATTATTTGATACACAAGACAGCCAATTTCTGAATTTGATAAATTCATTTTATTTCTCCATCACTCCTTTCTCATAAAATTCCTAGATTTAGATTTAATCCTATAACACAGTCTAAAATATAAGACAAACTCCCACTTCTTTACCATAATTCTGTCTCAAGCAATGCCCAGAGGTGGACTTGAAACATAAGCTGATCAGATATATTGCAAAAATCGTCATTACAAGACATCAATTTGTCAAAAGTTTCGAAATTAAAAAATTTTTTTTAGTATCACTGGGGTCAATTCACAATGTTATTCTTAAGCATGTTAGAAAAAAGAAATATATGAACCCAGCTGATGAGAGACTTAAGTTGGCTTTGCTGACTAAGAGTAAAATAATCACAGTTTCGTAACCATTATCAAGCAAAATTTAGAAATTGAATTTCTAAAAATAATTATAGACAGAAACATTTCAATTTGTTTTAGTGTTCATTGTTCCCACACAATTTCCGGAAAAGAGTTGATTCAAAGATCTTGATGTGCTGATCATTCTGAGGTGACTATATATTTTCCTCTCTGTTGTAAATTTTTTTTACAAACAAAAGGTATAGGTGTACCAAGGTAAAGAGGCACATCAGGGTAGAGACAAAAACCAAAACGATACCAAAAATAGATACACAGGTAAAACATAATTGCCTTGCACAGACTCCATGCATTACTGAATCACTAATACTTTTGTGGCAACAAGTGGATTGTCAACTTTGTTATGATTTGATTTAGACATCGTTGTGTTTGTAAACTTGTGCCAATTTACATTGGTAGACCTGTACATAAGTGTGATTACAAGGTGCTTATATCTGAAAATGTACAAACATCAGGGGTTCAAATTTCCCGTAGTATGGGACTTGGTTAATTCGGGTTAGGACCCAAAGTCCAAGGGACTAGCCTCATCAGCATTCATTTAAAATTTTACTGTATTACTTATTAACACAATTTGTCAATTCAGGATGGACTTTTGAAATTTCTCAATTGGACTTACAATGTACAACTAGAAATTTTCTCTCCAAGTCCCGGACTTGAGTATCTAAAAAAGAATTTTGAACCCCTGAATATACAAAAAAATGTAGTTCTACCTAATACCCAAAATGAATTGGCATATGTTTGGAAAAATAATGAGTCAAAATTAGATCAAAACTGGGGTGATAGGCTGAATGTTGGAACAAAAATATGAGAGCCACTGTGCATGAACTCAGAGCATGATAAAATGTTCTTTATACCCCTATTTTCGGGAAACAGACAGACTAAGTATTGTTTTGGCTTTTGACAAAACCTAGATGTCCCACTTTATCTAAGCGGACCTATACACATGTACAAATGTATATGGGCAGAAGGGCATTAAAGATGCTGACGTAGGCATTCAATTCAATATACAAGGACTTAAACATTATACTTTGAATTTTGGTAAACATATTAATACAAATCGTCAAACTGCTAGTATTGATTCAAAGCAACAAAAAATACTGCCACATTAATCAAGCCAACAAAAAACCAATCAAATTGTTGAGATCTCGGGCAGGTTAATAAGTGAGTACAAACATTAATTAATTCACCTTCACTCCATTTCTAATTGCTAAATGCATGCCCTAAGCTAACCTGAATAATCCAGTCGTTATATTTCGCTCACTTCAATCCCTACAATAACGCTTGGATCCATACACAATCAGAATGCTTCAACTGGAAGAAATTTCTACTGGGCCAGACTGTGAAGTCATAGTAATTTACGTCAGAATTTTGTTACGTTGCATTGACTAGTTCGCAACACAGTTTTTTTTTTCAAATTACTGGTTTAAGAAAGTTGTGATTTACCATAAAATTAAAACTGTTAACCTATAATTCATTTGCAGTAAACCTTCAATATATTTTCTTTGGGTTTCTTTTTCGAACATTTATTTATCCTTGATTTATCCTCAAATTTGAAACGGAAATCCAAACTCTGCAGAAATACTGAACGCCTCTGATTGGGTTCTCATTTTTTGAGAACAGCAAGAAACATTTTAACTGGTTAGTTTTCATGCCCTATGAGATCTGAAGAGTTCCGATCAAGGGCATTAATCATTCACGTTAGCCCTAAGCAATTAACATGGACACTAGCCGTGCAGAAAACTTACAATTAGCGCTACATAGTGACTGCAAAAAAGTGAATGTGACAGGAGCTTCAATATGCAAGACATGAATATTCATGAGTTATGCCATACATCACTGTTTGTTTACATGATACAACAATCTACACTGCAGGCATAATACATTAGTAATAGTGGAATTACCTCACTGAACTTAGAAAAAAGATCTTTTGTGTAACTTAACCCTCATTCTTGTAAAACTATGCATATAAATTTTTGTACTAATTATGCTGATAAATCTAGAAGTTGTAAGTGTATGTTGTAATTATTTATCCTAGTTTCAGAAAATATGATGAGAAAATAGATAACTTTGACAAACAATTTAAAAAAAAAATTTATGATTTGTAAATAAAAGTTCTGTGTTAAATCTATTTAAGTCAAAAATTTAAGTAAAACTGCATGTGTTACAAAAAAATAACTAGGCTAATGAATACATGTAAAAAGAAATGAGAAATGGGTTGACTCACTCCTAAAGATACATTTGGACGGGTCCAAGTCATTGATTTACAGAAGAGTCCATTGTTTTTCAGGGGTTGCTGAGTTAAACTGATGTAAGATACTTTCTTTGTTAAGAACTTTTTTCTGTAGGTGGATGAAAGACTTACTGCAGTTTGAGCAGTTTGTTTGTGTCAAATGATGCATGAAAAGAATCTTAGCATCTCTCATGACTTTTGGTACTTTGATTTTCACTGTTATTTCCTTTCTTTGAACAACACTAGGTGAGAACATTTAGGGTGAAAAAGGAAGAAAATGAAACATTTGTAGACATTTCAAAGGAAAAATTAAGATTTACCATTGCAGTAATACTTTTGTAGGAAAATATTCCCATCCCTGTGTTGATGTTTTTATTTGTTATACATGAGGTCAAGACTTAAATCAATTCTCTGTACTGTTAAATTTATGTTAAAATACACTACCTTGAGACATAGATGGTGCCAAAACCATCTGTTTGTAGTAAGAATAGTACAGTCCGGACTCCGTTCGGAAAGAAATCTCTCTCTCAACTTCCTGAAACACAAAAAGTTATGAGGTATTAAAAAGCATGACATCAGTTAAGAACTGGATTCTGTGTCAACAATTACTATACATTTCTTGTCTTGGTTGTAGGGAGACATGAGGATTTGTTTACCCAAGGGAAATCATATTTCCCAAAGGGTGAAGCCCAAGGAAAATATGACTTGTTGCAGGTAAAAAAAATCCTCATCTCTCCCTACAACCAGGGCAATAAATTGTTTATTATACCAAAATACAGAATCCATAAACACTGTTGAATAAGCTGCAAGGATTTTCGCATGAGGGAGATATGACACACGGGAGGGAGACATAACGCATCCAACAGAGACATTAAGTGTAGTCTCCCTGACACATGAGGGCTCTCATCCAATCCCTGACTGTGTTTTTTTAATGGGGTATCATAATATTTGTTATATACCCGGAAATTTCCGCCCCTGGTTATTTTTGCCCTCTTACAACAGAAAACATATTTACCCCCTTTTTCAAATAGCCCTTAATCACCATGGTCTAATGGGTGGCATGTACATTTATGGTTCAATTATTTAGTTTGAAATTTTCGCCATAATTTAAAATTTGCCATGTCATATGTAAGGTTGAAAAAGACGAACATTAAATGAGAGCAAAAAAGTTCAGGTATACAAGTTGAAGTTTTAAATGTGTTATCCTACAAAATACAGAGAAGCCACCAAATTCTTGGTATGAGACTCAATAGTGATCACTATGATTAATATTTTAACATAATTTCATGTCATTTCTAATAAAAACATTTGGTCTTTCCAATTAATAAATTGAACCAGTTAATGATGCCGGAAAATCATTTAATTTGTTTTTAATTTATTGGTGTTTTACACCATATTAAAAAAAATTTCAGTTATATTTTGGCGGCCAGGTTTTAAAGATGGAGCTTGAGGATCGAACCTGGTTACAATGTACCTGAGAAGAGGCGACTGGCCTTCTGCAAGTAAACTGGCATACTTTCCCACAAAATCAGCTTAGGTTCCAGCAGGTCTTGAACCCACACTGACCAGAGGTGAGAGACATCATGGTATATAGATTGATGCTCTAACCACTCAGCCTGGGAGTCCCCTAATAATATATTTTTGGTAGGGATATTATGTAATGGCATGAACAAATCCCATTCAATGTCAGATAATAAATTTGACAGTGATAATAACTGGACAAGTTAATAACAACCTTCCGAATGCAGAGAAACAAATATGTCTAGTTTTCTATGTGCGGACACATCTTCCTGTTCACATTTACTTGTAAGACACATCATTGACAAATCACAGTCTTTCCTTTTCTCATCTTTTGACTAAATTGACACTTTATTACAAGTTATGATGACAGAAGCACTGTATGTTGATCAACAAGTCGGCAGATATGGTGGCACTGATTATACGATTATTTTTCTACAGTCCTCCGGAGTGAATACTATTAGTATCTTAATCTACATCACTTTTAGCGGTGACAGGAAAATGCCAATATCATCTTCGCGACAATTACAAGCAGACATCAATTTGCCATCTTCTTTTAGTACGCTCGCAAAAACCCGTATAACAACAATAATATATAGAAGTAATTAATAGAGAAATACAAAATGTAACTGACAGATGAAGGATTGTCGTGAAAACTAGCTTATGTGATGATCAAAATGTTTGTAAAAGACGGACATTGTCTCTCTGTAGGGCATCTGTTCATCATAAATATTTTTACATTGAGCAGACTTCCTAACATCTGTATATAATACATCCATTATGAATACATTTGTATTTTCTATACATATGGAAAAAAACAGTTTTCCAAGGACATATTCATAGTACTTAATGAAATGGCTAATAACTATTTTGGACACTTTTATATATTTACATGCAAGAGCTAATAGTCCCTTTTACGTTTAAAGAATTTTTCTGGCTAAATTTGGTAATTTTACTGATAAAATTAAAAATAAAGATACTAAGCTTGTGATTCATTTTTTCTTTTTTAAACTGACAACATGGATTTCATATGAAGAGATAAAGGTATTAACTCAGCATTTTTTGGTCTATTTTTGTATATCATAAGTTAGGTACATTAAGTACAAGGTGAACATAATTGGGAAATTTTTATTCAAATTGGGAAAAATATAGCTTATTTTGCATTGCGAATGGGTCCTTTCACCGGACCCACATGTTGATGTTGATGATATAAATCCCGAGAGGTAAGAGGTACTTGGTCCCATATAAATATCAGTTTAAACAGTTTTTTGGCAAGAACATTGGAAAGGCAAGGTATTCTCAGAAAAGAAGGGGCACCTGTTGCGCTTCCAAAATATAAAAAACAGGCACTTGCATATCATCACATCTAACTAAAAGGGGGACACATATCCATAAGCATCACTAGAAATTTTAAATAAATACAATCTATAGTCTTTTTAGATATTTAGCATCACTTAGAAGTACTATAACATTGATACAAAAAGGGGCATTTACTGGACATGTAGGGACACTTGTTGGACTGAATGGGACCAAATTGGGGCAGGACACACTGCAAAATTATCTAGCTAGAACATTACAGTAACAAATTTGAGATCACTTCTAAATGTACCGTACACTAGTGAATGACAATAAAACTGAAGACTTTTTCAGTAAGTAATCAGGCTTATTTGTTTCAAAACTGTGGACTGGGGTTTAATCTTCTACAATTAGAAAAGTTGTAAGAAGTCAACAAAGCTCACCAAAAAATTTTCAAAATAGGTTTTTGACCTAAAGCTGTTAGGTTTAAAGGTCAAGGTATTGTAAATATTTTGACGCCTTCATTTCAGGTTAAAGTTTTTGAAAAGTAGGTTAAATTTCAAGGTCACTAGGTCAAAAGTCAATGTACCAAATGAAAGATCTGGTCATAATGTAGACACCTGTTCTTCCAGCAAACACCTGTCTACCACTAAATGTAGATAATTGTCCTGCCAGAAAACACTTATCTACCACTACATGTAGATGTCTGTCCTACCAGCAAACACCTGTCTACCACTACATATACATGACTGACTACCACTAGCAGCAAACACCTGTCTACCACTATATGTAAATTACTGGCAACCACTACCAGCAAACACCTGTCTACCACTACATGTAGATACCTGTCCTACAAGCAAACAACTGTCTACCACTTCATGAGGATGACTGCCCTATCAGCAAATATCTGTCTACCACTACATGTAGATGACTGACTACCACTACCAGCAAACATGTGTCTACCACTACATGTAGATGTCTGTCCTACCAGCAAACACCTGTCTACCACTACATGTAGATGACTGACTACCACTACCAGCAAACATGTGTCTATCACTACATGTAGATGACTGCCCTACCAGTAAACACCTGTCTACCACTACATGAGAAATACTGTCCTACCAGTAAACACCTGTCTACCACTACATGAGAAATACTGTCCTACCAGTAAACACCTGTCTACCACTACATGAGAAATACTGTCCTACCAAACACCTATCTACCACTACAGGTAGATGACTGCCCTACCAGTAAACACCTGTCTACCACTACATGAGAAATACTGTCCTACCAAACACCTATCTACCACTACAGGTAGATGACTGCCCTACCAGTAAACACCTGTCTACCACTACATGAGAAATACTGTCCTACCAGTAAACACCTGTCTACCACTACATGTAGATGACTGTCCTACCAAACACCTATCTACCACTACAGGTAGATGACTGCCCTACCAGTAAACCTGTCTACCATTACAAGTAAATGACTGTCCTACCAACAAATACCTGTCTACCAATACATGTAGATGCCTGACTACCACTCTGAAATTTACAGTTAAAACATCACCATCAACTAATTGTAGATATAAACAGATCCATTATGATTATAAAATGTCCATCATGGACTACAAGAATATACATGTACATGTACAAACAGGAATTGTTTATTTAGAACAGATACATATAGTAAATACCACAGAGGGATTTTTAACTGTTTTCTCTGTTATGCAACACACAAACTAGGAAATATCAATCATTGTTGACTAACATTATTTCTCACTGAACCTTTTCATTAAAATCTAATTAACAAGAAATGAAAAGCATATATAATAATAAAAAAAAGAAAACAAAAAAACAAGGAGAGAATTTCTGAGCTGTGTTAATTGTAAATGCATCCTGTTGGATAATGTTACATGTACTTGAGAAACTGATAATTAACTAGTCTATGTCAGGAATTCTCCTTTATTGGAGTAGGCAATAAATCTCCCATTTCTTCTCTTTGAAATCCATAAATATAGCTGAATTAACCAGAAGTGTCTCTCTGCCTGCCTCTGTCTCTAGTATGTCTCTGTCTGCCTCTCTCTCTAGTCAGTCTGTCTGACTCTCTCTCTCTAGTCTCTGTCTGTCTGTCTGTCTGTCTCTGTCTGTCTGTCTGTCTGTCTGTCTGTCTCTGTCTCTCTCTCTCTCTCTCTCTCTCTCTCTCTCTCTCTCTCTCTCTCTCTCTCTCTCTCTCTCTCTCTCTCTCTCTCTCTCTCTCTCTCTCTCTCTCTCTCTCTCTCTCTCTCTCTCTTTGGAGATCATTCAAAGAAGCATGAACAATTCAAAACCATATTAACGTCATTTGACTTAAACTGGGAACTTTCAACTGCGAATTGGGAAAAAATGCATTGTTTTTGCATTGGGAATGGGGCCTTATTTCAGCCTTGTAAAAGGCTATATGATAGGGTGGAAAATCACTGTGATAACATAGCCTATACATATATTTATGGTTGCAACTGAAAATTCCATCTGTGGAAGGTTTCACTATTTGTGTAGATTCTTCATACATTTACATCATATAAAATATACATTTATTGCCCTGGTTGTAGGGAGACATGAGTATACCCAAGGCAAGTCATATTTCCTGAGGGCAACATGAGGGAGACATAATGCATGTGAGGGAGATATGACACACATGAGGGAGACATGAAGAGTAGCCTCCCTGACATGTGACGACTCTCAATCAATCCCTGACTGTGTTCTATCAATGAGGTATAATAATGTAACATTCCAGTTCCAGGCTTTAGCTACTGGATGCTCTTAGCTTAATCAAACTAGCACTAAATTAACAACAGCAAAGTAATCATAACTCTCTCCTTAACCGGAGATCAAATACCCAGAGTGTACATTAAATAAAGTGATTACTGCAATAAATCAGCATGTACTGGTAGAAACAATACACATAGTTTATTAGATACATTTACAGTTCTCCTCAACAAATCAAACATTTACTGTAGTTGATTATGTGCAAGTCAATAAAAAGAATGGCATCTCACACTGGAGGCAGTTGACGCCATAAATAAAAACTGCTTTGCTTGATGTGTCAGAAGTGACTCATCTATATGACCCTGAATACCCCAGTCACCCCGACCTTTAGCCATTTTAGATTTACCATACTCACTTCTTTTCTGTTTATGAAAAATCTGTAATTCTGTATAATTGGAATTTGAATATCAAACAAAAAATAAAAAGAACAGGCCTACTGATCCCCTGGCCTACTCTAGAAAGTCCCAGTCAGGACACATATAAAACACATCAATTTTTTATGAGAAAATGACTGATAAAGCACAGCTATCTAATAATTAAAAACTTGATTAACTGACATACGAGTTAGATACAGTGAAAATCAAGACCTTAATACAAAACAACTATGGAGCTTCTTCTTTCAATACAGAACATGAATCTTAAAATAAAAATTTATCATAAATGTAAATGTACCGAAATGTTCAAGTCTTACGAGTGCTTTACTTGTGATTAAGATTTTTGTGAAAGGAATAATTAAAGAAAATTAGCATAATGAATTATGAGAACTTGAAAACATTCCAAATATTATGTTCAATGTACAATGAACAACTCACTGTTCTTTGTACATGTATATGGGTGTAAGCTACTATGTTTAATAAACTGGCTGTGGTTGTAAGTATTTGTACCACATTGAATTTTCTTACAGTTCTATTTCTATCAATCCATCCCTGCATGTTCCCCCAATTAAAACTGCAATAACACTTGTCTGATACACCACAATTGAAAACCAATACCCTCATTATTGACTAAATCCAAAAATCAATAAAGTTTTATGTTTCCTACAAGTCGGTATGTAATGAACCCTCATCAATGATCCTGAATCTAAGGCTTAAGCTACTGATCCACGACTGGATCTGGAAACAGCTGTGTGAAATAATACATAAACCCAAATTCATGCCAATACAGATTTGATAACGTGGAAAATATACATCTAAACCTCTGCATTTTCAATAATAGCATTTCAAAGATGTGAAGTAAGAAATATGAAATGGTTATAGGTAATGGGTGATGTCCTAAAAACACTAAAATACAGATTTCTCGACAAGGTTACGATTTACATTTTGTACCTCACTTTTGTTGGTCTTTGATATCACACCAAATTTATCTTTCACAGAATATTTGTGAAACTGTATTGGCTAATAGATTTTTTGTCCACCGTTACTCTGAACATTGCAAATTAACTTTTGATATTTTTTACGAAGATAACTGAGTGTCCAATAAGCATGTGCTGTTTGCATTTAATATATATTCTATTCTTATTACCCTTTGCATTTATTTTCGCACATCATCATTTCATACCTAAATCAGGCAAATTTGGTCTTTTCTGTAGTTGAAATTGTCAATGTGCCAGGTATATCGAGTGATCTTGACCCATTTTTAACTCGTACCATAGCACTCTCGGCTTTATCATTCTTCAGACATATGTACTGCCCAACTTCACAGGACATGGAAGCACAATCGTAAAACATGAGGAACGCATCATTTTCACAGTTAAATTGTTTAGATTTTGCTAATGTCAGCATTCATTTTAGGATAACATTAAAGATTGGAAAAATTTCTACTAGTGACCTGATATTTTATTCATGTATTCATCTGATTAGCTTCAGGTTTTAAAAAAAGTGTTGAAAATCACATCTTTTACATATTACATATACTTTCCAATAAAAACCACTACTGTATTTGAAAATAAAATAAATACACATAAATATTGTCCAAGTTTTACATATGTCGATTGTGTCAAAGGCTAAGATTGCTAATAGACAGAGCGTGTATAGCACCAAGATCCCCCTGACCAAATTAAGAAGCACATTTGATATGGCGAAAGAGTTTACCTGAAAGGTCATTACAAATTGTTTAAGGTACTGGAAAACTTAAATTCTAATCAAACAAATAACTTCTAAAAGAAGATCTTTTACAATGTTTCAAATGTAAGATAATGTATTTGAACACACATTCTCGTCTATATGTCATGGGACAAAAATCACAATTGCGACAGCTTATATTGCTGTAAGAAAAAAACAAAGACTCCATGGATCTAAATTTGTGTTGTGACAAGTACAACGACTAAAGAATATCAAGTTTTAATAAGTGAAGCTGACAAAAGCACTTTTTTCCCATAAAGATGTCCACCTACATGTATGAAATGATGCCAAATTTATTTATAGATCTTGTATTTTATCATTATTGCAATGAATGTTTTGCTAGCTGTTACTAATACAGTTCATAAACTGTGAATAAAATCTATAAATTTTATGATAAAATTAAACCTGAAGAACAGATAAAAAATCTTATTGGGTCAGTAAACAATTTTATGTCTAAGAAATGGTTTAAAGGTCTTAGTAATCTTGCCGATATATTCTTCAGGAATATTATTTATTTATTTTTTACTATTAATATCATTCTTTTCTTTTTTGGCTCTATATTTTAAGTGGCTCTTTATTAAATATTTCAAGTTATAAATATTAAGTGAAAAATTTGTCAAAATTTATTATAACAAAATAAGGCAATTCTTTAGAAAGTCATAATTACATACTGACTTTCAGGCCACTAATATATGACTCAAGAATCTTAGGGCCTCCATGGTCGAGTGGTTAGAGCATCACACTTCAAGCCATGAAGTCTCTCAATTCCAGTCAGCACAGGTTCGAGCCCCACAGGAACCTAAGTTGATTTTGGTGAGAAAGTGTGCCAGTTTAATTGTGGAAGGCCAGTGGTCTCTTCCCAGATACACTGTAACCACAATTAAAAACTGCCCACCACCAAATAACTGAAAAATTGTTGAATGTGGCGATAACGCTAAAAATTCAAAACCTGAAGAACCTTAATTTGTTTCAATTTCGATCAAGGGCCAGAACCCATTTCAGAAATTATCAAAAGATTTCATAAAGTGTGATTTATAGATTTTTTTATTTTAGATTCTAAGAGAAAATAAAAATTATGTCTTGACTTTAAGATTTTCTCAGCGATATGTGACCAACTCCAATAAAAATCAAAGTACTGAAATTACCGATACAAGTTGATGGTAATTGTTAAGCTTTAGGGAGGTATAATCAGAGACATATATATCTGTATGTCTCTGGTATAGTACACTCAATACTAAAAAATATACATTGTGTAGCCTACATATCTTTGAAAGATGTTGCAGGTTGATTTCAATACACAACACACCCAGCAAATATTGTACCACCGAAATATCAAATATCCCGAGATCTATGAACCATTTCTTAGCTTTTAGATTCTTGGAACTTGATCAATTCAGCAAATTTAGATCATAGAATGTACAGTGGAAACTCACCTGAATACCAGGAGACCACCTCATATGTAAGACTGGGGTCAGACGATTTACTGAAACAGACTACAATTACCAAAACAGACCGAAACAGACCACAATTACTGGAGCAAGATACAAATGTTGTAGTATATATATTTAAGATGTATTTTGTAAAATGATTTAAGTATAATTATGGCTTAATTCTTAATAAATTTCCCAAACAAGACCAAAACAGACTAGATACAATTACCGAAACAAGATCGACCTGTTTTGGTAATTGTAGTGTGTTTCGGTCTTGTTTCAGTGATTTATTTGTTAAATTTAATCAATAATTTTACATAAGTCATGTTACAAAATACATTTCAATTTTTTAAACATTTTGTATCCTGCTATGGTCATCAATGTGGCTTTGTCGTGTGTTTCGGTATTGTTTCTGTTTCGGTAACGTTAGTGTGTTTCGGTCTTGACTCTTGTTTTGGAAATTTATTCAGAATTAATCCATCAATACTCATAAAGCAGGTTACAAATTACATATTTAAAATATTCGACAATATATATTACGACATTTGTATATTTGTCTACTGATTTAATTGTGTTTCGGCCTTGTTTCAGTCTCTTTTGGTAATTCTAGTCTGTTTCGGTAAATTGTCTTACCGTAAGACTGTGTCTTCTGTCTCTTGAACATTTTTTATAACGTATCAAATAGGTCTAGACCCTCACTTAAAAGACCACCTCTCTAATCAGTCTATGCCAATACCATCATCCGATATATAGCCAAACCTGTTATTAGAGCTGTTATCATATATTGTCATCCAGACAAACCACACTTCTGAAAACCTGACGATAATATCATGAAAATATTCAAGCATCGCAATATCGCTGACTCCAATAGAAAAGAAAGTCTTTGTATTTATTATGTACTTGAGCTACCTACACAAACACAAATCACAAACATTACTGTGAAACTCCTCAAAAATATTATTTTTTACCTTTGCTATGTTTCTGTCTTACTGATCAGGGGATATTACCCATGAAATAAACATCAAACAAACACTGCTTAATTGGCATAGTTAGCAAGAATACTACTGAATTTAATTCTGTGGAACATCGCAATATTACGGTGATGATATACATATTTCATTCCATATATTTTACTTTCTGCAGAAAAAAAAAATTAAGTACAGTGGAATCTTGTTATCTCAAAATTCATCGGACCACCCATATTACTTTGAGATATCCGGAATTCTAGATTACAGAAATATTCAATTCAAATATTTCAGTCTCTATTGGACAATGAATTATATTTCTCATGTTAAAATTGGTTTAATGCGATTATTCATTACCATTTCACCTCAAAAGATATAAATTGCATTTGTTTTGCAATTAAACAGGTAATTAAATACTGTGCTTTTGATCCCAAAAAGTATAACTTTGACAACAAAATGTTAATTTCGAGATAAGAAATGTTTTTTTTATATAATACATTGTATTACAATACTTCAGACCGTAAATTTACTTTGACATAAGCAAAATTTCCAGATAAAAACTTGGAGATATCAAAAGTAAATATAGTATAAATATAAAGTAAAAAATCGGGACCGACAGTTCAAGTTTGACATAACTGAAATTTTTTCAACTCATCAAATTTTGACATAATGCAATTCCAGTGTATATGTATACAAAAAACAAACAAGTCTTAACAATTACCTTGATATTGGAGAACCACATATTGTTTTCGTGTATCAGAGACATATAGCATGAATGTTTGTACCCCATGTACAGACATGCCACAACGCCTAATACATTCACGACCAATTGTTGTGTTGTCATCCCTAAAAAACTTGTGCCATCTTTTCCTGGGTGGCTGCCACCAATACTTTTTACATAGCCATTTCTAACGTTACCACTCTTCTGGCGTGATGGCTTTCTTCTCCTCAATTCTGTCATTTTTTTTTAATACTTATTAATTTTTTGGCAATATTTCTAGACAATCAACGCAAACACAAGGAAGTCTCCTGGCCACAATGATTTTTTCGTATAAACACTAGAATATTCAACTTATCGGTCCTAATATCACTTCTATAGTAGATCAAACAAGGAACTGTCGACCAATGTGTTATGGAGTTTTTTCAGTCTGCAATATTTCATCCTTCACACTTCATCTTTTCCATTCACATAATCCAGAGCAATCTGTCCGTATGTTCCTTGCTGCGTAATAACGCTGTAATCTACTTAAACATAAGGGCTTGCCTCTTTTAATACTTGTCTTAAAACCCACAAATTACAAATAAGTGGGCCTTGTCTCTTTATCCATTGGTCAATTTTTTTTGCTCAAATACTGAACATTAGGTATATAGATCTTAGATCTACTTAAATTGCTAACTTCATCAACAAGACATCACTTGTGTCACAGAATCGTTCACATTGTCACAGGTGTGGTTAATCCTATCACTGTAATAAAGACAACACTAAAAATGCATCTATTCCTAATCCTTCACAAATATACACAAGATTGCATACTGTAATTTGAATGATGGTGCTCTCCCAAATGTTCATATAATTTCCCAATCTCTATACAGAAAAAAAGCAACTCGGATCAATTCTGCATAATCTATAAGTTATTGCATGAGTTTTTGCAGTTAAAATGTCACCGTTTTTATCATTGTTAATATTCTCTTTCTGGGGAAATATCCTCAGTGTACATACATCAACTCATTGACTCATGATCAATATTGCGAAGACTAAGCCTGAGAGATGCAGTAGTTAGTGTTATGCCATGTTTGTCACAAACGGGATATTAATAGATGACAGTCTAGAGATCCATCATGCCATGAGGACAGAAAATGCAGAAATCAAAGACACAATGTAATTGGCTTAGTTATAAAAGATTGAATACTGTTCTTGAAAAATAAAACAATTTGATATTTGTTTTCATTTTCTCAAGAATGTAGAGGAAAATGGTGTGGTTCATGTTTTCATTTACTATCAAATAAAATGTATAAGATGTAATCTTTTATTAGAATTCAAAAAGACTGAAAAAAGAAACAAGATTGATTTTTAGAAATACATGTACTATATGTCCTCAAGAGCTAAATGATTCTTAAAAATTTTAAGGTCCCATAACTCAGTCAAATACAGAACAATCACATTTGGCTATAATCAAATTCATCTAAGATCTAATTGATGATAGGCAACAAGGGCAGACAGAGTATATGTCAAATCTTACGAGTATCAAATAAATAATATTACACTGGATCGAACTTTGACAAATGCACTTTGAGTGCATAAATATATATCTGATGTTTAACACAAATATTATAGACAATACATATTTTACACAAACTTTCAAGAATTACTAATTTACCCAAGAATTAATTTGACTATTATTTGTTATATCCAACAGGTAGCCCTTTATTTCAAGTATTTTAAGAATTGGAGAAAATGCTAACATAAATATATTCATACACATACACCTTAAACAAGAGGCCCAATGGGCCTTAATGGTCACCTGAGTAAAATGTGTTTACAGCGAAACCTGTCTTGAGACATCACCCTTCTGACACAGAAATATGGTCTCTCAAGACAGGTGGTCTCTCAAAAGAGGTTTTATCTAGAGGATTATTTCACTAAATGGATTTCAGAATGTTGCCTCTTAAGATGGGTGGTCTTTCAAGACAGGTTCCACTGTATCAGTAAAATACAATGTTCTGATTCCAAATATCAGGAAAAGACCTTTTATTTCGATTATCAGGAAAGTTACTTACTTTTATTTCAAATACATGTACACGTACCACGAAAATATTTTTACTGATTCCAAATACAAGGAAAAATACTATTCTTATTCCAAATATCAGGGAAATATGTGATTTTATTCAATATATCAGGGAAAAAATTATTCTTATTCCCAAATTTCCAGAGATATATTTGTTATTATTCTGAATGTGTCCAAAATCCGTGATACACTTAAATTATACATCAACTTCACTTTCCAATTATACACATATACGAATATACATTGTAGATTACAGAAAGAACAATGTACTCTTCTGTAAATCAATGATCTAGACCAATCAAAATGTGTCTTTAGGGGTGATTGAATTACAGGGTTTGATAAACAGATGTCTTGGAATTAGATATTACTAGTTACATGCACCGATCAACAAGAATTCAACATAACTCTCCGATGATTTAATCATCTGCAAGAGTCCATCAATTTTACTCTTGTGTCATCTAAAATCACATACTAGCCTCAAACGTAAGAGAAACAGACGATGCTACTTGTGAGACCAACCAATGTCTCGGGTGTCATTGATGAATCTTAGCTAAATCTGTTCTCCGGATTGAAAAGCGATTGTTTATGTATACCTTGAGAAATGATCACAATAGAATTGTCACATATTAACATCCTGTGCTTTACAGATCAGACACAGGTATAGTATGAGTTTACAAAACAAAATTGAACAGACTCTCTGGAGGTGGAAGAAAAGGAAAATTTTATCTATACAGTGAAACTTGTATATATAGACCCCCTTAGGGACACAACAAAACCAGTCTTTATAGGGAGGTGGTCTTTATAAAGAGTTTGATTTGTACAAATGGTACAACTGGGGACAGCAAAAAATGGTCTTTATACAAAGGTGGTCACTAAAGCAGGTTTTACTGTATATAGAAAGGTGACCAATACTGTTGTCTGACATGACTTGTTTCAAATGTGCTGTAGTCTCTGTGGCAGAGTGGTGAGAGAACTAAACCAGGGGCCAGTTTCACTAAAGGTCATAACTTTACCTGTAGACAGAAATGAAGATACATTGTAACTTACATCTAAAATTAGTTTCAATAAAGGTCGTACATGTATCTTTCTTCCTATGTATAATCTTACATCTGAGTCTATGTCTGCTTCAAAATACTACTAATTTCAAACATAAAAACATGCATACGTTCATGACAAATAGTTTAAACTGAAATTATATACATATAAATAAAATTGTAACTCGTGTTATGGTTAAAGTTATATCTAATGTTACATCTACATTTACGAGAAAAGTTACGACCTTAAGTGAAACTGGCCCCAGGAATCCAGAAGGACTTTCCTGTTTCCAAGATCCTGTTATTCTACCCCAGTGTGCAGTGTTAAAAAATAAATAGCATAAACCTACTATTGTAAATCCAGTTTTATTCGCAACAATTTTATTTATGCGCACAAGAGCTCTCATTTGCAAAAATAGAATTATTACGTAATGAAGTATGATAACAGTATGACAAAATGGACATTCAAAATCGTAAAAATATCATCTCACGAATAAATCAAGAACTTGTATATAGCAAACATTATGTCTCGCCAAAATTTCCGTTTTTATAGTATTTGAAGAGTTGAACATAATTATATCCACTTAATACCCCTCCATCCCCCAATTCTTCAAGCTGGCTTTTTTCTATTGTATCAGACCAGTCTATTATGGTCTATGGGGTTAAAAGGGTAAAAACCACTATGAATACAGACAAAGTGTTGTATATAAAAGCCACTCAAAGCAGCAGGGAAAAAGTGGTAGTTATAGACAGGTGGCCTTTATAGAGAGGTATATTCATTATAAAAAAGTAAATATAAGTTACATGTATATTTAAATGGCCTTTATAGGCAGGTGCTCTTTATACAGAGGTGGTCTTTAATGCAAGTTTGACTAACAATAAGACCTATGGATTGACTTTTATTCTCCAGGTGCATCATATAGTCTGTTGATATGATGGACACGCAAAGCCTCCATTTTTACTCACAATAGTCTTCATAATTTGGGGATGGGGATGCAATTTTTCAAAATAATGCAATGGATATTCTTTTAGTTTGATAAAAACAAATTATATTAGAAAAAATAATAAATAGAATTCCATAAATTCCTTGAAAGAGCATCTTTAATAAGAAGTCTTTTTTCAATATGATTAAGAAAGTGATCTCTTGACTTAAGTGTGAATGCATTATCTGTGTTCTTACACAACATTTTTAAAATGGATTTTATGATGCACTCAGCCTTTAAGTCTGCATTTCCTGAAAACAGGCAAAATTCAATAAAATCTTGGATAAATATTAGATAATTCGACCAATTTTCAATTTTATTCACTGTATCAATTATAATGAGAGGAAATTTCCCTCATCTTTAGCCAATTAGTAACAAGAATTACTTTCCCACTGATTTTGACAACATTCAAAAAGAACTCCATGTATAAATGAACAAATCAATATGTAGCGAATAAAATGATGTCTTCCTTTACAACACCAATCAATATCTAGCAAAATTGATGGATAGAACTTTGAGGAACGAACTTAAACTGCACTCCTACATTGTATCTCATGTATCAATATTCTGTATCGAAGCGCAATAATTGCAGTGATAAATGGCATCACATGACCCCACACTTCTGTAAACAATTGTTAATCGTTTAATTTGAAATACGGCAGCAAGATCCATCTAAAAAATCTGTACACTTTGCTGTGAGCTACTGGATTAAAATATTGACAATCGTGCAAAATAGATCCAAAATTGATTAGATTTTTGGCAAAGCGAGTTATAAATACGACAAATTGGATATACACAGTTGAATCATTGAACGTCTCTCCCTGAATTTTTGCCTACAATTGTGTTCTGTCTCATTTGCAATGGTGTATGATACTTGCCATGACAAGAAGAGTTTAAATATCGTATTCAACCCATTAAGTCCCCAGGGTGCTACAAAAATAAGAAAAAAGGGGACCAAACAGTAATGTTTTTATAAGGTACAGTAATAAAGTTGTTGTAATTATTACCGAGGGCACCTATCGACATTCTTCTGTTGCTGGGGGCTACGGATAAACTGTTACTTATGGTTTTTTAGGTCCACAGCAGCTAGAAAAAATTCTCGATTGTGTGTAAAAATTGGTGAGTAAATTAAATCTGAACTAAAGCAAGAAAGGCATTTATAGGGATATGGGTGTTTAATGGGTCCAATGCAGTATGAACACTCTCTCCCAAACAAAATAAGGAGAGTCAAAATGTAATTAGCAAAGTCGGGCACAATGGCAAACGCAGGATTTTTTCTGCCCTCCAGAAATAAGGGCCTGTACCTTTGTTATTGGGAAATTTGTGGCATTTTTCCAGGAATGGGGGAAAATCTAACGACATTAGAAATATGTCTAAAGATTATTTCTCTGATACTTTAGAGTGTAGTATTTCATTTTTTCAAATTATCAAAGCTGGCTTTAAACTTGTACCTCAATATTTGCTGAAAAAAAAATTAACTACAACCATTTTTATTCTTTATTTCTCTTTTGAATCATTACAGAAGACATTTTTTTTCTCACAGATGTTAAAATTTGGAATTTTCTCACCTGAAATTTGGGGAAATTTACATTTTGCCAATGGGAATGGGACCTTACACTGTATCTGCACAGACCAGAGAAATTACCCTAAAATATCTTTACAAAAAAGATGTATCTTGACTGCACATCCCCCCCATAAAAAAAAAACAAAAACAAAAACAGGAAAACTGATATTTCTTATGTGACTTGGCCAACCCATCTAATATAGTTTTATTCTTTTTTCGTATCGAAAATCTGTAATTTTATGAAAAATCAATGACAGTTGTCAGAATACAACAAAGGTCATCAGAAATGTGTGTAAATTTTCAAAATAAGTGTTTGACCTAGCTATCAGGTTTTAAGGTCATGGTATGGTAAAAATGACCAAGGTCAAGGTCACTGGGTCAAACATCAAGGTACCAAATGAAAGCTCTGGCCATAAGGAATCTGTATGTGGAATATCAAAGCCCTATCCCTCATGGTTTTAAAGATATAGCCAAGATTAAAGCTTTTGAAAAGTAGGTCAAAGTCCACAGTCAAGGTCACTACATTGTAGGTCAAAAGTCAAGCCAACAAATGAAAGTTAACAAGGACAAAAGTCAAAATACAAAATGAAAGCTCTGGTCATACAGAATCTACATGTGAAATATCAAAGCCCTATCCTTCATGGTTTCAAAGATATAGCCAAGGTTAATGTTTTTAAAAAGTAGGTCAAACTCCAAGGTCATGGTCAATAGGTCAAAAGTCATGGTACCAAATGAAATTTCTGGTCATAAGGAATCTATATGTGAAATACCAAAGTCATGTCCATGCAGTTAAAAATATAGGCCATAAAGTTATAAAGTTTTGTCTATTGATGCTTATAATTACTCGTCATGACATATTCCATTGGAAACATTGTATTCAACTTGATGACTGTGACTAAGTGATTAAAGCATCACACTATAAACCATAAAGTCTCTCACTTCAGCACAGTACAGGTTCATGCCCCACTGGAACCCATAGTGTTTTTGTGAGAAAGTTTGTCAGTTTACTTGCGGAAGGCCAGTGATCACTTCTTGGGTAACCAGGTTCTCTTCTCCACCATTAAAAACTGAGTGCCACCATATACAGTAACTGAAATCTGTTGAGTGTGGCATAAAAATATATTCAAAATTCAAAAATACTTGATGACTATCAAACAATAGTGAAACAAGGGGCCCAAGAGGGCCTAAATCGCTCACCTGAGAATCATCCACAAATGTGGTGAGAAGAGCAAGAAGAATATGTACATGTAGGCTGATCTGGCCAAGACACATTAATATTGTTATTTTAGGAAATTCATAAAAAATTTTAGAAATTAAATTTTGGCAAAATTCTTGCACAAAAACATTTCTTCGCCTAATTACAAGTAAACACATTAAATGAATGCATCAAAGTGAATGCAAGGGGAGATAAATTATGAAATCATGCAAAAATGAATGAAAATGACAAAGTCTGAAAAGATCTCATAAATGTGTCAAAAATTAACATTCCAATTTCTATGAAAAATACAAACTTGAATCATACATCCATGTAGATCACTTAGAAACAATCCGTTTTTCAATTCATGTAGTGGTTCTGGAGAAGAAGATTTTTAAAGAGGGGTACCTTTTAGGACTAATCCTGCCCCACCCTGGATCCACCCCTGGGCCAATCTGGCTGAAAACTACAAACTTGGTAAAGGACCTTAAGCACTTACTTCCTGTAAAGTTTCATAAAAATTTCTTCAATGTTTCAGAGAAGAAGTCAAAAATATGAAAAGTTTATGGATGGACGACAGACAGGGAGTGATCACAATACCTCACTTGAGCCTTCGACTCAGGTGACCTAAAAATATAGGCTAAATGCAGAGTTTTTGAAATTCTCCAGTCTTACTGACAAAACTGGTAAATTTGACAAAAGTCCAGTGAAATTCGTCAAATGATCAGTCCAAATGACCAGTCAATGTCTGCGTCAGCAAATCTGGATTTTGTTACTTCTGTGCATGTGCAGGTTACTTTTATTTTAGTTCCAGATCAGTAAAAGGCTTGAACTTACATATCATTCAATCTGTTCAAAAGTGTCATTAACTCAGATAATTGTAAAACATGTTATGTTATTTTCTGTGCAAACACTGGGTAAAACCAGATGATTTTAAATAATCAGCGCCTGAAATAAACCGGTCGCCAGATGCGACCACTTTGGTGTCTGGGCAACCAGGAGTTGATCAAAGTCTGACAAAGACAAGTAGTTACTGGAGCAAAATAAAACGTTTGGCCCAAAATAAAATGTTTGGGCTAGTTCCCTACCATCCTGCTAAATTCATGTCACGGCCATCATTTATATTAGACAAGACATAATCCTCTTTTTGTGTTAATATTAAAGTTTACCACGTCTGACCATGTGAGAACCATGTGATTAAACATTGACCTGTCATGGCTGACGGCAAGTATCACATACTCCTTGTGAGGTTTAAAATTAGTCATTCATTCCCCAGAAAATTAAAGATGTGAACTCAAAAGAGCTTGTAAATAGATAGAATAAACTTCAATGCAGCTGGCAGTGGCAGGATTCCTGCTAATTAAAATTCATTTTAGTCAAGCGGAGTAGATCTAATTTATATTTATTTGCCTTCAACATTTTTTAACTTTAATCTTTAACAGCTTAAACGGGACGTTCGACCCAATGTTTTTATTTTCAACCGAATTCACATTTGGCCCATTGACATATATTTGTCATATCCTTTTAATGTGCATTAAAATAGTCATTTATAACTGACTTAGTGTTTGTTTTCCACCTGTGTAGGATTAATAATAAGCTGGTCCTCCTTTGTGTTTTTCTTTACTTTTTTCAATGATATTTGTCCAAAATATTTGGGCCAGCACTTTATCATTTGGGCTAGTAGTTCTGAAATTTTACTCACCTTTGTTTTTATTTTTCAGTAAAATTTATATAAGGAACAGTAAAATTTGGCTTCGACCAGTGAAAGTTAGTAATTCACTGGTCAGGTTGACCAGTTATTTATTTTTCATTTCAAAACCTCTGTAAATGATTTTAGGGGAAATCTCTAAATACATGTAATATACCGTATTCGACCCATTAAGCATCCAAGGCGCTACAAAAATCAGGAAAAAGGGTGGGCGTTAATGGGACCAACTTATAATCAAATTGACATAAAACATTTAATTTTTTATAAGGCAAAGTGGTAAAGTTATTGTAGTTATTACCGAGAACACCAATCAACATAATTCTGTTGCTTAGGGGCTACAGATAAACTGTTACTGAAACTTTTTCCGGTCCACATCTCCTTGTCAACCAGCCAGAAAAGATTTTAGATCGTATGCAAAAAAGGGGAGGGGTGCTAATAGGTAAATGGGTGCTAAATGGGTCGAATACGGCACTTTCTTTGTGTATAATGCACTGTTAACATCATCTTGTAACAATTACTGATATTTCATTTTACGATAGCATTGGGATTCAGAAAATGTTAGAAACTGCATAATCAATATTTATTTATACTTTTGAATCATTCCCTTATCTAGGCACCCCACTGTGAAGTCGGTCTTCAGACACTATAGTACACTCCACCATCAAACTTTTTTTAATAAACTTTATTTTCTCATAGAAATATAAATACCTGTGTATAATTACTATGTCAAGATGATAAAACTCATATTTTACAAACTTTCTGTCGTTTCAAAATCATTCAATTTTATTTCATAATTGGCAAGCGAATATATTGCAAGCCAATTTTTCATGCAAATGTTCAAAACAAACATGGTGGTTTTGATACGTCAGCGACGTCCGGGAGCAGTTTGTGAACGCACATACACAGATTGCTTACGTAATATGCAAAGAAACATTAAGATGGCTACATGTAGAACTCCAAATAGATAACCTCCGATATAACATGAAATGAACTTTTACGACAACATTTCAACCATTTTGTCAAAAGTCATCTATGCATTCTATCTTTATTTCTGAATAAATAATGCAAACAGTCATCTGTTGACACGAAAAATACAGAATTAATTTGCTGATAGAGCATCACTGTCTCATATTATTTTCTTTAACTGGTGATGGACAAAATATGTGTACATACTTCAAATTTCAGCTTTCGGCTCTTAATTCAATTTGAAGGAACCACAGTACAGTTCTTATTGCTCACTTGTTGAAACTCTAATCTCAATCCGCATTCGTTGAAAAATTAAAGATTATTCCAATCAGTCTCACTTCATTCATACGACCACTATTATACCAAATAATAAATCAACGCTACATTTTTGTAGTGTTCATTACTAAGCTCAATAATTTTTCTGTTACATGATGGCAAATTTTTTTTTCATGGTAGTGAAAAGACCACCAATGTACCCAGGAATGGACCACCAGTCATTTGCAAGTAAACTGCAAACAAATATGCACTTCTGACGAGACAAGAGACTTCATAATCTAGAACAGCATGCTCCAATTACCCTGCATTACAGGCTTCAAATATACTACATGTATGAAAATGATGTAACATGGAACTGCTAACAGCAATATGGTTGAATTGTACATGTGAAGCATTGTACATTGTATTTCAAAATCATGACAGAGTCCAACCCATATTATGTAAGCTAAAACTAAATTGTTGAACCAGACAGGCAGACAAATGGACAGAGACTGTCTATTCGTAGGCCTGTATTTGGTTTGCAGTCTAGCCATAAATGAATCATTTAAATCAAATTTTTATCATACTCATTATTTGATCAATAATCTACTTTTAAAAATCCAATTATCTGTCATGATTTTACAATAATGTAATTGCTATCACTAATACACAAAATAAGATGAATTCACTACTTTATCAGAAATAGATAAAAAGAATAATTTTAGATATAGAGATCTATCTTAAGATTTCAGGATTTCTCATCTTCAACTCTATGACTCTTCAGAAAAGTTGAAGCATGAAATAAATCAAAACTTAAATACATGTATCGTGACTTGCAGGCCCCAAATCACCAAATTAACTTAATACTCAGGTTTAATCTAATACTGGTACTTGTGGACCCTTGTAACTCAATACTCAAACTCAACTTGCTTGTGGACCCTTGTAAACAATATTAAGGCTTGTAGGCCTTTGTAACTCAATACTCAAACTCAACTTGCTTGTGGACCCTTGTAACTCAAAACTGAGGCTTGTGGACCCTTGTAACTCAATACTCAAACTCAACTTGCTTGTGGACCCTTGTGAACAATACTGAGGCTTGTGGGCCTTTGTAACTCAATACTCAAACTCAACTTGCTTGTGGACCCTTGTAACTCAATACTCAAACCCAACTTGCTTGTGGACATGCTTATGGACCCTTGTAACTCAATATTTAGGCTCAAGTTGCTTGTGTACCCTTTCCACTATTACTTGACTTACCTTTATATTAGTAAACCAGAGCATATTCTCATGAAGTGTACTCATGTACACAGCATGTTTATAGCCACATGTTACCATGGAAACTATGCCAATCAGCAAACTGATCCATGAAAGAAAGGGAGGCAATCCATCTTCTGTGACCACATTTTCATCCTTCTGTGCTTCAGCTGATACCTTAACAGATTTAGTCTGTTTTATTCCTTTCCTCTTCCTCAATTCCGACATATTTTCTACAAATACATTAAAACAAAATTACTGAAAATAGTTCTTTTTATTATTCACCATTCCTATTGTAAAATCCATATATCCTGCTGGGGCGTAGTCTTATGAACTCTTTTTTGAGCTGAACGAGTTTAAATTTTAAGTAATACATCATAATTACACCGGTAAGAGTGGTTGTTCCTACTTGTCATCATACCCACGAGTATCCAGTGAGAAATAAAACACTTTTCCCATGAAGCCGTTCATACCTCAAAAGTGAGCAGAATCATCCGTATGATAATCAAAATGTCACTCCACCCCACGCGTTACATGAATCGAATAATAATAAGTTTCTTTCATGTTCAATTGTTATTGAATCTGTCATCTTAGTAACCTGACCTGTAATGTTGTTTTTAAACAAAATTTACTTTACTCTCTGAAACAAGATATCTCTTTGAGTACCCATGCCTCTGTGGCCAAGTGGTGGTTACTGGCATCGCGCTTTGAACCATGACATCCATCACTTCTGGTCAGCACAGGTTTGAGCCCCACTGGAACCTAAGCTGTTTTTGTGAGAAAGTTTGCCAGTTTACTTGCGGAGAGTGGGTGGTCTCTTCTCAGGTACTTAGCAACCAGGTTCTCTCCTCCAACATTAAAAACTCGCCACCACCATACATGTTTAACTTAAAAATTGTTGAGTGTGGCATAAAACACCATTCAAAATTCAATCTTTCAGATGAACCATTATGCCAAATAGAGGTAAGCCATTTATGAAGTCCCATAACTCCAGCAGATACTGCTGAATCTTGGCCATAAATTAAACATGAATCCTGGATCTTATTGATATATATATATATATCACTTTATATCAAATCTGGTAAAGATTTGACAAAAGAAACTCTTTATTTGACATAAAACAAAGTGTTTAAAACAGACAATCATATAAACGGACAAAAAGAAAAACCAAAAATATGCCTCTTATCTTCAATTCTAAGGGCATACAAATATGCAGTATTCTTTTGAAAGATGTACATGTAAGATGGAGAATTGTCTGCAGTATGTGTATACATAAGCTTTCTTGCATGCATTCCATCACATTTTAAACCTGTAATTGACATATCTCCAAATGTCTGACACTTTGCACTCCATAGGTTTTTTTTTACATCATTCACATCATAATCACACAAATGTTTGATGGGCCATTTAATTGACTTCATAATGGGAAATTTTGCCAAAGTGTGTCATGTCCTGCATTTGGCCATGGGTCAGTTGACTTCAATATAGCTGAACAACATAAAGAAACATTTGCTCCTTACAGCCCCCAAATAGTACTAGACTTTGCGGGACACTGATAATGAGGATGTGAAGTCACTTTCCCATTAGTTTGACTCAAGGACTCTTCACCTTTAAAATATCAGTCATTCAAGGACTTCTACAGTCCATATCATACACATTATACAGTGAAACCTGTCTCAAAAGAGCACTCCTGCCACTGAAATGTGGTCTCACAAGACAGATGGTCTCTCAAAAGAGGTTTTATTTTTAAAAAGGATTGATTAATCACATTGTTTTTGGAATGTGGTCTTTCATGAGAGGTGGTCTTTCATGAGAGGTGGTCTTTTATGAAAGTGGTCTGTCAAGACAGGTTTCACTGTACTACAGTGAGTTAAATTAAAATGATCTGACAAAAGTTCTTGTACATGTACATGTAAAACAATATCTGGGTAGATTAATTTATTCATCTGGGACTCCAGATAAAGGTCAGCTTAGGGTTTTATTACAGTGTACTTAGATTTCATCAGAACAAAAACCAGGAGGTTTATTATCAGGGGGTAACAAACAACCCCATTAACTCTATAAAATAAAACTAGGTGTAAGATTCAGTGTATGAAATGAAAACAAAAGATAATGTATCTTGTATAAATATAATGCAACATACATGTAAGAATTTGGCCACTATAAAAAGTGAAAGGAATCTTGAATATATTGCCTGTCTGTAAAATAGGGGTCATTTTTATATGGTGATATTCCCTAAATACCACAACAACATAGAACTTGGGATTTTTACCCCTTCACTCAAATGAAATGCAATATTTACAAGTCTTTTAGGTGAAAGACAAAACCATGTTACCGTATATATTTCAGAAGACATAACACATTAAAGACCAACACTGAAATTGACAGGGGCTCAGAAAAAGTCTAATGTATTACCACTTTATTTACCATAGAAAACATTTCTATTCCACTAAAAACTTTTTCAATTGATTTTCAAAAACCTTTTACATAAAGTTGAAACTTATTTATCTTTATTAAATTACAAAGCAATCTTAAAACAATTGAAAAGCAAGTTACACAATGTTTATTGATGTGTCTTGCAGGAAGTGATTCTGCTTTAATACTAGGAATTCAAATTCATGAGTTCTTGTTCATTTTTTGTATTTAATTTGCATATTTTAGTTTCATGTGTAGCATAATTTGTGATTGTCACAATATTTAATTTTAACATACTGGTCACGATAAACATACATGTATATATGATCAACCTGACAAGATCTGTCATATCATCTCACATGAACACATGATCAATATTATCTGGCATGTACATGACCAACCAGGCAACTACAATATTATCTCACATACACATGATCAACCTGGCAACTACAATATTATCTCACATACACATGATCAACCTGGCAACTACAATATTATCTCACATACACATGATCAACCTGGCAACTACAATATTATCTCACATACACATGACCAACCTGGCAACTACAATATTATCTCACATACACATGATCAACCTGGCAACTACAATATCATCTCACATGTACATGATCAACCTTGCAACAACAAAAATATCATCTTACACACACACACACACACATAATCAACCTGGCAACTACAATATTATCTCACATACACATGATCAACCTGGCAACTACAATATTATCTCACACATACACATGATCAACCTGGCAACTACAATATTATCTCACATGTACATGATCAACCTGGCAACTACAATATTACCTCACATGTACATGATCAACCTGGCAACTACAATATTATCTCACACACACACATAATCAACCTGGCAACTACAATATTATCTCACATACACATGATCAACCTAGCAAATATAATGTTATCTCACATGTAACAACAAAAATATCATTTTACACACACACATAATCAACCAGGCAACTACAATATCATCTCACACATACACATGATCAACCTGGCAACTACAATATTATCTCACACATACACATGATCAACCAGGCAACTACAATATTATCTCACACATACACATGATCAACCAGGCAACTACAATATTATCTCACACATACACATGATCAACCAGGCAACTACAATATTACCTCACATACACATGATCAACCTGGCAACTACAATATTACCTCACATACACATGATCAACCTGGCAACTACAATATTACCTCACATACACATGATCAACCTGGCAACTACAATATTACCTCACAAACACATGATCAACCTGGCAACAACAAAAATATCATCGTACACACACACACACATAATCAACCAGGCAACTACAATATCATCTCACACATACACATGATCAACTTGGCAACTACAATATTATCTCACATATATGTGATCAACTAGGAAAAATACAATGTTATCTCACATGTACATGATCAACCTGGCAACTACAATAATATCATCTCACATACACATGATTGTTTGTTTGTTTGTTTGTTTATTGTTGTTTAACGTCCCACTCGAGAATATTTCACTCATATGGAGATGTCACCAAATGCCGGTGAAGGGCTTCAAAGTTTGGCCTATGCTCGGCACTTACGGCCATTGAGCAGTAGGGTTTTTTAACGTGCCAACACCTACTGTGACACGGGACCTCCAGCTTTTACTGTCTCATCCGAAAGACAGGAAACCAACCTGTCGCCGGCGGGACTCGAACTCACGACCTCACGATCCAGAGTCGAGCGCGCTATCGACTGAGCCAGGCCGGCTCACATACACATGATCAACATGGCAATTACAATATTATTTCACATATATATGTGCCATCTTATATGCATGTATGCATTGTCTCATACTACACCAGCCCAAACCTAGAAATTCCCATATCATCTCTCATACTGGCAACTGTTAAACTGTCATATCATCTCAAACATATCCAAATGTGGCAAATACCATACTATCCAGCAATAAAACCAAATTTGCAAATGAGAAACTCAGATTATATGAAACTTCATGACCCATCAATTTGAATCATGGAATGATACAATCTTAGTAAGGTGTTAAAATCTGTCATTTCTATACAGTTTTATCCTGCAGTGTGGTTACACTTTACTTAATACTTAGATGATTACCGACTGAATCACTGTAATTCAACAACGTGATGCAGGCAATGTGTCAACAACTGTGAGAAACTTTGACCTAGCTGTACTTGTGATGGCGTTTGTCTCTGCAATGTCACGTCTAATTAGAGTAAAAATACAGACAAAAATTTTTACAGACAGTATACAAATTTATATCCGACAGAAACATTTGACAGGTTTCCTGGAAGAAGATTTCAAAGTAAAAAGTGTTAATTCTTGACAAGGAAAAGGGCAAAAAGTACAGCTTCAGTCAAATACTTTTGAAAATAATTGTGTTCACATTATCTGAGTGGTATTATTACTGTTAAAGCGATATGAGCTGTCGCAGGCGAAAAATTTTACATGCCCATTTTATGAGATATTTTATTTCGTATATATTCCAAAGGGATCATCTGGTGGTTAGAATAACAAGTGCATGTGTACAATTGCAACAATCTTGCTAAACGTAACCCGTAATATCAGTTATTTTTGTCCACCATACTTTGAGCATTGCAAATTAACAATCGGTAATTTTAAGATTACCAAGTGACCAATAAACATGTGCTATTTGCAGTTAATATACATTCTATTCTTATAACCCTTTGCGTTTATTTTGGTACATAATCAAATCATACCTAAATCAGGCAACATTTGTCTTTTTCGTCGTATCAAAACATTCCTTTTTGAAATTGTCCATGTGCCAGGTATATCGACCCATTTTTAACTCATCCCATCGCATTCTCGGTTTTATCATTCTTGACACATATGATCATGAACTGCCCAACTCCACCGGACATGGCAGCGCAATTGTTAAACATGAGGTATGCATACTTTTCACAGTTATACTGTTTTGATTTTGTCAACATCTGCTTTCAGGGTAACATCAAAGATCGGAAAAAGTTCTTTTAGTGACCCGATATATTTATTCATATATTCATCCAATTTTCTTCAGGTATTTAAAATAGCGTTGAAAGCATATATTTTACAAAAAAGACTGGCTGGCTAAAGAGGTTTATTCATTATAAAAAAGTTCAGAAAGGATATTTTTGAAAGGCCTTTATAGGCAGGTACCCTTTATACAGAGGTGGCCTTTAATGCAGATTTAACGTACATGTATCTGGCCTACATGTACATGTAGGTCAGGCTTGAGTAAACATTTGACCCAATGAAACAATTAGGTCAATACAGATGAACTCCAATATCATAATAATGATTGATCACTCTAACAAACAAATGAAATTCTATAGGAATGGATCCAGAGAAACAGACAAAATTTCTACCTGTAATTTACGTCATACAAAATCAACAACACTCACTTGTATTTGCATTTCACCTGTCACATTTTCCTTTAAATCATCAAAACAATCAATTAGTAAATGGCAAAAGTAAATTAAAATGTACCTGCAGACTTTTTCTATTTGTTTGGAAGACATTGAAGTACAGAATATCCTAAAGCTGCAATGTTCTAAATATATATAGGCTATTTACTTGTGATCATACATGAGCCCCTACCAATAAATCAAGTCAACCGAGATATATACATATGAACTTTGATTAATATAATGTCAAGCTTTTAATCAAAAAGGAAATTTTATGAAAATTTAAATCAGAACCATGGACATACAGGTATTTAAAATTTATCTAAATCAGAAACAATAATGAAATTGGTTGGTCAACTATAACATCTAATATTGTTGGTAAATTAACTGGCCAGACTGCCTAGAGACACAGAGCAATCTAAATATACATTATGCATTATATAATTATGTACTGGTGAATTGTGTGATAATTATGAATTGTGATACAGAACAAAAATCTCAGAGACCTACAATTTACAAATGTACACAACAGACCAAAAATGCATGTAGCATAATAGCAAATAAGAGGCTAAAGGCCTTCATCCTTTACCTATACACACACATAAGTCCCTATCAGGTGTACCTTTCATGGATCTACATATAATGATGTATAACGTGGGAGAGGGGTCATGGAAATCTCACTTGGTGTCTCTTTACCTTAGAAATGTTCAGGGACTGATAAATCCCATTGCCCAATGCCTGGGGCAAGAGCTTTATTTGTAAAGAAAGTGAAAATTTCATCAGTAACTGCCCACAGACAATTACATCAATATACATTTACCTTCACAAATGAAATTACAGGCAAGACACTGACAAATCAATTGGTCAGCCCCTGAATGTAACAAAGCTGTCTTTACCAAGATTGAAGAAAACTTGTTGGGGTTGGGTGATTTTAGAAAAATATTTTTAAAAATGTCCAAATGTGTACGCATATTATGCATACTGCACAACACAATACTGTAAATATGTCAGATATTTCTGTGGGTTGGTAGTTACGTGATTTCCTTAAATGTAAACCATACCAATGGGAGCTTTTTATGCAATGTCACAATTTAGAGTAATTCTATGCACAACTGTAGAACTGGTACACTGGGGGTTAATTACACAAAAAAACTCTCGTATTTAGTGTAAATTACCCCTACTGGTAAATTTCCACGTTTACAGTAATAGATCTGGAAGTAGATCATTGTAATGTTGGTCATACAAATCCTTCAGTCAGGTGAACTAATAAAGAACTACTCTTCCACTAGTTGGCTTCTTGATCATCCATAAACATGGTTTTCCATATGATGTACTATATTCATTACATGTACCTAAATTTATATGTCACAGCTAGTATGAATCAACACTGCATCATCAGCTGTCGAGGTAGCTACATACATGTATACATACATGTAACATGTGTATGAATTGACAGCTTGCAGCGATCTAGTGATAGAGTGTTCAACATGCAAGCAGAAGGTCCTGGGTTTGATTCCTGGTACAGGGTTGTACCAGAGACTTTCAAAAGTGGTACATAGTGACTGATCCTTTGCCAAGCCCTCAGCATATACAAAGGCTTAAGTGAAAGTCACTGTCTTTTGGATAGACATAAGACTGAGGTCCCATGTTATGGTAGACTAAGCACATAAAACCTTCACTGTATTGGCATCTGACAATAGCACAGGGCAAAATTTGTGGCATTCCATCTTCAGCTGGTGACAGTCATGAAAGTGAAAAAAAAACTCTGGGCAAGATGGCAAATACAACAAAACAAACAAACAAAATATAACCATGAAAAAGAAGATTATCTAAAATTTCAAATAATTTTTTACCCATTTTTGGTGCAATATCTTTCCTCTTATCTGTGTCAACAGCACAATATGTGAACATATGTAGGTACACGTACACTGTATGTAAACATCAATGGCGAATATTATAGCAAATCATAAATCATCAAAATACCCAATATTCAATAATTCAAAATCATTCTCAGATTAAATATCCAAATTTTGATATGAATTTACAAAACTGATGATTGGGGTCTGTATATCTAACGGAAGAATCAAAAACTTCTGTACAAATCTTCTCCACTTCCTTGATCACTCATCAAAATTAAATGAAATGTCAGATTTTGATGAGTTTACCTGGAAATCGTTTTGTACACACATGCAAACACATACATCAAAATTGTCCACATACAACATGAAATATTCATGCCATGGTCCAATGACTTCAATAATGATAGCATATCTTCGTCTTAAGTACCTGTCCTAGCACTCAGAAATTATTCATCAATTCTAAAAATGTTAGCACAGTGCTATAAATCATTAACCAAAACTTCAAGATTCACATTCATGACAAAAAACACACATTATAAAATAGGTTTACTAGATGTCTGTTGGAAAGGTATAATTTATAATTATTGATTGTTATATCATTCATATTCAGCTGCCAAAACATATATGTAGTTGCTATCTATAAATAATTGACAAATTTTACAGAGTGCAATCTTAATGTATATAGGTGCACATCAACAAACTGAAGTAATGTGCATAGTTTATACACCATATGGTTACTGAGTATACATGTACAATGTCAGTGATTTTTCTTAACTATATTATAACCTGCTTTCAATATTGGAAACATTTCTCACATATCAAAATAATATGTTTCCAGCAAAATTAGGAAAAAAGACATGAATTTTGAAGGAAAACTTTTTACAAAACATATTTTGCAAGGGAAACAACCTTTTTAAAAATGTTTGAATAATATCAGAAAGGCTTCCACTTTGTGTCATCCTATTCCCCCATCCTAGTGTACTACCTAATGATGTCATCTCATTCCCCTATTTTACCACCTCATGCCATCTCATTTCCAATGATGTCATCTCATTCCCCTATTTTACCACAGCCTCATGATACCATCTCATTTCCCTAGTGTACTACCTAATGATGTCATCTCATTCCCCTATTTTACCACCTCATGTCATCTCATTCCCCTATTTTACCACCTCATGCCATCTCATTTCCAATGAACAGCCTCATGATACCATTTCATTTCCTTAGTGTACTACCTCATGTCATCTCATTCCCCTATTTTAACACCTCATGTCATCTCATTTCCCCAGAGTATAGTCTCATGATACCATCTCATTTCCCCAGTGTACAACCTCATGATTTCATCTCATTCCCCAATTTTAACATCCCATGTCACCTCATTTCCCCAGAGTACAACCTAATGACACCATCTCATTTCCCCAGTGGACAATTGTGAACCCCATGTCATCTCATTCCCCTATTTTAACATCTCATGTCATCTCATTTCCCCAGTGTACAACCTCATGATACCATCTCATTTTCCAGTGTACAGCCTCATGATATCATCTCATTACCCCAGTGTACCTCATAATGTTATCTCTATTCCCCAGTGTACAACTTTGTAAATGCCTCATGATATCATCTCATTTACCGAGTGTACAACCTCATATCATCTCATTTCTCTAGTTATCCACCTCATGATTCATCTCATTTCCCTAGTTTTCCACCTCATGATACCATTCTTTTTTCATCAATGTAAAAGCCCATGATGTCATCTCAATTCCCTATTTTACTACATAATGATGCCATCTCTTTTCCAGTGTACAACATCATGATGTTATCTCATTTTCCTTTTTTACCACCTCAAGATATCATCTCATTTCCAGTGTACAACCTCATGATCTCATTTCCCTAGTTTTTCACCTCATGATTCATCTAATTTCCCTAGTTTTCCACCTCATGATGTCATCTCATTTCCCCAGTGTACAACCTTATGATGTCGTTCCATTTCCCTGGTGAGCAACCTCATGTCATCTAATTTCCATAGTTTTCCACCACGTGATAACATCTCATTTCCCCAGCATGTACAACCTCATGATTTCATCTCATTTCCCTGGTGAACAACCTCATACTTCCATCACATTTCCCAAAAGTACAAACACATGATGCCATCTCATTTTCCAAGGGTACAAACTCATGATATCATCTCATTTGCCTTGTGTATAAACTGATAATGCCATCTCATTTCCCTCAGAGTACAAATTTGTAATGCCATCTTATTTCCCCAGAGTACGAACTCATGATGTCATTTCATTTCCCCAAAGTACAAACACATGATGTCATCTTATTTCCCCAGAGTACAACTTCATGTCAATCTCAAGTACCTTTAATTATAAAGTAAGTATCATTTATATATTTCCCTGGTGTACAATCTCATACTTACATCTCAATTGCCCAGAGTACAAACTAATGATGTCATCTCATTTCCCAGAGTACAAACTCATGATGCCATCTCATTTCTCCAGTTTACAACCTCATGATGTCATCTCATTTCCCTGGTGTACAACTTCATACTTCCATCTCATTTCCGAAGAGTACAAACTCATGATGCCATCTCATATCCCCAGAGTTATGCCATCTCATTTCCCCAGAGTACAATGTACAAACTCATAATGCTATCTCATTTCCCCCAGTGTACAAACTCATGTCATCTCATTTCCCCCAGATTATAAACTCATAATGCCATCTCATTTCCCCAAAGTACAAACTCATGATGTCATCTTATTTCCCTAGGGTACAACTTCATGTCATCTCATTTCCCTGGTGTACAATCTCATACATCCATCTCAGAGTACAAACTTATGATGCCATCTCATTCCCCTAGTTTTCCACCTCATGATCCTATCTCATTTCACCATTGTACAACCTCATAGTCATAATACAGGGGATAATAGACAGGGTCCTGTACCCTTTTGATTGGGAATTTACGCTGCAATGGGCCAAATTGGGGGGAAATTAACAATTGTCATTTAAGTCATTAGAATAAAGCACAAAACTTATGATTCATTTAGCATCTCTTATTTCTATCACAAAGAAATTTTTTGATAAATAACTGAATTCGCAATTTTTATTTTTATTCGACTTTATCTCATATTCTGCTATTTTAGTTATTTACTGTCTCATCAAAATTTAATGTCGAGATTATTTCGGAACACAAGGATTATTTACATACATAAGACTTTTACATCTGGACTCTAAGTAATTTTCATTGTTGTATTCATTTGATTTGTGATTCTGTTTAATCGTCAATCAATGTCATTTCAATGAGAAATGTTCCATTTACGTATTAATCACCCTTTTAAGACTTTTCCACAAATATCGTGCTAATTGACTCTAGAACCAATATTTTAATTTATTCTTATCTTTGCACATATGTTTTTTTATAAAAAAAATCATATTGTAAATTTTCAGTTAGTTCAATTTTAGGCTTCTGAGTGTATGGGTGTAATTTTGGATATCCAGAATTCACCTAACCAACCTATACAATAAAGTGCTTATTACCAGCAGAAGCATCTTATCTTTTTTCATTGTCGCCTGAAAAGTATACACATTATCCCCGATGATATTTCACTGAAAAACAGTACTGATCTCATCTTAAGACTTCAAAGTACAGTTAATACATGCACTAAATTCTCTTTTTATTGTAAAATACTGAATGTGAACAAGTTTTGTCAACATGGTGAATATAATTGGGAAATTTTTGCTAAAATTGGGGAAAAATAGTAGATTTTGCATTGGGAATAGGTACGGTACTTTTACAGGACCCGCAAGTTGATGATATCAATCCCTGTAATACCATCTCATTTCCACAGTGTATCACATGATGATGTAATCTCATTTCCAGTGTATCACATGATGATGTAATCTCATTTCCAATGTATCACATGATGATGTAATCTCATTTCCAGTGTATCACATGATGATGTAATCACATTTCCAGTGTATCACATGATGATGTAATCACATTTCCAGTGTATCACATGATGTAATCTCATTTCCAGTGTATCACATGATGTAATCTCATTTCCACAGTGTATCACATGATGATGTAATGACATAATCCATTTCTCATGATGCCACTCAATGTCCCAAATATTCAACCTCATTTCCCCAGTGTACTACCTACCATATCATCATCTAAATTTCCCAGTGTAGATAAATAACCTATAACTTCAGTATCACCAGTGTTTGTAAAATGAAATTTAGAGTATACACAATATGAGGTGTAAAACTGTAGCATTCATTGCCCCAACACACACAAAACTGATTCACACGTAAACCAGTTTGACATGATTCATTTTTATTTGGGGGTCCATTTGCTATTTTATTGTGACATAACACAGGATTTCTGCAACAGGGAAAACCCTGTTAGTAATGTTACTCAGTTGAATCTAGTATTAGTGGAACTTTCAAGATAGTGGTACCAGTAAAGAAAATCTTCAGCGATTTTCAATTTTCATATAACTTTTCAAAGCTACCTGGTACCTTTCCATTTTGGGAAAAATAGTGAAAAATTACAAAATTGGGAATTTCTTTATTACTGCATATAATGTACTTTAAATCTAAAGTTTCCTCTTTCTTTGTACTTTATACATTTAAATATAAATTAATGTACATGTACCCTTCAGACATGAAGTGTTTCTTAAATGTGCTTGCAGATCTTATATTTCAAAAAATTCTCTAAATTTTCTTTCACATCCCATTTTTTTGACATAGCAAAAAATCAACACACTGAAATAGAGGTTTGTTGAAGGTTTGGACCTTAAGATTTCTGCAGTTTACTGCAACAAAATAACAAAACTGCACAATTTAGAAAATGGGAATTTTAGTCATTTTGGGGGAAATTTTGCACAAATTGTGCAAAGGGAAACTACCCAATTTCGGCAGTATATTTAATGTACCGGTATGAAAATCACTGATCTTACAGAAGAAAAACTACGGATAACTAACCACTTATTTACATGATGTTCACATACCAAATCCCATGGAATTGTAATTTACTTTAATAAGATTGAACCATTGACACATTATTTTGTTTTTTTATTTGTGTTTGACTGAAGGGTTTGGGTCAATCAATCAAATGTACATATACATAACTGTATGAGTACAGTCTACTGGGTATTGCTCCGATTGATTTAGATGTCCAGTCTGACTTAATACTAATAATTTCTTAATCACACTACATATGGGAAGTCACTTTGATATCTCCAAGTACAATAAGTACAGGCTAGGATTAAGGGAGATAACTCTTACAGTTTAATCTCTTTAGCATCTTAAGTCTATATGATCCGTGCAGAAAAGGATAAAGGGTAGGTAACTCTTAAAGTTTAAACCAAGCATGACTTCAGAACATATGTTGTTTTGTTTTGTTTATTTGTTTGTGGTGTTTTTTTTGTTTATTTGTTTGTTTGTAGTTTTTTAATGCTGTCTTTATGCCACACTCAACAATTTTTCAGTTCTATGGATTGGTTGCAGCCTGCAGTTTTACTGGTGGAAAAGATAACCAGTTACAATGTACATGTACCCAGGAAGAGACCACTGGCCTTCCACAAAACATACGTGTACATATTACATATATAAGCTATATATTTAATGTATTTCCATGCCTACAAATTAATTCTTTAATTTTACAGAGAAATACTTTTTTGTTAATACAAACATGAAATATTAAACTAAGTAGTAAGTACACTATACTGATGTTTATAAGTAAATCATACATCACCACAAAGTTGCCAGAACTAAATTACAGGTACATATGGTAACCTTTTATCTACCCCCTATACGTGTGTATTTTCATATTCCCATCCACAAGCCATAATGGATTTTGACATAAAGGATCTTTATTTTGAAGTGAGAAACATGACAGAAAATCAAAGTCATGAAAATCAAACAAAATGCAGTATTTTATGACTGTAACATTGTGTAAGAATTTGTCAAAGAAAACTTCATTGTCAGACATATCTAATTTTTGCTAACTTTGCATCAAAAGTAAAACTGTGACTTCTAATTTTTACTTTGTTTTTAAAAATTGTCAAATAAGAAAATTACATAAAAAAACAGTTAAACTTGGAAACATTGTGTGTAACAGTGGAAATTCTATTGAAATGCAGTATAAAATGGCTTAACAATAGTTTTATATTTTTATGAAATATATAGTAAAAAACTAATCGTGTCTGAGTACAACTACTGAGTAGTCAAAGCTGCATTAAATGTTGAAATCAATGTGCTGTACTCTCTAAAGTACTATAAAATGCACACCTGGTATCAAACAAATAGGAAAGTAAACAATACAAAACTAATCAAGTTTATCAAATGTGCACAACACCTGTTGATCAAGTTTATACCTAAGAACGCCAAGGTAGAAGCATTATGTACACAGGTAACATATTTTCCTGTCGGTTTTAAAAGAAAACGTTTGTATTATGAGATCTGACTTAATTTGAAGGATTATATTTTCACTAACGTAATATTGCATTGTACATGTACATAAAAAGTACTCATTACAACGGAATATTTGGTATCCGACTCCGACATTAGATTCTGGGAACAAAACTCAATGTAAATAAACTCTTTACAACGGCAAAACATCACAGTAGAACCCACATGCTGATCTGGCTATTGTTTTCAGTCTTGATTTTCTTCACATTTTAGATCACAAGTAAAAATAATTGTTTCAATAAAACAATTACACTGTCAATTGTTCTCTAATCTGCACTGATAGGTGATGGCCTCGGTGTCAATGATTAGTGCTTGAATTATCCTTTCCTGTATAGTAGGCCTAATGTTTATAAACAATCAGTAGGTCTCGTTAGAACTGAAGTGACAGGAAGAGAAATACAAGCTATGTACAAATTAAAAAGAAACAAGATAAATAAAAGAATACATATTGTTGACAAGTTCCGTTACGCTACAATGTCCGTGCCGATGTGGTTACAATGGCGGATCTTTAAATTACAATGTACTTCAATACTTGCGATAGCCATAGACGTTTTAGTAAAACTTTATTTATGAAATTCAATTCTATTTCTGTATTACAGAAAGGACAATAATTTTGAGTCAGTATAACTATTTTTTAAAGACAAGAATTTGTTGCTAAAAATCGGTGTATAACACGATACTGAATCCACTGTAATTTTGTATTTTGTATCTACCGGTATAGTAGTATGAAATGGTATAATGTGATGTATTTGTCACCACTTTTTATCTTCATTAATATTTAATATATTTGCCCATTTAGGGTTTTCTTTTGCATTCTCTAGAGTTAGAATGATTGTACATTTCCCTACATCCCTTTGTACTTAGCAAAATGATACCGAGAGATTTTGGAATACTAGGCCTTTGAATTTTTTCTATCTGGTTGTGTCTTTGTAGCAGTTGTCCAATCTGTCTGGTAATTGCCAAATAAATAGTGAAAGGGATATTTATATCAAACTTGTTTTTTAAATCTTCTAAACTTAACATATATAAATTTTCATTTAAAAAGTCATCAATGCAAGTTATTCCCTTATGAAATAGTTCAAAAATAATAAGTATGAATTTTGATATTTTCATTAAACCAAACTGATGTTAATAAAATATTCTCCTCTATAATTTTACAGAAATCCAAGAGAGACATAAATACATCTTTCCACTTGGATCAAGTGTTGAATTACCAATATTCTCTTAAAGAGATTCAAGCTGTCATAGATGAAAAAATTTACATGCACATTTTATGTAATATTTTATCTGGTATACATGTATATCCCAAGGAGACCATCTGGTGGTTAGAATAACAAATGCCAAACTTGCCAAACGTAACCCGTAATATTAGTTTGATATCATTCTGGCCGTCGTTACACATAAACTTTCGGTAATTCTTACAAAGATTACCGAGTGTTCAATAATGACATATTATTTAAAGTCACATTCCCGGGACGTTGTTGTAATTTTCTGGACATTATTGTAATTTTTGACATTTTCATTAAAAAACCACTCCTAACCGATGTAAATGAAAAAAAAAATTGATGTATTAATGGAGTTATTAGGGGAATTCTGCAAGAATTCTTAAATTTCACCTTGGTGAACAAGTGATATAAAGGGTGTACTCGATTCACTGCGAGAGTACTATTCCAGCTCAGTCTCAGAATATGTTACAATTGAATGTACCAGGGCAGGAAGTACTTATTTCAAAGATGTAGATAAAATTTATATAATTCATGTAAGTTTACGGCTAAATTGCTTGCCCATGACAGTGTTCCAGAGAATTTGATTGGTGTTCCACTTGTCTGGATTGTCCTGGACAGTGAAACGAACAGGCTCAGTAGAGCGTCACCATGTAACCGGCAACACCTTACAGTTTATAAATAGATCAATGTGTTAGGTGTTTTCCACAATTAATTAACTAATTAGTTAGAATAGGACTCTGAAAATACAATGAAAGTTCATATGAATACACCTTAAGAGAGCACAGAAAAGTTTATTATGAAATTACTCCCCTGAATGTGGCTTTAAAGTTAATATATATTCTATTCTTATTATCCTTTGCATTTTTTCTCGTACATCATCATTTCATACATAAATCAGGCAAAGTTGGTCTTTTCCGTCATTTCAAAACATTTGTTTCTGAAATTGTCCACATGCCGGGTATATCGGGTGATCTCGACCAATTTTTAACTCGTCCCATCGCATACACAGCTTTATCATTCTTGACAAATATGAACTGCCCAACTCCACATGGCTACATGATTGTAAAACATCAGATACACATAATTTTCACACGTATATTGTTTAGATTTTGACAATGTCAGCATTCATTTCAGGATTAACATTAAAGACTGGAAAAATGCCTTTTAGTGACCTGATTGTTTTATTCATACATATTGATCCGATTTGTTCCAGGGATTTAAAATAGCATTGAAAAGTACATATTTTACATAATACATGTTCATTCCAATAAAAATAACGTCCTGTATTTTAAAAGTAAATAAAACACAACAAAATCGGCCGACTTTAACACACCCAATGGTGTCAAGAGCCGAGGTTGCTGATAGATCAAGCACATAAAGGATCGAGATCTTCCTGACCAAATTATGAAGCACATTTTATATGGCTAAAGAGTTTATCTGAGAGGTCATTGCATACAGAAAAAAAGCCAGATTTTTTAAGGTACATGAAAATTTAAATTCTAATAAAACATATATCTCAAAAAAGAAAATCTTTTACAATGTTTCACGTGTTTGATAATGTATTTGAATAAACATTTTATCATATATATGTCATGGGACAAAAATTATCATTGTGACAGCTTATATCACTTTAACATTATAACATGTACTACCAGAATACACATGTCTGTACATAAGTGATGTATATAGATTTTGTAAAACCAGATAACATGTCTGTACCTAAGTACAGTATATAGATTTTGTACTCCAAATTACACATGATCTGTACATATAAGTATGGTATATAGATATTGTACTACCAGATAACACATGTCTGTACATAAGTACGGTATATAGATTTTGTACTACCAGATAACACATGTTCTGTACATATAAGTATGGTATATAGATATTGTACTATCAGATAACACATGTTCTGTACATAAGAACGGTATATAGATTTTGTACTACCAGATAACACATGTTCTGTACATAAGAACGGTATATAGATTTTGTACTACCAGAAAACATATGTTCTGTACATAAGAACGATATATAGATTTTGCACTACCAGATAACACATGTTCTGTACATATACATGTAAGAACGGTATATAGATTTTGTATTACCAGATAACACATGTCTGTACATAAGAACGGTATATAGATTTTGTACTACCAGATAACACATGTTCTGTACATATAAGTATGGTATATAGATTTTGTATTACCAGATAACACATGTTCTGTACATAAGAACGGTATATAGATTTTGTACTACCAGATAACACATGTTCTGTACATATAAGAACGGTATATAGATTTTGTATTACCAGATAACACATGTCTGTACATAACTCATAAGTACAATGTATAGATTTGTACTACCAGATAACACATGTTTGTACATAGGTACATTATATAGATTTGTACTACAAGATAACACATGTTCTGTACATAAGTACAGTATATAGATTTTGTACTACCAGATAACACATGTTCTGTACATAAGACGGTATATATAGATTTTGTACTACCAGATAACACATGTCTGTACATAGGTACAATCAGGCTGTTGCATAAAATATTTACAAGAAAGCAAAACCATGCACTCGCCCTTTGGGCGACTAATTACATAATTTCCACTCACCGAAACTCATTTTGCACTCGCCAAAGTATGAAACCGAAGTATTTCAAAGTAGATGTGGTAAGAGTGTATAAAATCTTTTTCAAAGTAAATAGATTTTACATGTATATAACTTAACAGATTCGATACTCTTTATTTGACAAATTGTCATTTTTTCTAATCAAGTACTTATTACAAAGGAAAATATGTGAAAATCTTACCACAACTTTTGTTTGCTCTCATTTCAAGTTTTAGAATTCAAATTCTCATCTGAAATTTTGATTGCCCACCAAGAAAATCTAGTTGCCCGCAAAGAAAATAATATTTTATTTTATTTTGTGTTTTTTAAATTTATTGTTATTCTAATAGATAAATTTTTATACAATATATACAATGTATTGTCTCTGAATGATGCATTTACATCTAAATTAACTGTAAATGCATCATTATTATTACTATTATCAATTACTATTATTACTATTTTATGATGTTGCTGTCTTTAAATCAATGTAAATTACAAAAGTAAGTTTTCATTATTGTTAGATGAAAACAATAGCCATCCATTTCTATGTATTTCATTAAAACTTTTATTTAGAGTAACTATTTTACTTTTATCATTCACTTACATTTAATTCAGATTTTACAACCTTTTAAAACATTGTATAGTGTTATGATTATTTTACCAAATCCTGAAATTCAGGTCTGTTCAGTATTGGTTCTTTTATTTACCCTAAATCCAACTTCCACTTCCTCCACAAACTGCAAGTATTAGCAGACAATACACGATGTGTTCTGTGACATTTTCAGCCATGAGGTAAAGACTAACTTGTTTAATTGTCAATAAAATAATCATTTAAGTTTCTAATTGTTTTTGTAATGTATTTTGATCTAAAAAGAGAAGAAAATGATCACTTTCGAAACTTAAAAGGGAATCCGGATTTTCAGTACGGCGTCAGTGCCAGTGGGCCTACTCGACAAACGGGCGAGTTAGTTGTCAAAATTTATTCGCCCGAAACAATTTCTTACTCGCAAATGCAAGCAGGCGAGTGTATATAGATTTTGTACAACCAGATAACACATGTCTGTACATAAGTACGGTATATAGATTTTGTACAACCAGATAACACATGTCTGTACATAAGTACGGTATATAGATTTTGTACAACCAGATAACACATGTCTGTACATAAGTACAGTATATAGATTTTGTACAACCAGATAACACATGTCTGTACATAAGTACGGTATATATAGATTTTGTACTACAAGATAACACATGTTCTGTACATAAGTACGGTATATATAGATTTTGTACTATCAGATAACACATGTTCTGTACATAAGTACGGTATATAGATTTTGTACTACCAGATAACACATGTTCTGTACATAAGTACGGTATATAGATTTTGTACTACCAGATAACACATGTTTGTACATAGGTACAGTATATATATTCAGATTTTGTACTACCAGATAACACATGTTCTGTACATAAGTACGGTATATATAGATTTTGTACTACCAGATAACACATGTTCTGTACATAAGTACGGTATATAGATTTTGTACTACCAGATAACACATGTTTGTACATAGGTACAGTATATATATTCAGATTTTGTACTACCAGATAACACATGTTCTGTACATAAGTACAGTATATATAGATTTTGTACTACCAGATAACACATGTTCTGTATATAAGTACGGTATATATAGATTTTGTACTACCAGATAACACATGTTCTGTACATATAAGAGCGGTATATAGTTTTGTACTACCAGTAACACATGTCTGTACATAACTCATAAGTACAATGTATATATTTGTACTACCAGATAACACATGTTTGTACATAGGTACAGTATATATATTCAGATTTTGTACAAGATAACACATGTTCTGTACATAAGTACGGTATATATAGATTTTGTACTACCAGATAACACATGTCTGTACATAACTCATAAGTACAATGTATATATTTGTACTACCAGATAACACATGTTTGTACATAGGTACAATCAGGCTGTTGCATAAAATATTTACAAGAAAGCAAAACTATTGCTAAAACTAACATAGGCAGAAACACTCATGTAACAATAAAAAATTAACCTAGACAGATATTGATTGCATCGTATATATAAATCTATAAGGACAATGCTGTACCCTTCAACTCTTATAAACACAACAATCTTGATCTATAAGTGTTAGTCTAAAGGACATATCTTGTCTTGACAGTTCAATTTGTGTAAATCACACGAAGTAGTCAATTTTGATACGTTTCTTGTTACGTGAATAATGTTCCAAGCTACAGCTATCTAAAGTGACACATGCATAAAGAATTTGATATCAGCCACTGAATGTACATTATGTCAACCATGCTAGACTGACATAGAGTACATAATGTGAATCATGCTAGACTCACAGAGTACATAATGTCAACCATGCTAGACTGACATAGAGTACATAATGTGAACTATGATATACTGACATACAGTACATAATGTCAACCATGCTAGACTGACATAGAGAACATAATGTCAACCATGCTAGACTGACATAGAGAACATAATGTCAACCATGCTAGACTGACATAGAGTACACAATGTGAACCATGCTAGACTGACATAGAGTACATAATGTGAACTATGATAGACTGACATAGAGTACATAATGTGAACCATGCTAGACTGACATAGAGTACATAATGTGAACCATGATAGACTGACATAGAGTACACAATGTGAACCATGCTAGACTGACATAGAGTACATAATGTGAAGTATGCTAGACTGACATACAGTACATAATGTGAACTATGATAGACTGACAGTACATAATGTCAACCATGCTAGACTGACATAGAGTACACAATGTGAACCATGTTAGACTGACATAGTGTATGTCACCATGATATATGTTGATACAGTACATAATGTCAACCATGCTAGACTGACATAGAGTACATAATGTGAACCATGCTAGACTGACTATGTGAACTATGATATACTGACATACAGTACATAATGTCAACCATGCTAGACTGACATAGAGAACATAATGTCAACCATGCTAGACTGACATAGAGAACATAATGTCAACCATGCTAGACTGACATAGAGAACATAATGTCAACCATGCTAGACTGACATAGAGTACATAATGTGAACTATGATAGACTGACATAGAGTACATAATGTGAACCATGCTAGACTGACATAGAGTACATAATGTGAACCATGATAGACTGACATAGAGTACACAATGTGAACCATGCTAGACTGACATAGAGTACATAATGTGAAGTATGCTAGACTGACATAGAGTACATAATGTGAACTATGATAGACTGACATACAGTACATAATGTCAACCATGCTAGACTGACATAGAGTACACAATGTGAACCATGTTAGACTGACATAGTGTACATAATGTCAACCATGATATACTGACATACAGTACATAATGTCAACCATGCTAGACTGACATAGAGTACATAATGTGAACCATGCTAGACTGACATAGAGTACATAATGTGAAGTATGCTAGACTGACATAGAGTACATAATGTGAACTATGATAGACTGACATACAGTACATAATGTCAACCATGCTAGACTGACATAGAGTACACAACGTGAACCATGTTAGACTGACATACTGTACATAATGTCAACCAGGATATACTGACATAGAGTACATAATGTGAACCATGCTAGACTGACAGAGTACATAATGTCAACCATGCTAGACTGACATAGAGTACATAATGTGAAGTATGCTAGACTGACATAGAGTACATAATGTGAACTATGCTAGACTGACATAGAGTACATAATGTGAAGTATGCTAAGTTATGAAAATGGTATATTCACGTGAATCTTGCTAAATTGTGACAAATGTACATTATGTAAACCATGCTAAACTATGACAACGGTACACAGGGGTGGAAACTAACCTTTGCCTGTTCGCCCGAGGTGACAAAATTTACGATCAGGCGAATTGTTTTAAGTACGAAGTCGCCCGTTTGGCTAATTGATTTCTGGGATTTTTTGCCAGTTTTTGGGGCCATTATTCAGCCCCATTCCCAGTTGGAAATAGTATCTGTTTTTCCCAATTTTGGTCCTTAATATTCCCAATGTGATGAAGCTAAAATTTTGACATGTAAAGTTCGAATGTCCACTTTTATCAAAATGAAAGTAGAAGTACAACCATTTGTCATTTCTAAAAGCTCAAGTATCGAAAGTGGTCCAATTCCTTCTATTTGTAGTTCAAAATGCATTGCTAAAACCACTTAGAAACCAAAATAATCATTTTATTGACAAGTAAACACATTTGTCTTTACCTCGTGGCTAAAAATGTCACAGAACACATCGTATATTGACTGTTGTTGCTTACAGTTTATGGAGGAAGTGGATGTGTGTGTAATAAAAGAACCGATACAGAACGGAACGGAACTGAATTTAAGGATTTGTTAAAATGATGATCCATGTACATGTAATGCTGTACATTGTATAACAGCTAAAAAAAAATCTTATTTAAATGTAGGTGAATGATAAAAGGAAAACTAGTTGTTGTGAATAAAAAGTTTCAATGAAATTCATAAAATGGATAGATATTGTTTTAAAAAATGAAAACTTTTGTAATTTGCATCGATTTAAACACACAGTAGTTACATTGTAAAATAATAATAATGATTGATATAAATGATAATACAGCTACATTACAATTAATTTACTTGCAAATACAATGTCTATCATTCAGAGACAATTTACAATGTATATATCTATTAAAATAACAATAAATTAATAAAACACAAAATTGACTCAAATATTTGTTTTCTTTGCAGGCAACCAAATTTTCATGGCGGGCAAGCACAATATCAGTATAGCACTTGCCTGGCTAAGCAATTTATTAAAAAATGTTAAGGTCACAAACTGGTTAAAATTTATTCAAGTAAATTTGACGGGCCCCTAAATTTAAATCTGGGCTCCCAAAATTTAAATCTTAGGAGCCTGTTTGGCTCCTGGGGATTTTTTCTTAATTTCCACCCCTGGTACATTATAAAATTCATGCTAAATTTTGACAATGGTACATTATGTGAACCATGCTAAACTGTGACAAAGGTACATTAATGTGAACCATGTGCTATACCATATGGCAAAGGTACATTATGTGAACCATGCTAAATTGTGACAATGGTACATTATGTGAACCATGCTAAATTGTGACAAAGGTACATTATGTGAACCATGTGCTATACCATATGGCAAAGGTACATTATGTGAACCATGTGCTATACCATATGGCAAAGGTACATTATGTGAACCATGTGCTATACCATATGGCAAAGGTACATTATGTGAACCATGTGCTATACCATATGGCAAAGGTACATTATGTGAACCATGTGCTATACCATGTGGCATAGGTACATTATGTGAACCATGTGCTATACCATATGGCAAAGGTACATTATGTGAACAATGTGCTATACCATATGGCAAAGGTACATTATGTGAACAATGTGCTATACCATATGGCAAAGGTACATTATGTGAACAATGTGCTATACCATATGGCAAAGGTACATTATGTGAACAATGTGCTATACCATATGGCAAAGGTACACATTATGTGAACAATGTGCTATACCATATGACAAAGGTACATTATGTGAACCATGCTAAACTGTGACAAAGGTACATTATGTGAACCATGCTAAATATTAGAAATGTACATTATGTGACCATGCTCAACTATGCAGTGGTTGAAAAATACAGTGGTCCGAGGTCCAGGGCCTGATGTTTCTTTGGGTGGACCAGCTAATTATCATGTACATGTACTAGTAGTCTATTGGACCAATGAATAAAATTAAGAAACATATCAGAATAGATGTTTTTTTAAAAATCTGTCACCTAAACTGATGAAGTAAAAAACATAAGTCAATTTTACGTGTTATTTTTTTCTATGGACCACTACATGTAGGTTGAAGTCACAAACTAGTGATTTTTATAACTTAGTCCTTTGACCAGTGATTATTCAGGAAATATTTCAACCCCTGCTATGACAAAAGTACAGTATGTGAACAATAGTAAACTATCAGTATGACAAAAGTACATCATGTGAACCACCCCCCACCCCCACCCCCAATTAATGATTTTTCCAACAATTGCAATTTAGGTTATATTGTCCAATTCACATTTATAACTGTCAGGAAAAGTAATCATTTGATTAAAATATGAAGGATTCTACTGACATTTCAGTTAGGACAAGTTTCATTGGAAAAAGTTTTATTCCTCATTTAATTACTCTTGCCAGCATACATTTAATGTTGTTTTGCTTTATTACCTAAAATTTTAACTCGCCCAGATCAAGAAAGGAATCAAAAGACTCCACTCCATCAGGTTATATGGATTTTACTATTTACATTGTATACCTTTGTCCTTTTATTTATATAGGTACTTGTATAAAAAAAACATTTTTAATTGACAAGTTACCAAAATCTCATTAGATTTTACAAATAATGCTTGAGTAATTCAAACACATTTGAATGTATTACCCCACCCTTTCAAAAAAAAATCACAAAAGTGACATTGATTGACTTGCCAGTATCTCATATCCCCCATGTATTTGTGAAAGTCCTTATTGTCCTGTCCTGTCCATGGAGTTCATCAGTCATTCAGTGCATTTATCCTTGTCATAAGGATATTATTCCATTCTTTCAAAGCCGCCCTTGGTTGAGAGAAACAGGGGAATTCCAATGCCCCCTCAACCTCCTGTCCAGGAGAACCGTCGTGGCTCCGAGGTAGAGTGCTTAATTTGCAACTGGAGTGGCATGGGTTCGAGCCTCGGCAAAGGCAGCTGGCTTCTCCTATCTTTCAGATGAGACATTAAAAGGTCCCATGTCACAGTAGGTATCAGCAAATTAAAGAACCCTCACTGCTCAATGGTTGTAAGTGCCAAGTATAGGCCATAAAATTGAAGCCCTTCACCGGCATTTGGTGACATCTCCATGAGTGAAAGATTCTTGAATGGGACGTTAAATAACAATAAAACAACCTCCTGTCCAGTTCATTCAAAAGCTAGTGAAGTGGGGACAAATCTTAACTGTAGAGGCCAGTCGAGTAAGTTAAATTTTTGGTTTGGGAGAAAGTCTTGACAAACTCTGCCGACTACATGGGATGTATTATCATGCTGGAAAATGTTTATGAACAAATGGAATTGTTACCAGTACAGGATTACATCAACGGAGACTTTACCCTGTGAGATATCCCTCCCCAAACCATCCCCAAACCTATCCCTCTCAAGTTTGAAAGCAATATGATTAGTAAAGCATTCCCAACAACGTCAGTATATATAGGACATCAACCATCCGAACAAAAAAGAGCGAACCAGGCAGGAACCAAGACTCACCTATGTAAAAGACCTGTCTCCATCGCCTCATTGTAAATTGTGTTGGACCATGTGCTGCCAAACAAGTCAAACAATGTGCACAAGTGAGAGGAACACCAATGTGAGGCCAACAAGCTTGCATACAAAACTTGCACAATTGGTTTCTTACAGTTTTTGGGTTAATCTGTTAATGTCTATTATATCAACAGCAGTTTCAGTGACATAAAAGTTGCACTTCTGCAGATGGGTAAGACAGTTCTGCCTTGTTATGTCATGGACGTCCCCCATTGTGATGCATACACCTCCAAAGTATCTTGTGGTATGACCAGATGTGTCAACGAACTTGTCATCATTATTATGCACATGCTTTTGGTCTTTTATCACTGTTTCTATGTGGCCTGATACACGTTCATGGTTGAGTAACTTTAGGCACCGATTTTAGTGCGCATTGACCATGCCCACAGTACTTGTCTGATATTTTTCATAATCTTAAACCACACTGACACAGTTAAATAGGTGAATATTATGTTACCCTGCAGGTTTTTTTTTGTTGTTTTTTTTTTTAATTTATTTTGTACAAACACAACGATAACTTATTCGATGTTTGATTACAAGGTACTTTGTATAGCCCCCTCCCTTACTGATGTATAACACGCTACATGTGCCTGTGTTCGTGACAATGACGCAAAACCACATGCATTTGTTTCTATCATACAATGAAATTAAAAGTATCGATCAAGATTTTGTAAATTTAAAAGAAATTTCAACATCTTGATCATTTCTTCATTTAATTAATCAAATATAAGTGGTGGGGTAAAAGCGATATCAAGGTATAGCAAATCGCTAGGATTCTAATGCTTGTGAAAAACTTACCTTATTTTCTCCTTTCGATCTTTACATAAATCTTCTTAGTGACGTGACAACATTTGAGACTAAGCTAAAGAAGGTTTACATTTGAGCGGCTTCTGCTCTTCATGCGGACGCATAAACATTTTAAACAGACCCGAAAGAATCCGAAGAGTATAACAATTTGAAATTTACGATCAAAATTATCAAAACGAAAATATCGTTCTACAGAGGACTAGAGTTGTCGCTCGTTGTACATGCATTTATAATTGTTGTACACGCACCTGGTGAATGAAAACATGAAGCTATTACAAAAACGAGGTTTCTATTTTAGACCAAATATTCGATTAATTCCTGCATGGACAAATTAAGAATTGTTTTCACAGGGCCCTGCCAAATTAACACATTCTATGAAAGGCCGTTTGTGTCACGACGACGACGATGATGATGATGATGATGGTTGTGGTGGTGGTGTGGGCTCTATCAGAGGAATTGTTGAATACTTGCCTGTAATTTAAGCTTTTATTGTTGTATAAATATCACCATGAGGTATATCGTATTTGTAAGGTAGTAAACTAATGTCTTTCGTAAATGAATGATGGAAATAGCCCATGATTTTGTATTTCCGTGACTATTTTTATCCTCATGCGTCTTAATTTGAGATGTAAACTTTTAAACAGGGCAACGACTGTAATACCATAGTATTTATCTTCAAGATGTCCAGGATACAATGAATTGGAAATATACAAATCTGGTGAATATTGGACAAACACGGACCTTTGGAAATCTAGAGGTGTGATCAAGTGCCATGAAGGAGTAAGCATCCCCTGTTGACCTATAACACCCGCCGTGAGTCCGCGATGAAATATGTGATGAAGAAATCCTCGTCACAGTTGGTAGAGACGACTCAACTACCGCTACCGAGCAGGTGCTCAAAAGTTTCATTTAGTGAAACATAGTACTTGCAAACAAGCTAATTATACCGACCGTAAAATTTGCGGAACGTTGACATCAAGTGCGATATTCGATACTCCTGTAACAACAACTTATCATTTAGTAGTTTTCCTCTGTATATGAAATGTTCATATGTAGAATATGCTCTAGCATATCGGGTCATTTGTGATATATAAACACCGTATGCATGTGTAATATTGTAATAACTTTTACCCAATCTCTTTTCATGAAATTATGAAATAAAACATGTTTAAACTAAGTGTGATATTACTACTTAAATGTGGAAAATTGACGATTGGGAATTCGAAATTGTCGCGTTTGTCGTATAGCCTGGTTGTTAATTTCCCTCCTCTGCCTATAGGCCTACATGTAGTAAGTTAAATGTCCAAATAGGAAGCGTGTGTGCATGATTCTGTTGTGTCTTTTAAATTTTCTATTTAATCATAATATATATAGCATTGACATACGTATGGATATTGTCATTATTAATTGACAAAACGTTGTCGATATACCTAAATGTCAAATTAAAGGCTATCGCTGGCATTTCATTTTCTGGTCTGCCAATAAAAGGGGCACAATTGGTTCCCATGGGTATTATTATAAATATAGTAAATATGTTATTGTTTTTAGATATACAGTATTCCGTGAAATTCTGCTTAAAGGGCACCTTTAACCGGCTCTCTTTCAGGTATACCGAAGTAAAAGAAAAGTAAAGTGAAGAAACTGAAGGAGAGGATCCACACCTTTTTTCATTTTCACGTATAATTGTTCATGTATGCGCCTGAACAGTTTTGTCTTTTCCAAGTATACGATTGTATAAGGATTATGTAGATCTAAGGGCTCTTGTATTAGGGTTTCAACACCTACTACTATAAAACCTTGTATGTTTTTCATTATTTACCTGTGCATGGATAATGTTTTATATTTGCAATTATTTCATGATATGTTATTTCACACCTTCCTCTCCCATATCAGCGATAAAAAATAAGATAAATAAATAGAATCCTCTGTGCAACTAATTAAAACCTTTTGATATTTGTTTGTATTACATAGTTACCATTCAGAAATTGATTCGAAAGTACGTGTGCGGTCGATATAAGTAACATTTAAAAACACATGTCCCACCCAACTCCGTCAAGTACGGTTAAAATCGTAATTTGTTTTATTAGATATATAATCAAAGACATATATATCTCTGCTATAATTTAAACTTCATCAATTCAGTTGAAATTAATCAAATAAGGAAATAAACTTTATTGTAGATATGTTCGCCTGTCGTTTTTTGCAAGTTTTGTTTGTTAGTTTGAATTGTGTTTTACATCACACTTCACTTTTTTATGATATGGCTGTGACCAGTTTTCAGGAGGCAATCCACTTACAATATACCAGGGGAGAGACCACCGACCTTCCACAAGAAAAATGGCAAACTTTTTCACAAAATCAGCATATATTCCAGTGAGGCCTGCTTTTACGCAAGTAACACATTTCCCAGGGATTCCTGCGCCAGTGAGTGCGAAGAGATTAGGCACAAATGTAAAAAACAAAGTCTAACTCATTTTTACAATAAAGATTATTGATAATAACCTAGGATATGAATTTAACAACATTGTTCTTGTTGCGTTTGATCAATACCGCAAATGTTGATGATAGAAGCAAAAGTTTAATTTATATTCTTTGAAATAAATTTCGATATTTTATCCATCAAACACACCGCTTTTAAAATGTTGTTCTACTGAAAAATTCAGTTAATTTGATCCATTTCAATATCTGTTTGTAATTCGATAATCTCCGTTGATCACTCTCGAAGATCAATCATAATTCGTTTTCTTTAACGTAACAACAAGTAAGGAAATACGACTGACTATAGCTTATACCAAACAATGAATGAAAACGTTTACCGTTAAAGAAAGCTCATTTAGTACCTACAGAAAGGTCACAATGCAAATGGTACAGGTGATCATACAGGTATAACAAAACAAAAAGATAGGTGTGAAAGCGGTCAACTGACATTTAAACATAGTCAAAGGAATATTTTTACTTATTTTGTAAACATAACTATAAGAATTATTTTTCGAACGGTACCTTTCATGTAGCCGATCTTTGTCTTTTCTGATAGGATTTTTAAAGTTGAACTGTGTATGATATTTAAACTGAGTCAGACTTCCAAATCAAAGTCAAATAAAGCTCGCGACATGAAAAAAGGCCGCTGAAAACATGTATAAAAGTACGGCAACGTAATGAAGCAACAACATTGCTTTAGCTTTTGACCACAGCTAATTGAATTGCAAACCTATTGTTAATAAGCTCCAAAGACAAATTGGTTTATTGTGCGATAAATACAATAATCTTCAATCACAAATACAAGAGTTTTTCACATAGTATTGACTCTGATATTTCAATTTTGTATCAGTTATTGAGGTTTGAAAAGGCACTCAGTCGTAATCTCTCGTCGTTTACCCGCCCCTTTTACGTCAAGAAAGGACCACCGAAGTTCCAATCAACGTGTGTATGCACATTACAAAAAGAACAGTGGGTGTATTTGTGTAAACTACGGAGTGATTCAAATGCTCTCTCTCTCTCTCTCTCTCTCTCTCTCTCTCTCTCTCTCTCTCTCTCTCTGTGTGGAAATAATTTATGGGAAATTTTTAGTATAGGTATTCACTACTCAGTTTAACTGAATTACAGATACATGTTATGATGTTGATATTTATTTATGATATATCAATGGATACCATGTTCACACACACACACATACATTTATACATGGTGTCATGACCTTCATTATAATATTTTGTATTTATGTCCGTTGGATTTACATTGAACGGAATTATATAATTATACACACATGAAGGATTTAGCAGAAGGAACTTACCACGACCATTTCAAGCACAAGAACACTGTACGTAGAATCAAATCGTCAACTAAATTGTTCTATTGATTGGTTATCACATCCCACTATTTTGTTCTTTTTGTGAACACAGACGGCGGAACCGAAGAATGCTGCAGTAAAAAAAAAATGTCTGACGCCGACGTTTTTCAAGTTTTTAATTGTAAGATTGGTGTTTCGAAAATAATTGCCACTTACAGTTATATTTATTTATTTATTTGTTTATTTATTTATTACCAGCGATTATATTTAAAGCAAAGTATTAGGCTTTATACATTGCTGGTATTATTTGGCCTTCTATTTATTTGCACTGAGTACATTAATGTCTTATTAAGTCACCATCCGATTTACCTGTGGCAAGAGAACATTGTAGATGCCAAAGTCAGTGCCTACGTATGAGCGATATTGGCTCACTGCCTAATTTGAAGTTATTGTAGTCTGGAAAGGGATCTCTGTCAGTGGCACATGTCCACTGTTTAATAGATGTATCATGTTCCCACTTTTTTATTTAACAGGTGTTTTACCAAAAAGTGGGAACATTCATGATAGATGCTCAGTCAGTCGATAAAGCGGCAACATTCAGCGTCTGACGCATAGCGTTGATAAAGAAAAACTTATATCCGGAAGTATGACGACGGCAGCTAGACAACGACGAACGCTCGGCAAAGAAACCTGTCAGTATCTTGCTAACCTGAAGTGTTATGACAAACGCCTGACGTTTTTTATAGTACAGTCCCACGAATGTTGATCTGACGACGAGCGAGAAACGGTGTCTTACCTACCCGGAAGCTTGACATCGACCGTTAGTAAAGGAACGTTAACTAACTACCCGGAAGTAAGAAGACAAAAGCTCGTAATCGAAGAAACAGAAATAAAGTACCTCAGATTCCAACATTTTCAAGACGAAACATGTACCCAAATATATACCCTTAAAGGTTAAATTGACATACTTTATTTCAAAAACCCTCATTACGAAAATATTCTAGTCATCATGGTAAAAAGTAAACAACATAATCACTATTTGTATCACATTTGTTAGAGCGTAAATAGTAAATTAAACACTAGTACATTATCATTTTTTTTTATTTTGTTGGTTGGCGTGCTCAACAAGTTTGTGAAAGAATTAAATTTTCTTCAAAAACATTTGTCCATGATTTTTAATTAAATTTTAGCACTTAAACATAATCCGACGGTCGTTTGAGTCAGCTGTTTATCTTTCGTTAATACTAGAAACATCTACTTTATTTGTCTTTCTTAATGATTATTACGTTGTTGTACAACTCCATCTTCAAAATCTGATTCAAATAATTTTTTTAATTTTTTGCATTAGACTATTCAGTCTTTACCAAGTGTAATATTAAAACAAGAGATATCTTAAACATGACTAAATTTATGTAGATTTATCCAAATGACATAGGTTGACCTTGGAATCGGGGATCGGTCCAAATTAATCGGAGAGGCACGCATCAGCCAGGAGACAAGCATAAGCATTCTTATAGATCTGCAATTGATTTAGTAAATCGAAATCTTGTCAAAACAAAACTAATTCAACAAACAAAACCTGTATGAAGGTCACTTGTTATCTTGATGTTACGTTGAAGGTCATTCATTATCTCGATGTTAAAGGTCACTGTAATGTTTTGTTTATAATGTCACTTTATTATTTCAATATTGAATGTCATTTTATTATTTCGGTGTAATAAAATTTCTTAATGAATTGTTGTTATCGCCATGTACGCATGTTTTGTATTTCCTTTTCCTAATGCATTCCCACTGATGGAATTCAATTATATACTTCATACCAAGCTACCAAGTAGGTCAAGGCCAAAAGAAGATTGACTCTTAACTCGACAAGAGCGTTGTCCTAGAAAAATTGTATAAATGCATTTGAAAAGGGCACGAAGTTGTAACAATAAGACAAAAATAACAATCACAATGTCATAGATGATGGATTTCAATATTCTTGAATTCTGAATACTGATTTTCCCCCGTTCATGAATAACATGATATTGAATATAACAATGCAGTTCTGCATGCTGGTTTTGGATATAAATCAACAACGACTCATTTGGAACTATGTAGCTTCATTAGGTATCCATACCTTTGTGGTGTTTTAACCCATTGACCACAAAAACACATTTGGACTGGCCTAAGTCATTGATTTGCATATGAGTCCATTGTTTTTCAGGGGTTGATGAGTTAAACACAAATAGTTCGAAAAGATATTCTTTTCCAACGTTTTGCACTGAGTAATTGATCATTGTAATGCTCTTCTTTGATGTCACCCATAACAACATTCTTTTCCCTCTCTAAGAAAACTTTAATTCAACTCGACTGTTGTTGACAAGAATGAAGTTATGTTTTGTCATCATCAAACAACATTATCTAGATTTGTCTGGAGTAATAGAAACGACAGTTTATCATTTAATATTCACCAACTTACTTAATACTTATTATTCTAATATTTGTTTATCTTTTTATTTTCTATTTACCGCCATGAATGCTGATTCCTCCATGTGGATGTGACCTACCGACAGGGGATGTTTACTCCTCCATGGCACCTGATCCCACCTCTTGATTTCCAGAGGACCGTGTGTCCATTTTTCACCCGATTTGTACATTGTCACCTGAACGTTCTTGCGTTCAATATTTTGGTTTCAGTGATTTTTGTATATTGTCCACTCTTTGTATGTATCATGTTCCCACTTTTTTATTTATCAGGACTTTTACCAAAAAAGACCTGGTAAATCAAAAAAGTAGAAACATGATATGTTTTATTTAACCTCGGTACTTTGGAATCTTCGGTATCCTTGATATATTTATTTATTTGATTACACGCAGTGGTATAGTGGTAGAGTGTTCGACCCGGGTATGATTTCCGGTATCAGGTCATACCTACCAACAGCTCCGGATAAGAAGTGAAAAGCCCAAGGTGTTTTGAACAAGACCCTAAAACTGAGGTCCTGTGTCATAGCAGGCGTGACACTTGAAAAACCCTCACTGAATTGTTGTCAGCCCATAGCACTAGTGGAGATTTGCTGTATTTCACTTAAAGCTCGTGACATCTCAGTGTACAATGCCAGTAAAACAAAACAAACAATTTATCTATTCAGTTATTTGATATTTATTTATATATACATCTATTTATTCTGAAGTAGAAAATGCCGTGTTCCACTTTTTTGTCAATAATACCGATACAGGTAAATATTTTGATGAATGGCAATACAAAAACACATTCGCTAAGTCTTACAAATGAAGTTTTATCATACACATTTACTATCATACAGCAAATTTGGCAATCCTTTAAACATATTTAAAAACACTAATACCTTCGCTTAAGTTGTAAAATGGTTATTTTAAAAGGTTTGTTACTTCAACTTAGCTTTATTAATGCAAATGTCTCATAATTTATTTGTAGGACCTTCAAATCAACTACATGCATAATCGTTTTCAACCAAATTCTATATCTTCTACTCACAAGACCACACATACCTGGTAATTTTGTATCGACCCCTTATAAAACACCTGTAGAGATTTATTTTTCAAAAAATTATTTCTGTTAACATACCTGCAGTAGGTGCATCTAAAATTGACAATCAATTTCACAGACCCGACTGCGATAATTTTACCTGAAGAGGAATACTCCAGAACTTGAAAGTGTAAAAAGACAGGTAATTATTTACTCGTTACGCCGTTCATTCGATCACACACAGAAAAGACTTATTCATTCTACACGTAGTCATCCGACTCGATAGTCTAAAATTTACTTAATATCAATATTTCGTTTGTCGTGGGCAAATAAGTAGTGGCTCAGATACAAACCGTTATGACTAGACTTCGTATTTGGGGCGACTACTTAGTATTGACTCGGAGAGAAAAAACACAACCACTTGATAAATAAAAAAAATTGTTTAATGTTTACCGTAGACCGCCTCTTTACAAAAATATCATGTCTGCAAATTTAATTAGCCAACTTTAATACAAATCTCTGTAGTTAACAAAATTTACTTTGTACATTTTGGCAATATTATGTATTGTTTGAAAAGTGCATACATTCATTGCTTACAATTGACTTGGAAACTTAGTAGAAAGATAACGACGTACAAATAGTTATAGAAAGACATTAGCATATCTCATTTCAAATTTTGGTAAGTGAAAATTTTTATTCAAACTGAAAAGAAGTAGAAATTAAATTGGTTAAACAGTTTTTTAGTTCAAGAGACCTTTTTTGTATCATAATTATCAGTTTTGACAAAGATCGGCACTGTCTCGTTGAACTATTCGGCACGGTCTCGTTGAACTATATAACTCGCTACATAAATATTTTTCCATATCCTACCCAGTGTGGTCTGTAAAGTGTTGTGGATGTCATTGCTACATATACCCCAACACCTAGCGTTATCGATATTATAAATATATTGCCTATAAATTTTCTTTGTTTAGAACTATTTCACACGAATAAGAAACTTAGTAGAATTAATATTTTTGACTGCGGGTCAATGTAAATAAAATGATCCCGTCAATATTACTGATAATTCGGAAAGTTCTTATCCGTACCTCGTATACGGGATTCCAAAATGATAAAAGACCTTTGCCGTTGAAAAATCAAATGCGTTATCAAATGAAATAGTTCGTGGTCAAACGTGGAAATTAATCTTCCTCTGCCAATTGAAAACACTGCACACGGAATAACGATCATTCTTATTCACAGAGGCAGTTAAAATATCAAACGAACTAGTAATAGTGTTTACTTTTTACACCTGTGCAAACCGGGTTCGTCCTATACCTAGATACATTTTAAACTTTCACTTCAAATTAATCTCTCAGATACGATACGACAACTCCATAACGAATGAGTAGAAGTGTTGTACATATAAATATATATTAAACCCTGACTGGGAAAAAATCTTATGTTTGTAATTATAGAGCCTTAATCTTTGCTCTTTGTGACAGAAACGGATTAATTAAAAAGTCAAAGAATGTTTGATTTTGTTTATCCATGCTCACATAGCGATAGTTAGTCATAAAACCATACACTTGCGGGTTAAGATCGCTACCAAAAGAATGTTTCATAGGGAACAACGTGTTTCCAGCACTGCGTGTACTGTCTGGTACTGGATCTGCACTGTCATGTGTCCGGAAACAGTAAATAATATATTATGTTCATCCCGGTCACCTGTGTTATCCCTGACACAGTTTATCACAGTTCAATCTAAACCGGAAATTGAATAGCACATCAAATCGGTGGTGGAGTTAAGGGGCTCCACGCACTGCTTCGAACTGAATCTCGGGTCTGTGGCGCAAACGATGAAATATCACAGGGTTCGAATTTAGACGTATCAAAGGTTGAGGTAGGATTTGAGTTCGATACTGTCACATTAGGTACACTACAGATTGCAGAACTTGATGAAGAAAACGGATATGACGTATTGCTACGAAGATAAGGCACAGCACAATTTTGATTCGGTGACAGATTTCCCATTGGACTACCCATCCACATTCCGTACTGTGATTGGGGAGCTGGTGTATTTGACGGAAGAACACTGTGGTTTGTGGTAGACATCCAGTTGTCCGTAATGTTCAACATCGGAATATTGGCTGTTACATCTCTTGGAAATCCACCTGTAATAAAAATAAGATTATTGAGGAATTCTTAATATACAAGTATAAATTCATAATTAAAATCTATACGTAACTCCTTAACCACCAGCTAAACTTACTATCATTTTGCAGAATATTATTAATCATTTCCGAAATCTGAGTACTGAAGTCCAAATTTATATTAATTTCCGACAATCATTTCCTAAAAAAAATTAGCACTGTATTCCAAAGTTATATTAACTTCCGACAATTCAAAATTTTAATTTGAAATAGAGCAATATTGACTGAATGCAAAAAACGATTTAGCTTATTTCTGACATTATGATATAAAATGCTCCGTAAAAATGTCAACAAACATGGCACCATAGAAAAAAATTATTTTAGTGTAGATCATTTGGGGTGTCGGGTGGTGTCCTCTCGAGCACAATGACCTTAGATTGGCCGCCACAATATAAATGAAAAATCATAGTGCCGTCAGTGTGGCGTAAAACGTTCCAAGATATTTAATTTACTGTCATACCTTTATCAAAATCTTACAATAACTATACAACGGTGATATGTTTTAGTAAAACATGTTATATCTTATGGTGTCGATTACTTAGATTATATCTATTCTAATTTTATAATTCATTTTTAAGAGCATTGAGTAAATTATCGGGAAAGGATTTTATTTTTTGCACAACACGTGTCAAAATTGATGAGAATAAAAGGATCAAATCACGAAGCATATTAATTGCGAGTTTAACAACAAAATTAGCACTTGTTTTAAGTCACAGTAGGTCCGGAAATATTTATTCCGTGTAATATTGAATTTTAACACTTTAACCTATGGAATTTCAACCAACATGTGTCAAATATCTCCGATCACCCCAGTTTCCAAGTTAATTAAAGTATGCAATTAATTTATTAATCTATTTAATTTTTTCCGTTTTACTGTTTGATTGTACATTCTTTCAGTTTCAGTAAATTCCTCATCAACAACAGCTGACATAGCATATCATTTTTAAAACTTTTTTTCACAAGCTAATGATATAAAATAAAAAAATTATAAATTGAAATATATGTAACTATATTTTTCTTGTCTATTTGTTCAAAATAACAGACATGTGAGATCAGCAAACTATGAAAACAGAAAAGGAAAATAAAATATATCCGGTATGTAAGAGTTGAAAACGTTTCTCTCATCCCGCAGAACTCGGTTATATACGTACTCTCTAATCAAATTAAGGTTACTTTACTGCTCCGTGATAACGCCCGTGGCGTGTGATTTGTTGGTAAATTGATGTTTAAGTCGAACAATTCTCTAGAGGGAATTATCTAAATAAATCTTTGGTCCAACTGCATAATGTTTAAAAGATTTTACGCTGTGTTTAATTGGCGGAAACAAACTTTAAGTACTGAACAAAGCAGATTACTACAAAATATGGAGGAGCAATTGAATTCCTTTCATGGAAAAAATATAAAAGTATCATAACTTTTGTTCCTGTTGATAGACCCCTTTAAAGGAAATTAATGTTTAGTATCAAAGATACCGCTCGAACGTTTATGTCCGGCAAATCGACTGAAATTTTATGGATAGAAAAGTGAGTAACACCATATAAATGATATTGAAATGAACTTGGACAATAGGCTTGACCTTGTTACACTCATATGCTAATAAGAAATCTATTCTGTATCCCATAAAAGAAAAACGTAATACCCACATCAGAAACTCCCTGTATATTAGGCGTTTACATAGTATTTTATTTTCTTATGGCGAAGATTATAAATCCCCTGCATAAATATCATAAATTGTTTACGATTTCTAGTCATTCGATGGTCGTCTTTCTATTTTGTCGCCTATCTTTCTAACCGTGAGGTATATAGTTAAATGCCCCACAAAATTTTAGTTTGTTTTTCGTGTTTACAAAATAAAGTACTTAAAATGCACTAATTTCTCCTAATATGTTGGTTGAAGGATATTACTTTAAAATTGAGAATCGAAGATGAAAAAGACGCCAGATAATACTTCGCATAATTCAGGACCGGGCACGGGATATAAAAATTCTTTTCAACCTGAATTTCAAACAGACTTGGACCTCGGGGTGCAAATATATATTCAATAAAAAACGATTTTATGGTCTGGGGATTAATTCTTTATTTTATCTCATTGTCCCGAATTAAAGAACATTCCGATTATATTAAGATAAGATTTTATTATTTTGGGATGAAATCTAGTAAAATTGAATGTCCTATAACACTCATTTTGATGTGGGCATTGTTGTATGCTAATCTGTACATCATAAATTTTTGTAGGAACAAGAGGAGACTCTGAGTGACAAAAATGATTGTTAGAAAAAATACTATGTATAAAAACACTCACAGTCATTTTGTCTCTGACAACGTAAATTTTAATATTTTTTTTATCTAGTTTTTACTTATCAACATTTAAATTGTACCTAACCATTTCTATACTTATTTCTCTATCTTCCGTAAAAACTGGATACTGTATTTGGATAACCAAGTTCTGAGAGCAATAATTTATGGTTTTTTGTCTTTCTTTACTGATGTAATGATTTGTGATTTCGCCTTCCTTGAAGCCTTGATTGCAACAAAACATTCAATACTGGTAAATTTTCAATAAAGTTATAAGTATCATTAGAATGATCGGGTTTTAATATAATTATTTAAAATACAATATGGCGATACAAAGAGCGTCTCAACGACGTGTGGACAAATCTATCATGGATTCATAGAATTTTAAATGGACATTTCAGTGTTGGAATAAATCCAGCAACATCACGGGACTTTTAGTTTTGAAATAACTTCTAAAATACAAGTATACTTTATAATCGAATTCAGTGTATGTATAAGTGTTTGTCAGATTACTTTTTATTATAAATACATTTTAAGTGTGGTCACCTAAAAATCAGACTGACTGTTTCGCATACGAAGTTAAAGTGTTAACTGTTGCAAACTTTCATTTGAATTTGACTGTGGACTCGCGGCGGGTGTAACCGGTCAGTAGGGGATGCTTACTCCTCAATGGCACCTGATCCCACCTTTGGATTTCCAGAAGTCCGTATATGTCCAATATCACCAGATTTGTATATGTATCCTGGACATCATGAAGATTTATACTGTGGTATCTGAGATCTTATGTGGTACATTACTTACCATGGGGCGGGGAACGTCTCTGATACGGATGTGGATATGGTGTAGCTCTTGCATTTCTGAGGCTTAGACGATCGCAATGTGGAGATGAAAGACTTAAAGCATTCGGGAACTGGTGAGCAGGTGGTGGTACTAAAGTGTGACCACTTGGCGGAAGATACCACGTGCTGGCTACTGAAAGAAAATATTATGATTTATTACTGTGATCGATATATTGAATTTGACTCTCAAAAACAAGTCCATTTGAAACCTTACAATCATATAGACCATAAAAGTTTGGTCTTAAACAATAGAAAAGAGTATACCACTCAGATCAGGTGTGAAAGGGTTAAAAATAAACATGACGTATATAACATTGTCATTGTGTCATGTAATACTAGTATTTGCCATGTCTTGATTTCATAATTATTACTTTGATTTATCTTTTAATAATTATTTTCATTTATCAATTTATTTTATCACCGATGTTAGTTTATTAAATATAAAATAAGTACATTATTTCTAGTTATCCAGAAATGAAAATTAGGAAATATGATAAGAGAAACACCAATATGATTTAAAAGACGTGCATTTAAAAAAAACGATAAACAGGATACGATAAAGAACCCAAAAAATGAATAAAATAGTTTAATCGCAGTAAAATGTAGTACATGTAACCATGTAGTAAAACAAAGTGTGGCTGTTCTGATCCATTTCTCGAGTCAATTTGTTGAAAATACTACATGTATAAATATAATTATAAAATGTTACAGTGTTGCAATGGGGGGGGGGGGGCGCAAAACAAATATGTGAAAGTGACACATAGTGACACATAGTTATACAATTTAGTCTATTCTGTTTAATATAGCAACTATATGATTGAAATTAACTACCATAACGAAAGCTTTATACGATTTGATAATACATTATGCCTTACATCTTTAAAGAAAGATCCAGAAACATGTAACATTTCGTGTATTTTCCTTACACTCTGGATTTTTTTAATATATTTTTTTACTTTTTTATGCCACACTCAACAATTTCTCAGTTATATTGTGGCAGCCAGTTTTTTTTTATGGTGCCTAATATTAAGATATTTAATATTGCCTAATATCTCCTACAAAAAAGTATATTGTTTCAATTAAATAAAACTATCCTAAAACACATCTAAAGTATTAAAGAAGTATAATTTAATATTGTTATTTTAAAAAAAACCTATATTTCTAATACATTAAATGACTTCTTACTACCATGAAATGAAACCGGTTTTCAGAATTTTATAACATTATGTATATGGTAACTGAATATACACGTATATTTTTAAGTTACGTGAGAAACTCATAATGCAGTATTTGGAAGTCACTAGAGTTTAACAAACATCTTTTATATGATACATAACTGACAAATAATAAACTATTCTCTTATTTGATACACAACTGACAAATGATAAAATTATTCACTTAATTTTGTAGTCATATTAAGTAATTACCTGATAACTGTAAATGCATAAGTATTGCAAATATATTTCATTTATATGCAAATTATTTATTACCGTAGACACGTATAATGCCGTTAATTTCAAACCATATCTTTTATACCAAAATTTCTGTCTCCTTTAACGTCATATTAAGGGGATCTTCACGACTTCTTATAATACAACGATAGTTTTATAATGAAAATGCCCGCTCAATAAACGCCGATACGGAAGCGTTTTGAGTACTAGTAAATTTGTTAATCTAAATCTTTTGTCAACACTCGTTATCATGAATGCGATTACCTATCTGAAAGGATAGGATTACCATTGAGGGGATATTATGATGCAAAATTGCTCAGGTAATAAATATCATCTTTCTACTTTTTCATTTTATCTGTCTGAAATATGTTACAATCTAAATTTGTCTTGCGCATAAAGGAATATTAACTATATAGAAGTAGTAACTTGTTGATTCAATGGCGATACAGATATGGACACCCGTGATTATAATCCTAAGTGTAATATTTGACTTTCTTCAGCTGCAGAAAACGTGCGCTTTGATCTTTGTAATATAGGTTTCGGACAATATTAATTACGAGGTATATGAATTAGATCTAAATCCGTAATGGCCCGTAATTGCGAGTTCGGGGTAGATTTGAAGAGTAGGCAACACTGAATTTTAAACCTACAACACGTATTATTGCTACTATCCCTCTTGTAAAGTGTTGAGAACAATTTATTGATTAACTATCGCAAGTGGTTCGCAATTACGTGACAAAATCGAGAATGAAGAGATGAATGCAATCGGAACATAGCTAACCATACTTCACACCCTACCTGCCAACTATTCAGAGTGTTTCTCATGTCAGATAAGGACAAGAAAAAGCTCAAACAATATTTGGCGGTGATGTATAGCACTGTGGGACAACTGAATGAAGAGTGATACGGTTTTCACCACGGTCAAAACTGATAGAGAATTGAAAAACAATTCCATGTGATATGTCAAAGATTGAAAGCGTAGAACACCTGGGAAAGGTAATGCTAAATCTCTAATCCAGTGCCAAAATTTTCAATTCTATATCACATAAATAAATTCTTCAAAGAAAATCATGATAAGAAACCACCGTGTCAAACTCACTGACAGATGAAAACGATATGCACGTGTTTACGTAGAGTCTAACGTTGATCTAGAAAATAAAAAAGCAAACACAAAGCGCAACAGTTCTACAAGCTCTTCACTGGAAAACCACGTTTTATAATGTTTGTAGTTTTGTTAGAAATATCAAAGAAGGAATTATTTACAAACCCTAAGGTTGATCAACCATTTATAAATGAATTAAGATTCTTGACACACACTTAAAATCGGGAATGTAAACAAATATATTTAGACATTAAATATTGATTTTAAAAGGGGGAATAATGAGTTTATACCCCTAGTTCTGACGAAGCTTTTAAGTATTTCAGAACTTTCACTTTATTTTCAGCGATGAAAATAAACCATAATGTCATACATTTTTCCCTACATGTGAGAACGTTTACCTTTCATCTGATTATAAAACATTAATGATACATTAAAGAATGCGAAACTAGGATTCGAATTCGAAACTAAGAGTCTACAGCATCGATTTCGAAATCATGTGATTTCTGACACTCCAACATCCCCACCAGTTGTACAGTCGAGTATAACCTGGTCTTGTTATTATTAAATGTCAGAATTAACCACAGTCTGACAATATTTTAAATTTTGCATACTTAGCCAATAAGATTTCAAGATTTGCTAAAGTTGATCAAATATTTAAATTCAAGTAAATCTTAAGTTTTTAATTTATGGTGAGGGGCCCAGAACTAACCGTGAGGAAGAATCTATTTGTCATCGATTTATTGAAGTTCGATAGCTACTTCCCTTGTACAGTAGAACTTCGCCTAATGACCACCTCACTTAGGCGACCATTTCACATTTCAGACCACAATATTTCAGTCTCTTGATCATATTTTTAACAAGTACAGAACCTCACATAAGAGACCATCTCACTATTAAGACCCTATTGAGTCAGTTATTTGATCTTAATAGCAAGGTTCCACTGTAACATCTCGCTAATCAGGCCACTTTGAGTCAGTCAGATAGGTGGTCTTAATAGCGGGGTTTTACTGTAGTTTTATTACACAATAGCATCCTTCAATAATAAGATACCAAAATTCCTAACCAGAACAATAACAGTTTTAAAGTATACACGGGTATCTCATATACTTACGGTGGGAAAATGATCGCTGTCCATCTGAACATTCCTCTAACAAATCTCTCCCTTCTGGTCTGTAAAGTAAGAGGAATATAGTGTATAAATGGACAATGTTAGTAATATCTTCAACATAACAAAAAACAGGAATGGAAAGTCAGGTAATATATCATTTAACTTTGGTCGGATCTCTATCATCCTCTCTGTGATTTGAGTCATGGTTTAAGATAAATATGTACATGTATTAAGTGAATTTTGCAATTTTGAATTAAAAAAAAACAGAAAATAGAACAGAAAGATAATTTCATTTCAGGTTGGAGATACATTTTGGTTTATATATGTGATCAATTTGGCCATTTTACTAAAATTCGAAGATTGCAAATGTTGCTCAAATTTAGAGTAGTTTGTCTTTGAAAATAGTATTAATTAAAATAAATGATGTTTTGTCTTTCTTCAAGATAAAAAGTCACGAATTGCAGTATATATGATCTCCTTTAACACCCCAACCTCTACTGGAAGGAATTCTTGGTTTAATATCAAATTGAATTGTAAGTTGTAATTCAGTGTTACGACACGACTATTGCCTCTTTTAGAGTGTTTTGTAATCTCACACCTTATTCAAAAGTATCGGATACTTAACCTAAGTTAAATGACCTCTCCAATGTTAAATATACAACCACTGGGGAGCAAAAGGTCTAGCTGATAACTTCGAAAATAATGTTTATTTTGTCTAAAAAAGACAAAATTTACAATTAATTTTGTTATTTTAACATTTACAAATATTCAAAGCCTTTTCATTAGAATACGAGAGCTTATTATAACTATTTATAAATATTTAAACCCAACAATCTGTGCACTTTTGCCGATATTTGACTTTGTTGTTAAACATTGATAGTTACAAATTGAATGTCCACATACTCTTACAATTCAAATAAAGACATTTAATGTTTTAATTCAATCCCTGTAAATAACAATGAAGAATCACGATTGTTTTTCTCCTTTGATGGTGTGTGCTCAAATAGTTCAGCGTCGAAAGCGACTGTGGACAGTACTTGAAATTCTGACACATCTAGCTAATTTAGAAATCATAAACGTAAAAAGGAGTCAAAAATGCATTAAGCATGGCGACACTGCGACTAGATACATACCTTTCTTTGGCGTCGAGGAATGCTTTAGCAAACGGGTTATGCTTTATTTTCAACGCCGTGATCTAAAAGAAATTAAACAAAACTTGAACCTTACACACATAGACATGTCTACCCCTGTTTTTATCATAGAATTTCCTATCGTGTATTTATTTTTTATGTTAGTTTGGTGAGAACAAAGGAATTTTTCTTCATTTATTTATCAAATACGTGTTATTACACAGTTTCTGAGAAAACTCAGAATATTCTAACCAGGACAAAAAGAGATCGTGTTCTAGTTGTTGTAAACTGGCACTGAAGTTATAAAAGAAAATTTGAGATGTTCTAAAATCCGAACACTTCACTAAAATCTTTGCAGAACGATTTTTATAGCTATCGATTAATTAGACAACCACCATTACCATTGTATACAGGGAATATTTCCAGCGATGTGGTTTGTTTTTATCTTATTACTTTTGAAAATAGAAACGCGATAAATAAAGATACAGCTGTAGCAGATTTTATTTCTATTCCATTAGCACCCTTGGTCGATATTAGCAGAAAGCAATTTTTCGTATAAAAGTGCATGTTCTGAAATTTTATTTTCCGAACTTTCAAATTAATATCCTCTTTGTAAGAAAGATAAATGTTGAAACTTCAAATTACCATTGCACGGTAAATAACATCAAAAATGAAAACATGATAAAGGAATATTTTTGTGAAATCATCTATTTCGACATTTATATATCCTAATTCAGCAAGAGTTAATTTGAAATAAACATTTTTAGTTTTTTCTTTAAAATGTCATTTTCATACGTGACGACACTGGCTGGGGACGTTTCCTAGGTGAGTAAAATGTCTTCAGAGTATCTCCTAACATAGCAATTATTTCATTTTATTAATAAAAAAGACCGAAAACGACATCTTATTTTCCAAGACTCGAAGTTACAATACCAGGATGTTTAGCTCATTATAATAGCTATACAGTTGAAAGTGGTTTCAACAGCACAAAGCATATAGAATAGTAATTCTAAACTCGTTGTCAGTGAAGGAAGTCGACAGATGCAGAATATATTAAAACCATTTTATTTCTGATTTTATAAAATCCATTGTCATTTGATTTTCAATATAATTTTCATTTGAAAGTTTTAATCCACGAACGTTTACATATGTACTAGGATCTCAAACACATTATTGTTCCCAAATATTGAAATTCCATTAGTTTGAAATTAAATGCAAATTAAAGTTTGAAATAGAGATGGTTCGTTAGCGACTCGGTGCAAATAAGACCACATATAATTAACGCGTTTTGGAAAGGATCGTTTTTATCTAGTTGATACGGAGAGGAACGGTGCATGATTTGATCCGTCGTTGTTTAATTGTACTCTGTTACGTATAAGTCTAAATTATTTCAACAATATTTGGACAACGATCTCTTTTTTCAAGGGTTCTTTTTGCAATACAGACATGAAAGGAAAAGATCACACGTTAAATGTGAATCTCGACTTTTTCCAAATATTTGACTTATCTGATGTTCTCCCCTTCGTAAATTAATTATCTTCATCTGCGTTAAAAATATCAAGCGACAGTCTCCTGACATTGTAAATCACGTGACATCCTTTGTAGTAAAAATGTTTCATATAAATTGTATAATGAACGTCCTTAAGCTTTAAGATAATTGAATGTTACACATATCTCTCTCTCTCTCTCTCTCTCTCTCTCTCTCTCTCTCTCTCTCTCTCTCTCTCTCTCTCTCTCTCTCTCTCTCTCTCTCTCTCTCTCTCTCTCTCTCTCTCTGTGATATTTTAAATATGCAAAAGCGGACGTACCTCCTCATTTTGGTAAGCTGTGACGGCTATAAATTGTGTTTCTGGGAAACTGAAGCTACTTATTCTTTTCTTTTGTGAATTAGCTCCAACTTTTACAATGTGAAGACGAGGTTCATACTTGTGTAGAGAATTCAACATAATCTGAATAATGAACAGAAAATGCATGTCATATGTTTGTTACACAGTTTAATAAATATTCCAATAATGATATCAAATGTTGTGTTAGTGAGCTATTAACTAATTTCTTATTTATTGTTTGATATTTTATTAACAATGCTATTTTATTTATCTTATTTATTATTCGATATTATCATCAATATTAATAAATATTGTATAAGTTATCCTCGATATATCACATATGTGATCTTAAGTGTAATAAATTCAGATTCAGATTAACTAAAGTCATGGTCTTTATAAAGGATGCCAAAATAAACGAGTTTTCATCTGCAACACTGTCTAAACAGTTCTCATTTCAGTTAATCAATTCAAAATATATTATCAATGCAAACATCTGCTAAATTACAATTAATCGACAAATATGAGTCTGCCACCCACGCACGCATCCATCCTTTGTCTCACATGCGAAGTTTTACTACGTCGCTTTTCTAACAAACCATTCTCATTTCATTTTGTTCATGTTCTATTTTTGTGTAATTGATCAAATTTCTTGTAATTTGTAAACTTTTTAATTGATGTTAATGTGTTATTGCGTTAACTGAAATTTAAATTCTTACGATAAAAATATATACACAAATTGTGATAAAAACTTCTGAAATATTATTTTTGTCATGAAATGTACATTTTTTTTTATAAATGACGTTTCATATCAAAATCAAAACATGAAATTGAATGCATTTCAGGATCATCTGTTTTTATAGCGAAATTTTACCTACGTCTACTTTGATACATTTATTTTCTTTTCTGTCAGTTTTATTTACCTTTTTTTCTTTCTTTCTTACTTACTTTTTTACTTTTTTGTGCGACTTAGATATATATATATATATATATATATATATATATATATATATATATATATATATATATATATATATATATATATATATATATATATATATATATATATATAATCTTACGTAATCCCTATTTCAACTCTGTCATCATCGAGTTGGAAGGGGAGTTTAGCGTATTGAGAAAAGGGAAAGCCACAATACATCAATGGAAATATTCGCTATTAATAGTAATTCATTTCAAATAGAAAAAAGCATAGAATTCCTAGGTCTTATTTGCAAAACCAGGATCATTAAGTCTGATTTTGCATTTAAACTACACAAAAAAGGTGATAATGAACTATCTATTGATCTGCATGTTATGCAATTTGACATGGAATGAACTATATCTGGGTTTTTACCTTTAACAAATAAATATGTATTGAAGTGCCTTTCTGAATTTTGATACGATTTCATTTAGATTTGACATATATTTAGGGAATAATTTGGAACCGAAAAGAACATTTGAATTCAGTTTTTTCTCAAATTGTTTCTCAAATGTCATATTGCTAAATTTTATACTGCATGTTAAGTGCTCTGGTTTTTTTTTTGGGGGGGGTGATTTTTTTTTGGGGGGGGTGTTTTGGGGGGTTGTTTTGTATTGTTTTTATTATTATTAAATATCAAAAGGTCATTAGCTGTGTTTACTACTTGTATTTGATGTACATTAACAAATAAGAGTTATACACAGGCATAGAAAATATTATATTCCTATACATTCTGTATAAAAAGGTCACATCCTGTGAGGTATGCATATACAACTAGTAAGTTTGAATTAATCAATTGCCCAAAACTGGGTTTCTCAAGCAATTTTCACAAAATATATAGGAATTTAAAAATCAATATGCCCGTGGTTTGTTTTTTTTTTGTTTTTTTTTGTTTGTTTTTTTTTTTTTGTTATTGTATATCAATCTAAGTAGTTATAAATGAAATATAAAAAAACACTGCTGATGCCTCTTTAAATTTTAAATGTTAAGCATCTCCATATAATCTAGATATACTTACATAATAGATATTGTGATATCCCTAGGGGCATAATATATATAATATCAAAGTCATCGTTTTGCAAAAAAGGGAGATGGTAAAGATAATTGCTCAATATGATCATTTCTGTCAAAAACACTTCATTAATTGAGTTCTAATTTTAAAAGACGTATAGTTCAAAAGAGAAGTGGTATCCTACAAGGCTGAATAATAGTTAACCCTAAATGTACATGTATCGCGATATCCGTGTAAGAGAAATCATTGTAAACAGATGCGTTTCTTAGCTTTTGAGGAGTTTAGAGTTTAAACACAGATGCTCTCAACGTGAACTATTACTTTAACCCTTTCAACCCTACAGACGACAAAAGACTGATCTAAGACAATAGAAAAGAGGTTAACATTTAGTCACTGGGGGGGTGAAAGGTTTAGTATAAAAATAATCAGATGAGAAAGTACAATGTGCATTTTATATAATAATAACTATTACAAGGACGAAATGCAAAATACATGTTATCATATTGTTAAGTTTATATCTCAGACAGTGACACACAAGTACTTCAATAAGACTTCATCAGTTGAGTTCTAATTTAAAACAGTTGTACAGTTTAAACCAGAAAGGACAAATACTGATAGAACCCACTCTAAAATATATGTATTATTTTCTTAGCTTTTGGGGAGTTTAGAATTTAAACAACGATATCAGTAGTGTGTAATAGAATACCATAACAACCCAAAGTTATAGTTTTTACGAAAGATACCAAAAACAAATGCTTGAGATGATCGTTTCCTGTCAATTAAACTTTATCATTTGAGCTCAAATTTAATATAAATGCAAATTTCCGAAAGAAAAAGTGGTATTATACAACGATTTGAAGGGTGAAATGTATTCCATTTTTATGTCCAGACTTCAGAAATCGTTACATCTAGCTGTATAACATTAATTGTTCATCTGTTTTCAAACTGGTGCAATTTATACTGAGTTCTAAAAATATCAAAACCCTGAGATATTTTGCCAAGTATTTACTTTTTCCACAGTCAAATGACATTTGTGTCATTTATGATAAATTGAAAATGAGTACATGTACACGACTACATATATGTAGTCGTGTAATCATTTTCCGTTTATCAAAATTTGAAATGAATAGACGACATTTGTTACTTAAAACACGTTGAATTATTAATTTGCAATGTACTGACAGGCCTTTTCTTAATAGGATATTTCCAGTCTCTGGAAGGAGTCTGTATGAGCTATGAACAAGTAATATCATATTCGTATGATATTGTTATCATAATACATTAACATTCTACATTTATCATAATTACAATAGACCCTTTCACGATAACTGTGGTCCTGAACTTTTGAGTGGCAAAATATTACAGATTCTCGGAAAATGGCGTCAAGAAACAATCATTAACTATAACGACGTCTATGTTTTTGCGGGTATTGTATCATTTTGCCACTCAAAGTCACAGGACCGCAGTTAACGTGAAAGGGTCTATTGTGATAATTTACGGTATCAACTGCCATGATACACAGATGTATCATGTGTTTGTACTAATAAGTATCTAATGTATCATTGGTATGAGTAACAATTATCATGTTTTCACTTTTTGATTTACCACTGACGGGGGTTTTGGCGAAAAGTGAAAACATGAAACATACATTGTAGTTCACTCACCCTCCAGTATTGTAAATATACCTATCTCTACTGTATAATAATATATTGTTTATATGTTTATGTCTGATATGCCAACTGGAATACGGAATAAAGAATCAGACTTTGAATCCATATTCAAAAATTTGCAATAGTTTATTCTAAAACCCATAATCTAACCCGCTGTTGAATTGAATAAGTTACACAATTACACGTATAACGGATAGTAACAATTGTGTTCATGTTTCCACGTTGTATTGTAATTTACATAATGATATTTTTCTTTTTTCACCAAAATTTTAACGTGTGGCGACCTCTGTTGTTCATGCTACGTTTTTTATACAGTAGACACTATACATGAATTGCATTTTGTTAAATAATGAATTGAAATAAAAAAAAATATTTGAATGCCTCGCGGACAATTCACTCTACGGAGTTTTTGACACGAATCATTTTTGCGAGCTGATATCTAACTGTCCACTCCAGTTGATACAACGATACAGTTACCCGTATTTCATTACAATTTACAATGATTCATTCATCCAGTTTCATTCTCGATCATTATTCCCCAGTATATAGTACGAGAAATATTTACATAACCTTTCGTGTATATATATATACACATGTACAAATACTATTGCGTGTACATCCACACACAAGGAGTGTGCTTTTTATATACATATACTTCTACTCTATTCAGGATAGTAATTTTTGTTTTGTTTTCTATATTGATATTTCATCTTTTATACCCGTGACCCATCTCAAAAACAAGATATTTCATTAGTAAATGTTGTAATATACTCGTCTTTGGAAACAAATTAATTTCCATTTCAATTTCTCTATGGTAATCAATACCAAGAGTGATGCTTGTAGATTTCAGTAATCACTTTGCTACGCAACATCATGTACATTTGTATATGTATGGTATCAGTTTCCTGAACCTCGTGGATAATAGAGCGACAACGCACTGACCAGAAATGGACACTGGTCAGAGAACGTACGAAGTAATGATTTTACAATTTTAAGGAATTATTTGTTGTAGTGGATCGACGTTATATTGCTTTTAAAACAAGTCGAATGTTTACTTGCGTAGAACTTCAATAAAATTGACAATTTAAACGACGATTTTATAGTTAACGCGATGTAGGAATTAAAAATAATTTGAAGGTAATCTGTCGAAAGAAAACACTCGAAAGACCTTTAAATATAAGAATATTCTTAGATGTTGTACTTTTATTCCAGCATTTATACTACTTTAGTTATCAAAGCAAAATTGGTCTCTTTCTCTATGGTCTCAAACAATAAAAAGGTGTTTTGTCTCATCAATACCGTCTTCAAAACTTTTCAACGATCTTATTGTAACTGTTACGTCAATTCTGTGAACTAAGGTTTACTAGTAGAGTATTACTGATATCCATATAATATACAGTATCAATAATCAAAGAAAAATAAAGTGAACTAAAAAGATAAACAGAAAATCCATCTCGCCCACTGCTCTCTCTTTCTCATACTCATTAAAAAGGTAAAAATCATTATATATTACCTGTCCACCCCCATTTAATTTATTGGTAAGTTTGACCTTGCTAAATGACACTGCCTCTTTCATCCAGTGAGCCCCAAAATTCGGCGAGTCGGGATGGATATATACACAGTTGGGTGCAGCAGGTTCTGCTTTACCACCAGCCACCCAGTCCCCATTCACGTATTTCCACCGATGGGTGTCCACCTGGACAAAGTCCAGAAGCAATGTATACATGGCATTAGGATCTAATCCGGAAATTCCAACTTTGAACACTGGAAACATACGCCTGGAAATAAATGAAATGAATAGATACATGAATGAATTAATAAAAAAATAAAAAAAAAAAATAAATAAATAAATAAATAAATAAATAAATAAATGAATAAATAAATAAATAAATAAATAAATAAACTTAAAATGAAACCTATAATAGTTTTAACTTCAGAATGGAAAATTACGAAAAAAAACTATCCGTTTGTGATTGATATATTGCATGTGCGCGCGTATTGACAATCTATTGTATTTTCAAACAGTATTATTTTACGTCTGGTGTGTAACAAATTATTGGAAGTACATCAAATGAGAAAAGAAAAACGTTTTATTTAAGAAAAAATATCACTTATGTAATTTGCTGCCATTTAAATTTAAAATTCTAAATAAACACGTGACCCATCCTCACCGTGAATTTCAATTTTAAAGAAAGTAAGTGACAAGTACAAGTATAAATTATGTAAAATATATACATTTTTGTATGTTTTAGCTAGCTAATATTGTAGGGAATCCTATTATTAAGGAATTTCTTGATTGTATGTAATTTTTACAGGGTATATTATTAAATCTTGATGCTCCTCTTTTTTGAACACTGTAAGTTTGTTGAATTATTTTTTCGTTTTGCCTTATCCCATAACTTCAGAAAAATTGTGTACCGACATGTTTTTATTTTTATCAGCCACCCAAGAAATGTAATAACCTAAACATGATATTAAGGCAGGAAAATTTCTGCTTAGAATTAAATTATGCTGATAATCATATGAACATGAAGTTTGAACATACAGTTATTAAGGTATTTGCTCTCTCTCTCTCTCTCTCTCTCTCTCTCTCTCTCTCTCTCTCTCTCTCTCTCTCTCTCTCTCTCTCTCTCTCTCTCTCTCTCTCTCTCTCTCTCTCTCTCTCTCTCTCTCTCTCTCTCTCTCTCTCTCTCTCAATAAAGTATAAAAAAAATCCAATAAAATTATTGTAGCTTTCCCCAATGAAAGCAGTTCAGAATATGTTCAATTTTCAGTAAATTAAACCAAATCTATGATTTAAGTTTTAGAATTAGTTTTATTATTTTACTTAGCTTGTAAGGGGACTATTGTATAGATATTCTATATGTATTTATTTATTGGGATATATGTTTGACATTATATTTAGTTCAAATATTTTATTGAGTCATGCTATCTACAAATTTTTTTTATTTTTTTTATTATTTACTATTAAGCTGCCGCATAAATGCGAGGGTATCTATCTTAGGAATAATTTAGTACCTGCACTTTAAAAGAAGTTCTGTCACTGAATTCCATAAAATTTTAATTATTAGTTAAATTCCATCAAATCATTCTGTGGACTGAAAAGGATTTGCCATTTGAGAATTTCGTCGTTTTAAAATTGCAACCCAAATCAAGGTGCACAGGAGTCAACACGACAATTTGTGAAAGAGTGCCTTAAAAGTGAAAATGTAGAAACAGCTGATGTTGTAGTTCGTATTAAGGGTAGATCTACGGTGTTTATGGGGTAGATCCACACGTATATAGTAAGTGTTTATATCAAGTGTGATCAAGTTAATATAACGTGTGTGGTCTGTATCTTCACACTTCACACCCGGGTGACGATAGTGAGGGCGGATGTGTCTATATTGTTGCTAACGTCGCGTCTTGGCTATATAATGTCAGTGTTAGCCTGTTTATTGACGTGGAATTACTAATTCTGATACTAATTGTTTAAATTATACATCGTTTTGATTATCTATAAACATCGCGTAAAAGTTTAAGAGTCGGATTATTGATTTAGATTGGAACATGACGAATAATTGAAACGTATAGGCCCAGATGATAAAACTAGGAGAGTAATTCACCGACAGGAAATTGACTTCATATTCTGGAAAAGTAATATATTTCAGTTTCTTTTTTTTATGAATATATAAATGAAAAGATACTTTAAAAATATATATATATATCCAGTGGGAAACCTATTTTAAATATTTTACGAAATAATAGCGGAGTGATATAAAACTTGTTCATTTCTGCATCATTATTTCACATTACTTTTTTATCTAGACACATAATTATGTACATACATTTGGATCATCAGTTATCTTGTGTTTGAAGCTAAGCATATTCTTATTAGGTGTATTGATGAGAAAACCATGAATAATCTATTACTATTATTAACCCAAAGACAAGTGAGATTTACGCAATAAAGTCCCAAATAAGTGTCAACTTTAGGGCCATGTACCTCAGGTAATACGAACATGAAAATACACAGAAACACCAGATATTTACCTCAAATTATATAAAACTATACACAGTTAACAAAAATACACATTTACAAATAACATACAAGAGAATAGACATACGTTTATCGATTTATGAAAATTGGAATTAAGAAACGGGAACTTATATATACACCTGTGTTTGACAGAAAAAATATCTACATGTATATGGTGTAGTTGGACTCGAGGCGACTTACATGTAAATAAACATTAAACTAAAATATAAAGACATATCGAGGTCTTTGTTGTGGTCAAAATGCTTTTTTCCCTAGTCGGTCAATATTTGAGAAAGATACACATATATTCACGTGGAGAAAATAAAATTTTGTCATAAAGACTTGTAAGAAAACTCACAGAGCCGTCTCTAAATAATATTTAATATATGCATTTATTATCCAAATACTTGTACACAAGATGAAAGAATACTTTACAATCACATTTTTTAAGAACTCAATATTATTCTCCACTTAAAGGGTTTACCGTTCAATTTCAAGCGAAATTATGTCCATACTTTACTGTATTTTAGATCGAACTTTAATTGCCAATTTGTAAAATAAACAAACACTGCTATTTGACGCTCAACACACGCTTTAATCTATACCGACCGTCGAGTTGGAATAAAAATAGAAACATCGATCGATTTGGGGGGCACTTCGAATATATATATATTTTTTTCTTACCTCCCATTCTTGGTCACGATCATTTCGTTGGTAAATTCTTTGAATTTTGACCATAGTTCTTTTTCCTCTAGTTTTACTTGCAATTGTCTTTCCGTTGGATCACCCTTTTCACTTCCGACTGTCATTTCGCTGTCCACTGCACTCAGAAGATGGCTCACATTCAGTTGATTTGACTTCATATTTAAGTTACTTTCCAAAATATTAGTACCTTGATCCTGTTTAACGGAAAACGTTTGAAAGTCACACTTGGACGATGAATCTAACATTTGTAAAATATTTTGTAAAGTTTAGCGCAGTCGCTTTAAATTTCACTTATGTAAGGAAACGTTTCGCTGAAATTTGCAAAGTGTTTGAATGAATGACTTACATGTGTTTACAAACTCACACCTCGGGTATGTATTAATCAGGCCCTTCTTTGATCTCGCCGATATAGCCACTCGATAACACCCAATGAAAAGGCGTTATTGAGGTGGGTGGAGCTTATAGATTTTCTGATTGGCTGATGCGCACAATGAATTTTTTTCACCTTTCTACTATATGATCAGGGTAGAGAAAATTAAATTTTATCGAATTATCTCCATGTTGTAAATAAATTATCTCCTTTTGGAATTTTGTAAATATTGGAAAGAAACGATAATTCCATTACGCTCTTGTGAAAACCTTTATAAAATGATAAAATCGAAGAATTTTGTTCATGATCCATGATCAATATTGTTGGTCGTATATATATTCGTTTAGAAACCCAATCATTTTAATATTAATAGAATCTATCTAACACTGAAATGTCTGGTTGGGAAGATTTTCTGAGCTAGATTACAATTAAGGTATTGTTACACCCAACATAAGGGTTCAAGTTATGTCACTTTCAATATTTTTATAATGTAATTCTTTTATCATTGAATTTGTGAATATATTATTTCTCCAATATAATTAAAGAGGATCGGTCTTTAACTAAATGGAAAGATTTGCGGTAAGAGGCGTATTTTTCATGAATTAGTTATCGTAATCATTACTTTGTACAATCTTATCTAATATCTATTGCAAAATAATTCTAAAAAAACAGTACTTTTTTCAAACTTTGATAACTTTGGCGGAAAAAGAGGATTTTATTTTATTTTATTTTATTTTATTTTATTTTATTTTATTTTATTTTATTTTATTTTATTTTATTTTATTTTATTTATCTTTAATTTAATTTTTCGGATTTTTACTCTATCATTATCATATTCTGACAATTTTACTAATTTGGGGTATAATGATCATTATTAATATTTTGCATTAGAACATTTTTTTTATATATTGAATGAAGGAAAATCAAAATCTATGAATATGGAGAGAATCGGAAACGGAGCGGGTTTGAATTATTCGATTTATGGATATACATTCAGCAATGATTCTTGTGTGTGATACTATAATATTCCATCCGAATTCAACTGTTTATCTGTAAGAATAACCGTGTCCATTTATTCTTTTTTCCATGGAATTATATCAACACAAACAGAATGAATAGGAACTTTCCGAATAATGTCGCACTTAATTGTATATTTTATGAGAGATAAAGAGCCACCATTCCGACAATGGAAATTAATAAGAGGAATTTCCCATATTAATACATGTAAAACAATTATAAAATATCTGGAGATTTGATTTTCTGTGAGCTGTTAGGCTTTTATTTTTGTAAAGCCATGTACTTCCTTCCGAATACAGTCGCAACTTATTGTTGTTCTTTTTTTATTATTATTCAACGAGGGATTTGGAGAGACTATTCCCTGAGTGAGCATAAATAAGAGGGATCTCTTGCATAAAATGAAGTTAAAATTCTGAGACTGGATTTTCTGGGAGCTATTTTTTTTTTACATTCATGTAACCATTTAACCGAGGAAGTTTTACATGACTTTCATACAAATCGTGCTCGATCGCGCTCACGCGCTTGCGTGTGTTTTGGGTTGGGTGGGTACATGGAGGTTACTTTTTTCTAAAGTTGAATCGCACTTGCAATCACAAGTCTGTGTATATTGAATGTACATTTTATACAGAGATTTCTAGTATAATATGATTAGAGTAAATTTGTCGTATAATTGAGTCATCATTTTGGAAAACGGCTATTCTTTTTTATATTCTGTGATATCAACAAGTTTTGTGTAATCTGATTATTTATCGTGATTCATGAGAAAAAGAAAAAAATAAATTAATTACAAGTCTTTCTTGTTTGTATAAAACCGGCCGTAATGTATCCAGATTGTCGAGTGACGGTGGCTATTGTTAAACTTTTCGACACTAATAATATAACAGTGATATACCGAATTAAGTTGTTTTCTCAATCAGTGAAAGAAAGGACCTCTATTGTTTTGTTGTCAAGCTGTCAAATTTTACTGAATTAGGCGGTCGCGACACGTGGACCGAAGTAGATATTGCAAAACAAACACCTTCAATGAAATAACCTATTAACATGGATCGGCGACGTTTTTCTGTAAATTAGCGCAGAATTGCCAAATTTTTGTTTTTCCTAAATTGACTCAGAAATGACAATTCCGTTTTTAGAATTCAGTGTGATTTAAATGGAGCTTTTCAGGTCCAAAATATTCGTGAGAAAATTTGAACTAGATATTAAATAAGCTAAACAGATAATCACTTTTTTCAGAGTGAAAAAACACCAGTTTTCAATTGCATAGGTTGTTCTATACTTAAGTATTATCCCCCTTTTCACTATTTCTCGGTCTCTTGCTTTTAATGTTTTTTTTTATTTATTTTTTTTTACAATTTATCTTCTACTGCTCAACAATTTCATGAGCCGTGCAGTAAACAACTACTGCTGATAAATATTATATTCAACTTATTCATCTTTGACTCTTTAACGTGAGAAATGAAAAAGGCCCATTTAATTATTTTTACAATAATTTTGCAACTAGCAAAGGTATAAAATATATTTTAAAGCATCGGTGACGCCTATAAGACTTCGTTAAATTAAAGAAAGAATATAATTTTTATTTTGTTGCATTTTGCGAGAATACCTGCTATATTCCAAGGCCGGTGTAATACGAGGCAATATTTTTATGACGGACCACACCTGATTTTAGACCCTTTAAACACACCGTGTACCTGTCCAGATGTATCGACGTCTAACTGATATATACAGTTGAACCATAGGTGTTATATGGAGTCCATTTCTTGTACTGCAATATCCTCCCAATAAATATATCAAAGAGGAGATTAGCACCTATTTAGCCATTTTAAATTCACTAAATTTATCGCTCCGAAGAACACAACTTTGTTTCTGATTTCATGGTGCTTTTATGATCCCACTGAGCGCCACGGGGGAGCGGCTTACAGCAGCCCTCGACTCTCTGCAACTTCATAAACGACGGAGTACTTTGTGAAACTCGAACCGAATAATTTCCTGTGATGTAACAATCGTCGTGTTTCCGTCGTCACGATTCAATCTCTTTGTAAATAAATCGGTAAATTGGCCATAAAATTTACAAATTGCTCCTATCCTAAGTAATAAGACGGTGTATAGTTTATAACACATTGTAACATAGTAGAAAATGGAAAATGAACATGTTGAAAGCAATATAAATCAATCACTTTAAAGAAAAAGATCTTCTCTCTGTACGCGAATCAGATTCAACAGAAACGGGAAAATGTAAATATCAGTGACAGAAAAGGGGTGAAATAGATCATTGAAAAAATAATCAAACAAACTGATAACTTACGGATATATGGCACGATGAACCTGGAAAATATTTATACTATATTACATATTTTAAGATGAGGTTAAACTTTTTACAGAGAAACTTAGAGAAGATCATTAAATAGAAGCAATTAGAGAAAGAAAACTAATTATTTCTAAATCTTTTGCGTCAACAACAATCAAATAAACACCAAATGTATACTGTTCTTTTATTAGCTCAATTTAATTCAAGGGTATTCTCTATCAATTCTCGTGAAATAAGATCATGTAACATTATGTATTTTACAATATTATCATATTGACACTCATTTCCAAAGTCTCTCTCTCTCTCTCTCTCTCTCTCTCTCTCTCTCTCTCTCTCTCTCTCTCTCTCTCTCTCTCTCTCTCTCTCTCTCTCTCTCTCTCTCTCTCTCTCTCTGATCATCTCTCTCTATTGATGCATTTATACAGGTAATGCTGTTGTTTTATTATTATATCTATATTTATTTACTTTTTACAGATTGTTAAATGATGCTGTTGCATGTACTCAAATAAGTACTTTATAACTACAAATTCATATCATATCATATCATATATTTATAAATAAGAAACAATAAAATTATATACAGATAGAAATAAATGATATCTGAGATTAAATAGATATAATATGATGCGTTTGTACTCAAAACTACAAACTGACAATGTTATGATTATTATCATAGATAACAGTCTATATCATATCATATCATATGATAACTTTAAAACTTCCAAAAAAATTCGATTGAATTCTCTCCATCTTTTCATCATATCAATCATTCATCAAATACAATATGTATGATTTCCTAATTTTTCCACTCTCTCTTCTAATCTGACATTTTTAATTCCCTTAGCTAGAAATTTACGTAATAATGACGATTTTACAATTTTGTACTACGATTTTGTAGAGTATAGAAATGTCCTTCTTTCCATCAACAATAAAATTATGGAATGCTCTCGACCTTCAATTACGTAAAAACCCCACCTTCACAATTTTAAATGTTTTAAATGTTCGATAAAAAGTCAAAAAGATGTATTTTTAATACCTGACTATTTCCTTGCTGTTGAAAGGTGTTCAAATATTCTTTTAATCAGAATTCGTTATTTTAGTAGTAGTCTAAATTCCGACTTATTTAGAGTAAATCTTGTCGATTCACCAAACTATTTTTTGTGTACGACAAAAATCCTTTTGAAGATGCGTTTGACATTATTTTTTTCAATGCTCAAAATTTAGAATTCAAAGGCATATCTCTTTAACAAACTACAAATGTTATGAAGCTTTAAAGCATCGCAGATTCATTATTATTTGGAATCGGAAACAGTCTAAACGAAAATGATAATGAAATAATTATGCTCTCAGTTCATGATTTCTTTAAAACTTCCAAAAGATTCGATTGAATTCTCTCCATGCAGGGGTCATCATCATCATTATCATCATCATCATCATCATCATCATCATCATCATCATATTCTATACATTGTATGATTTCCTAATTTTTTTAACAATCTCTCTCTCTCTCTCAATTTTGTACTTCTGTCATTTTGTTGATTTTTTTAATTATAATGTTTGTGTATTAAATGTGCCATCTTTTGATCATCATGGTATGTAGATTTCATTAGGGAGAGGGCTTTAAACTTGTTGCCCAATCCCTTTTTAATTGATTGAAATAAAATAAGTTTAAACTTAAATATTAAGTTATATTATAATGTTAATAAAATTATATTAGATATTAAAGAGACATGCTTTTATATCTCCACTTAAAAATTACTTTTTGTTAATAAAAGACACCTTTACTGAGTATAAAAAACTGTTACAGCATTGTAAATAAGGAATGTAGGGGAAAAAGTCACAAAAAAAAAAGTCAGGGTAAAAAGTCACAGGTAAAAAGTCACAGGAAAAAAAAGTAACAGTTTATATGGATATCATAATGTATATAAATGACTATTTTTGAAGAGTATTTATTACTGCACTTGCATTCATGAATAAATATAATGTATCTAGATCTAATATAGTACTCTTAAGTCCTAAAAAGTTTATTTTTTTCGCACAGTTTTTCTGATAAGTTTTGATTTGTATATAAAGAATCAGAATACTCTCACTTATTATCAGTTATATTCACAGTGCAAATTAAAAGATATATTTATAAGAATAAAACAGACAATTCAACAATTGATAGAATGTGGTCATCATAGATTTATAACAAAATATTCCTAGGTGGGTCCAGAAATTCTGTAATGCCCAAGCGCCATAAAAGACAACCGGAAACAAATTTCTGACAGATATGAAGGGCTAGAACATTGAAATTTCTTTTGAAAAAAGAAATTTATATAAAATAAAATCTAAAATGGGACAGTTTTCTTGTCTCTTTTATCCGCCAGCGCCAGCGTATGTGATATATTCTATTTACTTTTGTTCCAACTAAGAGTATATTTTTGACACTAAAATGTGTAAAGAATCTTAATATTCCTGATTTATTATGAGTTTGATGGAATATACTGTATAAAATAGAACACAAACAAAACAAAAACAATAAAAGTAGATGGACAGACAAAGTGCATTTCGGGGGCTCCTCCATCACCTGTAAATATTTTCTTCAGAATCTTTGTACATAATTTGTCCCAGATAGAATGACAGAAGGATTGACAAAATTCAACTATATTGTCTCTTAAAACTGAAAACAGGAAAAGGGACCACATGACAAAATAGATTTGTGACTTTTTTTACTATAAATAAAAATGTGACTTCTTTTCCCGTGACTTTTTTTCTTGTGACTTTTTTTCCTGAATTTTTTCCCGGTTACTATAAAAAAGAAACCACACAGACTCAGTCTGCTTAATACTGAAAGTTATACTGACTTACTCATACAAATATATCTGTTTTTGTATATCATTTACCATTCAACAAATGAAATAAAAACTGGTAAAAATTTTCTGCTTAATATATATTCATTTTTAATGAACATTCATCAATTATTGATGATTCCTATTTTGCAGTCACTGTAGCTTTTTATTCATGTTAAAATCTGTCCTCTAAAGTATTTGCCTGAGTTACAATATATAGATTAACCTCTTGTCATACAGAATTGTGATGAATCATATGAAATCACATAATGCTTTATTGTTTAATAATATAGCTTATAATATTTTTATTAAAGTTTAATAAAAATTGTAAGAAATAAATTCACCCTTTTCAATTTTTTGAATTTTTTAAAAATCAAAATACCTGAACTGAAAAGCATTTGGTTGAAAACAAATCACAAAAGTGCATTTTTTGGTGCATGAAATTGTGATATGAATTGATTTCAAGTCAAGCTTTGAAAAAAAAGGTTTCATAATACACACTGTGTATCAAATGTTTTATTTTATTATTCCATTTTAAACTTTTAAATTTTTAAATTCAAATAAATATGCAATAAATTCTAGGTCTTGAAATTCTGGATATTCAGTTTGTTTTTAAAATGAATCCATGTCCACTCTTTGTTGTAATTTGGTTTAAACAAAATTTTATCCAATTCATTTGTTGTGTAAATGCTTTACAAACATCAATAAACAAAATCTAGGTATTTGAAAAAAGCAAATTGCCTATATTAATTCGTCTCCCTTTTCCACTGCAATTATACAAAGTTTAGAGAGATTCTTCATAGATAAAATGGAATGTGAAGAAAAGAAATGACCAAGTGGAAAGAAAACGATTAGGAAATAGAATGGAAGGAAAGAAGAAAGCAGTGAATCAGTTATAATTCTTTGTACACAATATACTACTGAATATAACATACACATAATACACCTTGGCATAAAGAAGCATCATATATATTTAAACATTCATGAATAATACAAGCATGTATATCATATTTACTATGAAAAAGAAAAGAACAGATCACAGAATTTCAGGCTCAGGGTAATATGATTGTAATTTGTTTACTCTTTATAAAACTTATACAAAATATGATATTTCGCTTTTCACACTGGTGTCATTTTCGTGCTCACTTTTAAATTTTAAATTTAAAAGTTAGAGAATTACATTTGTCATGAAGAAATTATTGTTTATTTGTTAACAATTTTAAACTTATCACCAAACTTCGTTAAATTGTCAATTTCATTTTTTTTTTACAAATAAACAATAATTCCTCATGACACTGGTAAAGACAATAGATGTACAGCAGATATACAGCAGACGTTGGTTGGGAAAACACTCGTTTGTTAGATTTTATGGAACACCCAACCCTTATTTTCTGGTAAATTAGAAAATTATGCTTTTATCTATCTATCTATCTATCTATCTATCTATCTATCTATCTATCTATCTATCTATCTACCTACCTACCTACCTACCTACCTATCTATCTATCTATCTATCTATCTATCTATCTATCTATCTAGTTAATTAACTATTTAATTATATTTATTTATATTTATTCAGTTATTTATCTATTATCTATTTGTTATATTAAAGTTTTACATTTCGGGGAACTATCTTAGGGAATTGTAAAACTTTAATGTAACACATTTATCATTTATTTATTTAACCATTATTACCATTGTTTATAAGTTTAATTATTTATTACTTATATATATTGTTGTCGTTGTTGTACTCGTTATCGTCGTTGTTTTTTGGTTGTAAATCTGTTTACAAAGTGTTACATTTTATCACCCCGAAGAAGATGAAGGTGAACATTTTTTACGAGTGTATGATTAATCGAAAACTTCTACAAATGCTACCAGTTTAACGACTGTATGCTTCGCTCGTAACCATAGGCGTCGCAATTCCCACTCAAGGCAGAAAACTCTTGCCCGAGTACGTACTAGCCTGGGTTCTTGGTCCAATCCTACTTCGTCGATAGCGATAGCATCAGTGAGCCAGGATCCCAGGCTAAGTACGTACATGCTTGTTCACTTCGCTCGTAACCACAAGCGTCATAATTCCCATCAAGGGCAGGTAACTCCTTGTCCGAGTATGTACATGTGTGTACACTTCGCTCGTAACCACAAGCGTAGTGATTCCCATTTAAGGCAGGCAACTCTTGTCCGAGTACGCACATGTCTGTACACTTCGCCGGTAACCACAGGCGTCATAATTCCCATTCAAGGCAGGTAACTCCGTGTCCGAGTACGTACATATCTGTAGACACTTCGCTCGTAACCAAAGGTGTCGTAATTCCCAATGAGGGCAGGTAATTTCTTGTCCGAGTACGTACATGCCTTTGACGAAAAAAAAAATTTGGATTAGAAATTGGTGCTGTTGTTATTCGACTATACGAAAAGATAAGAAAGAGAATTCACAATGGAGTCCAATAAATTAATCAATAAATTCCGGGAAAATTTATGACTTTTAATTGTAAATATAGGCTGAAGTCATTAGTCAATCTATGACACAAGATTGAAGGTATGATGAAGATTCGAAACTCCATGTCCATTAGAATATTAAAACGGTCTCAAACAAAGAACAACTGCGTATCCCAAACTGGATGAGACCAGGTGTCCGGGAGGAGTCAGCATCCCCTGTATGTATACCGCACTGGTCGTAAATGTTCCATGGAAACCTGTTGAGTTCGGTAAAAAAGGTCAAATTCGGTGAAAAGGTCATCAGTCAGCTCCAGATCTGATTGCCGTAAAGAAGTCGCTGTGTATGGTCGTGCTCCAGAGTACTATCTAACATTCGTGAGAGGGGGCTTCATATTGTTTAACAAGATCTCCGTATCGACCATGAAACTTCTTTAGTGACGATTTCAAGGCAACAACGTATCCCCGTGTGAGTAGTTTATTGGCGAATCGTTCGGCTCTCCTAATAAAGCATTCATAAAAGGAACATGTCCTGGCGTAAGTATAAGTTGAGAAATGGAAACGCCGTAAGCAGGAGAAGACGTGATATTGGTACTCAGGAACGGGAAGTTGAAATCGTCACGTTTGTCATAAAGGGAAGTGTGAAGTAGGCCACCCTTCCCAACCGACAGGAGTAAATCTAGGTACGAAGCATATGTGCTGCTCTCTGTCGTCTCATTGATCTCTAGCTCAACAGGATATATCAGGCCGAGGTAATGAGTCTTGTATAATAGAAGTGAGTCTGCTTTTAAATTTCTGGTGAGGACTAAAAATCAAAAGACTTGATGCTTGTAATATGTTCAAAATTTGGAGACTTGAAATGTGCCAACTACTCTTTAGAATACTTAAGGATCCACATCTGATTGATTCCGCCTCTTGAGGAGGCAGTTGTGCAGTACTTCTGAAGACTTTGCTTAATATGTGTGCATAGGGATTATTATCGAGCGCGTGTCGAGCACATCCAATGAATTAAAACACCTTATCTAATTTCATTTGTTGATAAGATTCAAAGTTTAATTTTTGCAGAAAAGAAATTGCATGTAATCAGAGGGTATATATTAACTTAATAACCGGTATTTCGATACCAGCTGATTATTTATGCAAAACTGGGTTATTCTTTTAAATAGACTAGTGCCGCTGTTTAAATTCTGAACTTCCAAAAAACTAAGACAGCTTGTAATTTACTCAGTTAGATAGTTCAGACGTCGAATACCACGCTGCTAGTAAATGTACTAGTATTTATTAAATTAAATTTTGAATTCGAAGTCAGCATTCACTTTGGGTCTTTTTGTAAACCCCTTACTTTCATGTAATTTATTGTTTATACATACTTCCGGTAGATAATATTATTTTACTCTTTCCAGTTGTCCTAAAGATAACATATTTTAGATTTTTGAAGTCGATTACATACACGGTTAATGCTACTATATCATTGTAGAAAGGATGGTCCGGTAAGGAAGCTAAATCAAGTGGCACATGTTAATGAGGGACTACATCGTTATAACGTCGTCGTTAAAACTATACATAGGCGTCGGAGCCGGGGGGGGGGGGGGCTTAGCCCCCCCCCCCCACTTTTTTGGCAAAGATAGGCATAGGTGTTGAAAATTGGGACTTAGCCCCCAAAGACGTTTCTGGCGTGTGTGTGTGTTTTAAGTTGGTTTAGCCCCCCCACTTCTGGCGTGTGTGTGTTTTAAGTTGGTTTAGCCCCCCCCACTTTCAATTTGCTTCCGACGCCTATGCTATATATGGATTATCTTATCATAATTCATGGTTTTGTATTTGCGATAAACGTTTTATTCATTTTTATACAAAAATGTATATAAATAAAATTATAAAAAATCTCAGATACAGAAGTATAAATCTTTAGAATGTCCAGGATATAGATACAAATCTGGTAAAAATGGACAAATCTTTAGAATGTCCAGGATATAGATACAAATCTGGTAAAAATGGACAAACATATTACTACTTAAATGAAGAAGTACCAAGGGAAAATCGAAACTCCAAGCCCATTATAACGCGACAAATGGTTTCAACATAAAGAACAATTACAAATGATGGGATCGGGATTCGGAAGGAGTTAGCCCCCACTGTTAGTATGCCACATCATTCGCAAAGATTACATGAAAACCTCTCGAGTTCGACGAAAAGGCCAAGCTCGATGAAAATGATTCATAGTTTATAAAGGGACATTTGCGTTTAGCAAAAATTATTGTTTTTTTTTTATTTTTTTTATTTTTACTATTTGTACTGGATGTACAATAACAAATAACAGCTATACACAGGCATAAAAATCTTATATTGTAATTGAAAAACTGCCAAACCTGGGTATCTCAAACAATTTTTACAAGATATATATAGGAAGGTAAGAATTTTAATGTGCAAATCACTTTTTTTGTCATTGTATATCAATCTAAGTAGTAAAAAAAGGGGGGGGGGGGCATTTAAAAAAAAGAAAAAACACAGCCAGTGCCCCTTTAAGATCTGATTTGCGAAAGGGAGTCACTCTCTATGGTCATGCCCCGGAATAATATCTAACATTTCTGAGAAGAGACTTCATATTGTTTAAAAAGATCCACGTATCGACCATAAAACTTCCATAATGACAATTTCAAGCGTTCAACAACGTAACTCTGTGTGAGTAGTTTATTGACGAGTCGATTGGCTCTCAAAATAAAACATTCATGATAACAGGAGCGTGCACTGGCGAACTGACGTATGTCTCATACAAATAATCAACATTAATATGTACGTGTATATAAAATCATATATATTCAGAGCGATTGGAGATTGACATTTTCAAATTGAACTTTGACGTTGACATTTAATTCCATGACCTCGAAACTTAACACAATGCGAAATTTTCAGATTGAACTGTGATCACGACCTTAGCTTCGATTACTATGAAACTTCACAAAATATTCTTCAGCATATTTCCTGTACATCTTCTAAACTAACATATAAATGAAAATTCTATAGTTTTCGAGCTGTTTTCAATTGCATTTTTCAAAATGAGCAACGACCTTGACATTTGATCGCTCTACTGAATTCCTTGTGGATACCTGTTTTTATCTTTTGGATTGCGCCGGATGTATTTAAACTTTACAATCAAAATCTGACACTCCGATGAACGATTGTATCTGGTATTGCATATCTAATGCCATCGCAGACGACAGAATCAGTATCTCGTCTGTGTCTATGACAACTCGGTAAAAAGTTAAATAAAGTTTTGAATAAAATCAGAGTTAAATTTGTATAAAAATGAGGTTTTGTCTACTGAGATTAAATATGATAATATCTTTGATATTTCTTTGCTTACATATTGTAGACCACAGAAGAAAAAGTCAAATATTATCCTATCAAACCCAGTCACGTGGACCTTGATAAACGCAAGTATCTACTGATAACACGGTATCTTCTTCACTCTTACATTAACAATGGCTTCCCCGCCTCTTTTTATATCGCAACTGTCTCTGACAATCAATGCAGACTATTTTAAATACGGAGACAATATTTTTGATGAATGAAATGCGAGAATATAGATGTCGCGATCATCTTAAACGATAAAAATCTTGATTTTCCTATTACCAAATAAAGAATGAATTGAATTACTTTAACCATCTCTTACTACGCACTTGGGTGGTTCGCTGTTATCGTAAAGAAAGGGGTTAATAAAATCGTTTTAATATAATTTGAAAGATAGCACTCATAATGGATGGGTGGTCGGACACATTTACGGCATTTAACATCTATTATGGGCTAATGACTTTTAAATTTTCCAAGATCTGAATTTATTTACCCGACGATATAGCTATCTCTTGCGAATGACTCAATATAAAAACACACCATTAACGTTATGAACAGGAGAAAGGTAAAGAAGCTACTATCTGATGGTAACTCGTCTACAGGGAGGTCACTTAAGGTCAAAATTATTTAACAATTTCATTTTGTATTTTTTAACAAATGTGATACAATAGTTTATTTTTCTCTGACGCCCCAAGTATGGATGACAGAACCCATTGTAGCGAAGACATCTAATTAGGCTACAGTCAAGTTGCTGTCATGTCGAGGTACACACTTCTCTAGTTTTGATGCGATGTTGTGCGTGTCACAAACACAAATAGATACAATGCTTTATATATATACTCCCCAAAAAGTTGAATGCACTGGTAACATATATACCAAAAAGTTGAATGCACTGGTAACATATATACCAAAAAGTTGAATGCACTGGTAACATATATACCAAAGCAGAAGATTGGCACAATTCCAATATTATGATCGTAAGATTTAGTGATACTCTTTTACATATTCTATAATATTTCTAAATCATTTTCTACGATTTAATATTTCTTCTAAATGAAAAAATGTAAAATTATAACTCACTCAGTCATTGCATAGCTTTTTTTTTTTTTTTTTTAAATTACACGTGTTCACGTATTACCCAATATTGATACGAGTGAGAAACAGCTATAGCTCCATGGAAACGAAATAAACTTATTTAGAAAAATGTCGAATTCTAGGCATTTTAGTAATTTATATTCTTAGGACAATGTAGATATGTCAAATTTATGGTTTGATTGAAGGATAAGAAATATTTTTGTTGTATTAAAGATTACAGGATGATCCACACAATTACAAGAAAAGGGATTGAAAATAATCTTTATATATCACATTGAAATAAAAAAAACTTAAAATATACATTCTATATACAATGTACATGTATGTGACTTATAAATGATATACAATGTACTTTTCTCAGAAATATTTCATTCTTATTTACCCTCATCAGATATAAATTGTAGGTACAAGTATAAGAGAACTGTGGGGAAATTAATCATCCGAAATTACATACATTACAATGTCGTTACTAAAACTGCAAAAGACACATTTTTCGAGATTTTTTCATTTTCATTTGAACAGATTCAACATACATGCATTTATCTATGCGCATATCTAATAAGATTGGATAAGGTCTTGTGTATACTTAATGACCCAATTAACCGTTCCCAACACCCACGAGTATGTGACAAAGCAGAGAAAAATGACATTTTTTGCGGATTTTACGTATGTTTTCAGATTGTGAACTAATAAGTGTAAAACAGTTAAATAATTTGGACATTTTTCGATGCATTGCTAAAGCCAAGAATGGAATTTACTTGAGGTTGTCACATATAATTTTGTAATATCAAATATAATGAATAACTGCTGTAGTCGTGTTAGATGTCACGGAATTATGTTGTTAATACTACATTAGTGTTTTATCATTACATTTAATGCTATTGAACGATAACTTGTAAATATAAATGCTTTGGTCATATATAATTTTAAAATGAGAGTTATCGTATAAACGCAGAGAACACATATACATGTATATATATATATATATATATATATATATATATATATATATATATATATATATATATATATATATATATATATATATATATAATTTAAAACTGCCACATTACAAAACAGTTTTTAGTTTTTACCTACTTACATTGCGACACGTGTTTCGCGTTACAAACGCTCATCAGGCAATGATCATCAGCAATAATGTATTGAATATATATCATGAATCTCATGGTGGTAATATAAATACATGTATAAGCAGTTGATGAAGTATATAAGATAACACTAATGTATTAAGCTTAAAGCGAAGAATAAAGAAAATTAGTTAATTTGATAAGATTACATGAAATGTGTGGGGATGATGTGGCATTTTATATATATATATATATATATATATATATATATATATATATATATATATATATATATATATATATATATATATATATATATATATATATATATACTACTGCTGTCATGGACTTAAAGCACCGTTCTATATAATTATCTATTCGGTTTTCCAGCATCCAACAACTTGTTGCTTCATAAGATATTGAAAGTCTATTGTAAACCATTAAACTACACCGTTTAAGGAATATATATATATATATATATATATATATATATATATATATATATATATATATATATATATATATATATATATATATATATATATATATATATATATAGGTTGCGGTGCATTTGAAGAATGTGTATCGAAATTTTTAATTAATACGGAATTCAATTGAAATATAAAATTATACGTATATGGAATTTTGTTTGTTTCTATTATCCTTTTAAATTTACGAACTTCAAACGAAAAGTATAGAGTGAAATACATTTTAAGTACAAACTTACGCAAGTGAAGCCTTTCTCTTCTGATCTTTGATTACCAGCTACCTGTATTTGGTTTTCATTATGACTTTGAAAGAATGAAATAAACGGTCGCACCTACGTTATTTTAATTTAAACTCTATCAACTCGTTTTGGAACAACACTAATTCTTACACTACACACAAAATCTTATTTCCATATTGATCTTGTGGACTTTTACTTCGCTTTTAAATGTAACGACGGAAAATATTTTGAAATCTTTTCATCTCACCGACTGAAGAAAGGCAAGAGAATTAAGAAGAGGTCCTTGCTTCCAGCATTCAAATGACGAACAATTTATTCGGGAAATAAAATGATATGTCTTACCTGGGAAAACTTGCAATGTAAAATTTAATGTTATATGTTAGAACCACATTGTGTAAATATCCATTTTATGCTTAATATACATGTTCTCACTTTTTGATTTATCAGCATGTTCTTCACTTTTTGATTTACCAGCATGTTCTCACTTTTTGGTAAAGCCAATGGTAAATCAAAATGTGACGGTGAGAACATGCTAATTCTATTTCATTCACATTTTTTTATTTCATCACAGCGCGTTAAAGCACTAATATCAAAATTAATGTGGGAAAACATATTCCAAAATTTATACAAAACGTCAAAAGGTATACATGTATATATGAAAGTTCAATATTTTGGGCTGTTAGGTACATATCAACTCGAAAGTAGAACCTGGAATTTGTATGCATTTGTATATATTAAACAGATATGGTATAGTATATTAGGGTACAGAGTTTTTACATGTCAAAATTAATGGGATGGAATGAGAGCGTAGACTAATATTAAAATGAAACACAAAAAATCTATGCAAATCAATTTTAAAGTCACCGTTATACACACTGATGTTGTGAGCTTTTAAAAATTCATTTAGGGTCAGCTCTTAAAAGTTCCAATCCACCGAAATCCGTAAAGTTTTATTTATCATATTTTCTAAAACTGATAAAACTTTCTTTCAAATGCAATACATTGTATACATACAAAACATCTCAGATACCAAAGTATAATTCCTAAGGATGTCCAGGACACAGATACAAATCCGGCAAAAATGGACAAACACGGACCTCTGGAAACCAAGAGGTGGGATCAGGTGCCATAGAAGAGTAAGTATCCCCTGTCATTCATTGCAATATTTCTAAAAATTGTATCTCCAGTTAATGCGCACACGGAAGGGAGCTATCTCGTCTTCAAGACATGCAAGCTGTCAAAATGGATGTTTTTCTTGTATTAAAAGTTTCAAACATTTTATGTTTCATACAATTAAAATGTTCTTAAAAATCCGGATTGAAATAAAACTTGTTAAACATATAATAAACATAATACCAAAGTTGTAATGCTCAAGACGATCGTTTCTGTCAATTAGACTTCATCAGCTGAGCTCCAAATGTTGTAATTTGTCGTTATTTCCAAAGAAATTGAATGCGAATGCATGTTAATATCTTTCATTGGTGGAAGAAGGATCAGTCGTCGGCGTATTTCATTCATTTTATACAATATATCCACGATATGTTAACAATTTCTTCCGCAATATATTTTTTTGCAATTTAATCAAAATTTAGGTCTAATTGCGGGTATTATATATTTTTTCTTATCAATAGACAGCCTGTATGCCTTTGAATGCTTTGAGAATGTCTTATATAAACTATACACACACACACACACACACACACACACATACATATATATATATATATATATATATATATATATATATATATATATATATATATATATATATATATATATATATATATATATATATATATATATATATTGTACATGTATAAACAACATAAACATAAATGTTTATACATGTGTACATGTATATATAATTTTATATATTTATGAAATGTTAATTTACAGATTTTTTAAGCAAACTACTTACTGATAAGTTGTTGTCTTAAGGCTAAAATGAATCGCATTTAATGTCAACATTTCGCAGATTTTACGGTCGGTATAATGACCTTGTTTGCAATACAATGTTCCACTAAATATGTTGAGTTATCTGTTCGCTAGTGGTTGTTTATTCATCTACATGTATAGTCAATTCTCGTATGATCGCTACTTGGTTCATCGCCATTTACGCAATAACTCCACCCATTTCCGGGAACGTTTTTCCAGCTTCATAAAATTCTCTTTAGATCACCAAATTAATCATCGCCTTCCTTCACAAACAATTTTTTTAACAAACGTCCATTTTAAAATGTCAGTTTTCCCGATATACCGTCATAGGTGATCATGGTCAATGGAGCAGCTAATTGGTCGCTATAGATCACCTGTGTAAAGCCAGGCAGCAGTAGTAAGATCTGGTATTTGAAGAATTAAATAAACAAGATAATGGCTTGACATGAACTGTTGATCTGTTTTCTGTTCATTAAAAATAATATTTATGATATCAAAGAAAGGTAACTCTATTTTCCTCAAGATGCGGAAATTCTATTCATCGCCAAACTCGACATACCGCCATAATTTCAAAATAACAAAATTTATCGAGAATTGACTGTATACCGATTGTGATGCGGCTTTTATCCTCGCTTATTTTATCTGAATTTCACAGTGGCTTCGCACTAGTTGTGACCTGTTAACAGGGGATGTTTACTCCTCCATCGCATCTGATCCCATCTCTATATTTTCAGAAGTCCGTGTTTGTCCAATGTTCACCAGATTAGTATACCGTGAATTGGGATATTTTGGCCATAATTGTTTAATTTTGGCCAATTTGCCTCTTTTAAAATAACCAAAAGTAAACCATCCAAAATAAGACACAATGTTTCTACTGGTACTTTTTAAAAATATTTAGTGTTGATAGATTAACAAACAAGGTTTTTTTTTAAAAAAAAAAACAACACTGTGTGGACGTAAAGCTTAATTAAGTACCATGCGATGCATCAATTCTAACTTTTCTACTGACATTTTTAAATATTTTGATATGTCCAACACCTGGAATGTTTCACACGACCAAGATCTGATGGTAGGTCAAATCTAAACATGATATAAACATAAATGGCCAAAGTTTAACTGACCAAAAAATAATCCTTCATTTTGTGACCAAAGTGTCTTTCGAACTTTCTTGGAGTTAAGATACTTTGGCGTCTGTGATATTTATTAAGTTTGTTTTATTTTATATGGCGTTTTATGCCACACTCAAGTCAGAAATATGGTAGCGTTCAGTTATCAATGGTGAAGGGAAAACTCGTTTACAATATGTACACGGGAAGAGATCATTGGTCTTAATACCGCAAGTAAACTGGCAAACTTCTTTACAAAATCACCTAAGGTTCCAATGGGGCTCGAACCTGCTCTCACTAGACAGGACATATTGTATGGCTTAAAGAGGCCCCCAAAATCATCAAGTTTTAATAACCAAAATTCAAATACAGAGTATCATGTTTTCATTCTTTGGCATAACCTTGATAAATAAAAACGGTGGAAACATGACTAGTATAAAATTCTCGAATATTAATTATGAGAAGCCGAATGAGATATAATTCAAGATCCATAAATCTAAAAAAAAAATTGACTAATCCGGAATCTCCTAAACTTCATCCAGAGACTAATGAAAAAGTCAAAATTTGTTACATTAATCAAGTAACCTGAGGAAATTAAAATTACAATTACATGTATGCCGCTTAACAGACAAACTGTAGTCGACGCCGTAGAGAAATGTACAATGCGTCATATTTGTTTGTTTTCAACATTGTGTATATGTTTTTATAACAACACAAATATATACGATCTTCACGTTCTGACAATACTAAATACATATACATTGAACACTGCCAAATTATTTACTTATTTATATAGAGAATGGTTACAGAAAGAGAAAACCAAAATTAGTGGACTAGGCTCCTCGGATCAGTTACAAAGAGTGGTTGACTGTTTGTTTCTCTTTGCTATCAACAACTAGTCTGTTATTGGTAAACAAAATCCAAATAAATATTTCCCATGCGTTTACCAAGAGTCTGTGTTTCTACAGGTATATAAGCTAAACCATTGTTTACCTAACATTGTCAATATTTAGGATGGTCACCCTTTTAAGTTTTACAATTTGCTGATGAAATTGTGAACCTTTGTCCACTACGCCTGTTAGAAGCGATACTCCCCAAGTTAAACAATATACAAGGTAGCATTTTGAGATCAAAGTTTACGAGTTTATCCGACAAAATTATTGTCCGTGTCTACACCGGTTCCTTGAACACATTTTTTCCCACAATCGCACAGGCTTTGTTTTTATATTTTCCCGGAATTATTTGATTATTGATCGTTAAAAGATTGAATTTAAGTTGAACACAATTTTCTGGAATCCGAAGCAAAGAAAACTAAACAAACAAAAACAAAAAAGAAGAAACACCAATAACAATAAGAAACAAAAAATGTAATAACAACATACAAAAACTGACCAAAAAATAAATAAATTTTACTTATTTATTTATTTACTTATTTATTTATTTATTTATTTATTTATTTATTATTTATTTATTTACCAAGGACCAAAAACTAGGGAAAATAATGAACATGTACCCAGGTTAATCAAAAAGTGAAAACTAAAACACTCAACTTTAACAAATAAACAAGCGATCAAAACAGCATTCATTACAATTAGATTAGTTGTAAGAAATGTGTGAAGATCAACAACCTCCATTCAGGATTTTACAGAATAAACATGGTAAAAAATAAAAGTTTAATTGTTTCTTCTGGACTTTATTTTCTGCAAATTCTTTTTCAAATTACAAATCTTTCTAATTCATTATTTCTTATGCCTACAAACAATCAATAATCTATATTTTTTGGTGTTTACTACAAAGAGACAAAATATTTCGTCAATTTATCACATTAAGATATACATGTAATTTATAAAACACTGTTGCAATTTTACGTTATGTTTATGAAGTATTTTTTACATTTCAAGTTACTGGGTTACTAGATATTTCGAAACTTATCTATATAAATATATCTTATAAATATAAATATATACAGTTTATGTTGAAATAGGTCCATCCGAAAATTTATGCAATGTTAGTAATGCAATGCAATGATCCTGGAGGTGAGAAAATTTTATAATGAACTTTCTTTTTACCCTAATACGAGTTATTCTAGAAGATAGATATCTCAGCTATTTAAAATTATATTTACGACCAACTAACTAGCAACAAAGTCCTTGTATCTATACGTATATAAAACCCTCAGAGACCAAAGTAGAAGTATCCAGGTTGTCAAGGATACATATAAACATCTGATGAATATTGGATAAACACGTACCTCTGAAAAAATCGTAGAGTTACAATTTTACAACTACAGGTTCAAAAATTTAGTTTGTTCATTATCTGCAATATCATTAGACAAAACTATTATGTTAATATTAGTAATACCAAGCACAGGTGATCAGTTGCACTTATAGAATATCTTGCTTTGGTATGAAAAGTGGCATGGTATTACAAGGTGTGACGAAATCTTAGCAGCTATAATGAAATAATGAGTTGTAAATGCTATCAAGGAGGAGTTTGATCCTCTTCAAAGAGTTTACTAATTCTTGAAAAAGTACTGCGATACTTGAACATCTGTATTTGAACGTATTTAATTAGTAAGCATCAAGGGGTATGAAGGTGCCTAATTTAAGTAGTTTAATGTCAAGATTGTGAGAACCGAAATAAATTACAGACGTGTTATCACGACTCTTTACTATACATCATTGATAGATGAAGTTGTAGGAATTAAACGATCTGCATTGAAAAATATATATGTTATAAGCCGCATAGTTAAAGGAATAAACACTTTTTACAAGTTATTTGAATTTAAAAGTAAAAAGTTGTAAACTCATTTTCATTTGATGCTTTATTATTCAAAAGAAATGGTGAATGATTCCATTAGAACATCGTGTAATCTTTTGTTATTCGAATAGTGCTAATCGATTAGATAACAACAATGAAAATGGCAATTGTAAATATTGTTAATAATAATAATAATAATAATAATAATAATAATAATAATAATAATTATAATATTATTATTATTATTATTATTATTATTATTATTATTATTAATAATAATAATAATAATAATAATAATAATAATAATAATATTAATATTATTATTATTAATAATAATAATAATATTATTATTATTATTATTATTATCATTATTATTATTATTATTATTATTATTATTATTATTATTATTTTATCTACACAATATCTACGTAATATCAATGGTATGCTACATGAGAAAAAAAGCAAAAATATCATCTTGGTTTCCAGAGGTCCGTGTTTGTCCATTTTTACCGGATTTGTATCTGTGTCCTGGACATTCTATTGATTTATGCTTTGGTATCTGAGGATTTTATATTTGTAATTCGACAACTGCAGGACATCTATGGATGATAACATGTTGTTGGTTGTATTGTTTGCAGATATAATATATATTTACCAATCCCAAGATGTAACATTTGTCATTTATGCATTTCTGATTTACCATATGCATCGGTGTCCTCATTTTCAATTTACCATAAATAACAAGTATGACTCAGCAGGATTGTCAAAAATATCTTATTCTAACATTTTCAATAAAACATATAACATGTATGCACGAATTATTTTCACGAACGTATTTTCTAAAACTCGAATCCAGTTTGCTTTTTCGATAAAAAAAACCAAAATATTATGCCATTTACATCTTTGATGCTAAAACAGAAAAACACCACCTTATTTACCAGACATTTTTTTAATGTACTGGGGCGTCTTTCAATATTACATTGTTGAGCGATTTACAAAAAAATTATTTTATTCATTAATGAGCAAAATTCAAAAAGGTTTTTTGTAATACAAATATTTTGTCAAAATTTATAATGTAACGTTTTATATGGAACGGTGTTTTATTTTGCAGTATTTATTTATCTATTGATCTGATAAATTGTGATTTGATTGGAAAATGTTTCAAAACACCATGATATTTTGCGAATGCAAGAAATATGTATTTGGCAATCACAACCATGTTATATTTCGCTATTTCATCAACGCTTTGGGCATATTCACATCGGAATGACACATTATATTGCATATATTATTATACAACTTCCCGTGTCAGGGTTTTCTGTAAACTCTTAGAGAACACTTTCACAAATTCTTGTGCAAAAGGTCAAAAAAAATATTTTTGTGAAAAATTGCAGGTTTTCTTTTCTTTTTGTATTACTTGATGAGTTGAACGTAATCATATCGACTTCAAAAATATAAATTATCAAAAGACCTGTGTTTAGACTCGCACAACCTTTTTAACAACTAGAAAATGGAGCTCACAAATCAAATCGTCTTAGATGGTATAAGATTTTTCACCTCTTTGCATCCTATTTAGGGAAATAAATGCAGGGATTTCCCATCCTATTGTATGGGGACGAAATATGAATAAAATTCATTTTTTCACAATTTGCAGTCGACATTTCATAATTTAAGTCAAATAATACTACATGCGAAGATATTCTTGTATTTTCAAACAGTTTTGTGTACTTTTAGCTGGATTTCCCAATTACAATGAAATATTACTTAAATTCCCAATTCAAAAGGTCCAGCCCCATTCCAAAAAAATGTAGATATTTCCTTGCAATGTTTAAAACAATGCCGTGGTTTATGTTTTGTCAGTTACGATAAACATTTTATAAACAAATTAAGAAACGAAATTATGTAAAAGGGTATGTTTAATCAATTACACGTCATTTAAATTCCGGTATAATTTTCTATTGATTTTCAATTTTATACCAGTAATCTGCATTAATTTTTACACTCCTACGAAAAAAAGAGTTTGTGTTTTTTTCAAAATTTCGATGGTCTTGGCAACTTTTTTATTTGAATTATAATTAGCAATCTCGGGTAATAGAAAATTCGTCAGCTGTGTGCATTGGTGTATTGTATGCCCATTTTCATAATTTTTAATGTTTTGTCATTTCTGAATACAAAGTTTTTGTCATTCCAACAAAATCTATAAATCGCCGTCATTAGTATAAACTGTAAACACACTTATCATGCTCTGCAAACATTCAATATTTAATGCTCATATAAAGTTAACGCCAGAAGTTACTTTTGTCAACATAATTTATTGCTGTCTTTAAAAAAAAATCAGCAAAACATCATTGAATTCGATTTTTTTCATACTTTTTGAAGTTTTTTTTTCAATTAAGAGTTTAAGAGAGAAAAAAAGAAGAAGAGGAAAGGGGGAAATCGTGAATACAATCAATAAACAGTCTACGATTGAATCGAAACTTGAGTCAAAATATTGTGGGCATATTATAACCTCGACTCTCTGTCGAACAACATACTTGCAGAAGAATAGAATCATAAAGTAATTGTCAGTCTGGTATCTCTTGATACTTGTAGTTATACTAATGGTTTTGACAATCACTTGGATGAAATCCCGGATATGTCAATTAATAAAAGTGACTGGTTAATTAAACTTATCTAGAGATATCGAGGTTTACACGTTCGTGATATCGATCACATCAGAGTCTTCTTGGATTTTTATATTCTTAGTAAAATATTGTCTATGCATTAATTTCAGTTATGCAGCTAGTATTAAAGTTAGAGAAATTGAATTTTGCACTTGCATCGGTTAGTGTGAGGCTCGGCATACGAAATAAAAGTCAATGGACTTTCGAATGTGCCTGCTTAAAAAACGATGACCCACGTCGCGGAAGATGTGGCACGTAAAATAAACCCCACTGTGTTGGCATCAGTCCAAAGAAACCTCACTGCATTGGCATCAGTCCATAGCATAAGCCAAAATTTGTAGCACTTCACCTAAATCTGGTGACAAATCCATTTAAATGAAAAATTGTTGGTGAGATGTAAAGTGACAATAAACAAACAAACTTAATGTTGTTGTATTGTTGTTTAACGTCCCACTCAAGATTCTTTCACTCATATGGATACGTCACCAGATGTCGGTGAAGGGCTTCAGATTTTGGCCTATGCTCGGCTCTTACGGCCATTAAGCAGAGAAGGGTCTTTAACGTGCTCACACCTACTGTGACTAGGGACCTCGGTTTTCACTGTCTCATTCGGAGGACAGGAAAAGCTGGTCCCCGCCGCCGAAGCTCGAACCCGCGATCCTCCGGTTGCGAATCGAGTACTCTACCGCGGAGACTATTTAAATTATGAATAAAATTAATATTTTTCTTGGGCCAACTAAATTGCCCTTTGATAAATTAAATAATTGAATGAATATTATTATTAAGAAGGTTGATACTCGAAATAAATATAGATGTCCAAGGGAGAGTAATCTTTATGTGTGATCAAAGACTATCGGAGTTATCTTTCCTATACATGTAAAACGCATATTCGTTTTGATATTATGTGAATTCTATTTATTTAACTTTTACAAAACATCTATTTCCGGTGGAACAACGTGATGGCGGATAAAATTCTCAGTGAACTTGAGCAGGCAACTCAAATAGTTTTGGTGAGGAAATGTCATGAAGCTCTTTGTTATTTCATGAATTAAAAGAATTGAACCGGGTTTCATTTGTATCGGGAGATAAATCAGGTTTAAGTCTGAACCTATATTGAGTGCCAAATTAGAAGATTGTATGAAAGACTTGATTGGGGTGCAATTCGCCTTTGAGTTTGACTGTACCCTATTTGAAAACGACACACAAACTGCTCCAATTTAATCACTAATGTAGCTTAATTGAGCATGAATATATGTTTGGTGAATGTCATTTATGTGTCGTTAAGATAACTTAGAATGTTTACACACACGAAATATTTAGATTATGGGACATAGGTACACTTTCATTCTCAATTTTGCATGACAAGCCTACAAGGCCCAAATTAAATGATGATGGGTCACATCATGTTTGACATCAGTTTACACAATATTGTCAGTGTATTGAATAGTAGAGGGCGAAGCCCTCATATATGTAGAGAAGCTCACATTTGTTTTCCTTCTACATCTGGGGACCCGTACTACTAATTGTAAAAAGTCTTCTCACATCGGGAAATTGCGTGAGGCATAAACAAAATATCGGAATTACAAAGTCATTCCTTCAAAGCGCATTGCAAATAATTTAATAAAGTACTGTTCTATCAAACATTTTGCAGACTCAGACTAGGCCATAACGACTAGGGGTGTACATTGAACCCTATCACGAAGCTCATCCATTATTCGGGTAATGTGAAATGCACAAAGTGATAGATAATCTGGGATAGAGTAAAATATATACATGTAGCATAAAAAAATTATGTTGCATTTAATTCATGACTAATAAATTATACATAGATTCTATTTAAGTTTTAACACCAAGGAAACAGTCAGCAACTCAATATTTTGTTTAAAACAATTAGTGAATGACTGGGACATTTATGCCTAAGTGATAAAAACACTGAACATTAATCCCTTTGGGGATTTTGTTATGTTGCCCCCGACAGGCACTATAATACCTGAATATGTAAAACTAATGACGAATGCTTTCACCCTCTCCATAGGTTTACCTACTGTATGTATTATTATTTATAAAGAAATGAAAACATTAATATGATTAGGCATTGCCTATGGGAGAGTGAAATTCAAAAATATGAACTAAGGCAATGTCTTGAGAGAGAGCACAGATCACATGTGGTAAAAAGCATTCATCAAGAATCCATCTGGACTAGTTGGGCAACACCTTTCCGGCAAAATGACATAACAGTTAAATTATGATGTCAAATATTTAGAACATAATTAGCCATTTAGGTGTTACCATGAGCTTTGGTCTACATAAGGTTTGCTAATGCGATAGTTAAGTACCATGTTGTCAAACTTTTTTAGAAGTTAACTTTTTAGTGTCCACAGAGAAAGTAAATGAGGTTAAAGTATAGTTTTGTATTTAGGGTAATTTCTAATCAAAAAGTCTGTTTTGCGAATGGCCAAATGTTTCATATATTTTAGTTTTGTATCATATTATAGCATACACCCAACAGTAGATATGAAACGAAGCAGCAGAATTGATGAGCTAATTCATGATCGGGTACAAGATACAATGTTGGCAATAACCCATGATTCTTGATGCACTCTCTATAAATGTTTCATATATTTTAGTTCGTATGATAGCAGACCACAAAATTCAGGTTATGTGCAGTTTTCGACAAATGCAAATCCTGTAACCTTCTTTTCTTTTTCGATGAATTTCATTGAAGTCTTCATTATTGCCAATTTAACCTGCAGGTTTTAGCATTACCTGTAATACGGCAATTTCTGTTATTTTGTGGCCTGTGATGGCCTACAGACAACAGTAGGTAGATATGAAACAAAGATCAGGAAAATGGATGAACTTCATGATCAGGTTTAAGATACAATGTTTGCAATTACCCATGATTCATGAATAAACATGGCAGCAATCAGGGTAGTCAGTAATGGCGTTTTCCACAGAATTTGACTTAACAGTATGTTTCACTTCATACACATTAAATTGTTTGATATCTTGTATGGGTTTTTAGTTCATTTTCTCACTCTCTACCACTAAATTCACTTTGCAAATGAGCCAATGTGCTCTCTATAAAAACTAATCACACAAAATCTGGATGTAAGTTTCCTTTCATAATCTTGGATAGGATCGAATCAGCAAAGATGCTCCCAATGACTTCTGCAAACTAACAATTTCTTCATTATAAGAATGTGTTACAATTCTAGATCTTTACCATTCGATAAACTTTTAAGTTCTTGTCTTACTTTCTTTGGTCGAACAGATCATATGTGATCCCATAGCAGGTTTCGTTTTATCCACATTCTGACATATCAGAAAACAGGAGTGATGAGAGATCACTTTTTACTTGATAATGTTTCATTGCTTTAAATAAAATGATATGATTTTCATTCTGTCTATAAGGGGGCACAGTTAAAATATAACACAAGTTTGCATAATATTGCATGCTCACTGTCATAACAGTGGACTGATATGTGATTTGCTTTCAGCCCTCTTCACACCAAATCAAGTTTCGTCCCTGGAATGCCATTTAATAGAAATGAAATCATGGATGTTTCATTATTATGGATGCTTGTAACAGATTAATAAGTTAATATGATTTTAGTATGTGTGAAAACAGTTCTATCTTAAGTCTATATATTACATGCAAATTGTTTGTACAAAGCAATTTCCATGTAATACATGTACCTGGGACAAATAAGCCTGGGTACGAACAAGCTCTGGTACGAAAAAAGCCAGTGTACAATTACTACTAATATAAATATTTTGATAAGCGATTCTTGTTAGTTGTTATGATGAAGGATTTTGATGCCATTAGTCTGGCTTATAATTTGAGACATCTTTAATAGAATTCAGAATCTCTACCTACGTGTTACGTAATTTTTCCTTTCTTTGTGACAGAAAAATTCACAACTCTTACTGCTCTTTGTTTCAGGCTCCGCCTAATGTAGTTACATCAGAACAGAGACATTCAGCAGAGAATGTTATATTGGAGTTTCGGAAGACAAAGCTGCCGTATAATATCTGTAGATATATACTTGGTATGTATCTGATATAGACGATTATGATGCATGAATCATAACATTTATTGATTAAATATCTATACAGTAAAACTTGAATATATCAAACACAGATTTTGCGTATTTAAATTGAAATTGAGTTCCCCGGTGTATAATTAATATTCTATACAATAATCCCAAGTTTATAGAAAACATACTTATGACGAATTTAACGAAAACGAAGCAATTTCTGTTCCCCTTGACTTGAAATAGAATGCAAAATCAACTTTTTATACAAAGTTTTTTAAGATCTAATTGATCTATCCTGTCATACAACCTACATGGCTACATCAAATACAAAATTTCTGATAATTTTTTTTTTTTTGCGTGCAGTTTGGTAATGCAAAATAACTAACAATGTTATCATATATAGACGTGCTACATATAATTATCAAATCCAGAGAATAACGATATCGCTGAAATCTAGCACATATATGTAACATATTTTCCATTTTGTTCTCTTAAATCTCGGTAAGTATCAGATAGTTCAGTGGAATTATCAGATCATTTTCGACCGAGGAATTGGGGTTCAATTTCTTGCAATGGCACTATTTCTTATTAGATAGGTATAATACCAGTGAGGCAGTCGGTTTTAACAAAAAAAAAATATAATTATATAAAAATGAATTGAATTCAACATTTTCTCTGAAATAACCGTCATTATATTCTTCTTCAAGGTAACGCACGCATAGATATATATGTGGAGTTTTCTTATACAAAGTGATTAAGCTATTTTACAATGAATACGTTATATTCAAGTTACAAATTCACTATAAATGTATAACAAATTACACTTATAATAAATTTTTATATAGTGTGTCCACAGGGATTTGCTATATCAGAGTTTTACTGTATTTGGAATTCCTCAGTGGTTTTATGCCCTCAAGTGTAAAGATCAGGAGCATGTTGTTCTTGGTATTTCTGCAATTTTGGGGTTTCCATCAAATAACTTTATGTTCATTCTCTGGGCCTGAAGTCACTTGGTACATATCTTATACAGATAATTACATTACATGTATCCAGTGTTCCCCATGCATGCCTGTATTAGGGAGTAGTCCATACCCCCAGTTCAAATTTCATGGGGTATAACATGAAATCCACTGGTACTATACAAAGTGATTAAAAAGCTTTTAAATCCTTCAGAGTTGCATATATTTATGCCTCCGGCCTGAAAAGTCAGCCGAGGGGGCATCTTGTGTTTGGATTGTCCGTCAGTCCAGCTTACTGTTTGTCTGTCTGTCTGTCTGTAATTCCGTTCTGCTTACGTATTCAAGTTTAGAAATTTGTCGCAACTGGGGGCATTTGTGTTTAACAAACACATCTTGTTATTTAAATTTTTGTATCACTTACATATATATATTGCTTGTATTTATTGACCCTGTACACATGCAAACATTGCTATCCTCAATATGTACCAAATGTCATTATAACTCTAAAACTGTGTCATGATTGTCAGATATGAGTGTCCCTACAATGTAACACATTTTCCAAAACTTTCCCAACTTCAAAGACTGCCGCATGATTCTTATCAGTTGAAGGTCATGTTCCAATAAACACAGCTTGTAGGTTAATGTCTGAGATGAAGACTTCGACTTCAGAGCAGGGCGCCAAGATAAGGGAATGATTCAAAAGTATAAATAAATATTGATTGTGCAGTTTCTGACATTGTTTGAATCCCATTGCTATTGTAATATGAAAGATCATTAATTGTCACTAAATGATATTAACAATGGGTTTTACACAAACAAAGTATATTATATAGAGATTTTCCCTAAAATCATATAGCCTACATATTTCCATTCCATTTGTCTGTATGTGACAAATACATACAACCTATGTTATATGTGTGAAATCAAAATTTTTAGTGTAAATAAGTAAAGAATTTACATAATGGGGAATACTGTGTATCATACAATTCATCATTAAAATATCTATGCCTTTAGTATTTGTAATAGGGAACTTTCGAGTTAGTCCAGATTTCTGTTATAATCCTGCTTTTATTATCGCCAGCTACAAGTGTTTCGAAGGTCCTGGGTTTGATTCCCAGTCTGTCCACACATTTTTCTCCACCAGATACTTTTCAGTAATTTGGTGTTCAACTAAATAACCCACTGTGGTATGTTTTAAGAGTCTCTTGGGTTTCTTTAATCAAAGTAAATTTAATGCGCTAAAAAGTAAAAAATATTTCCACTTACTTTAAATACATTACAAAAGTAAATATGAAAACTGGAAAAACATATGAGGAACAAAATCAAGAAGGCGCTAATAAATGCAGGATCATAAAAGTAATCCAGGCTAACTCCAGAGATCCCTATTCCTTGTTGGTTTTTATGCCCTTAAATAATACTGGTCAGCGACCAATTCTCGCCAACTCTTTTTTTTTACCTGATATTTTCTGGTTTCTAATAGAAATTATATTTTCTTTTCTTTCGGCATTCAGAATAGTGTCTTGTCCAGGGAACACTAAAAAATCTGTGAAAGTATGCATGTGTTTGCACGTTACGTTACACGCCAGTTAAAAACAGTTGACGATTGGTACATGGAAAGAATTGGTCACTGACCAGTAATGTTATTGGTTTACTTGTTTGTCTGCAACATTTGGGTTTCTGTTAAGTATCTTCCCTAAGATTTTAACCAAACTTGTTATGAAGCTTTTTTGTTTATTAATGATTTCTTGAATGAGTTTGATAATGGCCAACATATATTTGTCAGTTCATATATGTTATATGACCAAAATATTTTTTAACGCTAGTTGAAGTATGCTATTCTAATTGTATTCTGTCTGTGTCTTTTCAGAAAACAGTAAATCCGATTCTGTTTTGTTCCAAGCTGCCACAACAATCAAAGAAAGTGTAATCCGAGAATGGTCATTACTCAGTGCAGAGGACATAGAATCGCTGCGTTCATTTCTTTTAAGATTTATCACACAACATATCAGGTTAATGTTACAAAGAGCTACTCATAATTGTAAAGTTTGATGGGTGTTATCTTTTGTGTTGATCATGCAGTGGAGTATACGCAATCTTGTTTGACTACTTACATGTTTTTCTAAAAGTTTAGTAATGGTCATTTGTTTTGAATTAAACATGATAAAACATTACATATTGATGATTTTACTTGTGAAGCCCATGCAGATAACACTAATGTAATTAAACAATTGAAGCATTATATTTACATATCATTGTTTTAATCTTGAAAAAAAAATTGCTTAATTTGTAATTAATAAGATTTAAATATCCCACCTTAAGCGTGATTGGTCACATCTTGATGGAACATGGAAGTTAAAGGTAAAAGAGTAAAGTATAAAGTATATATAATGGATATATCTTATTGTGACATCATGTTATAAATGATGATACATCTTTGTGTGACGTCATATGAGGAATTTCAGTTATAGCCGATATAAATGTAGTTTAGATTAACACTGGTGGACTGCTGCGTGAAATATAAATACAGTCCACTCCACTTATTACGAGATCCCTTTTAACAAGATTCCGTTTTCTATTCGCCTTGCATTTACTTTTCAATTCTGTATAAATTGGAACGCCTATAACAAGATAGATATAACAAGATATCATATGTAACAAAGTTATAAATTTGTCCTAATGACAGTTTCATCACGTTGTTTTAGTGCTGTAAAACAAGATGTTTTCCTAGGTCCAGAATTTGATCAGGTGAATTAGCTTTTGAATGGGTAGACTGGGTCAGAGATTATATAGATATCATGACCCCTCTGTCAAGGGTTCTGTTGATATCATGACCCCCGAGTGATCATGACCCCTCTGTCAAGGGTTCTGTTGATATCATGAACCCCGAGTGAGAGATTATGTAGATATCATGACCCCTCTGTCAAGGGTTCTGTTGATATCATGACCCCTGAGTGAGAGATTATGTAGATATCATGACCCCTCTGTCAAGGGTTCTGTTGATATCATGAACCCCGAGTGAGAGATTATGTAGATATCATGACCCCTCTGTCAAGGGTTCTGTGTGATATCATGACCCCTGAGTGAGAGATTATGTAGATATCATGACCCCTCTGTCAAGGGTTCTGTTGATATCATGACCCCTGAGTGAGAGATTATGTAGATATCATGACCCCTTAGTCAAGGGTTCTGTAGACAACATGACCCCTGTGCCACAGGTTCTGTTGTTTGGGTGGAGGCTCAAGGACTTCTTTTTCTATAGTTTTTATAGGGCCGTGCCATTCTCAATGCAAAATACATGTTTTTTTCTCCAATTTGATGAAAAAAAATCCTAATTTTGTGTTGCGGCCACAACGACACAAAAATGACAGAAGAACACCTGATAAGGGCCTTATTTGTGACTGGCTCTGGCAAAATCAGTTACATTACTAAGATAAAATTATTCTGTGACTGCATTTTCTAATAGTGAGATTATGTATTTGGATATACATGTAATTTATCATATTTCCTGATGATAAAGTGAATGTAAGACTGATTTTAGTAACAGATGAAGATAAGAATTATAAGATAATATTATTTTCCTTTTTAGTTTACAGAGTTATGTCCGGGAACAGATACTACAGACTGTTGCTGTCATACTAAAGAGAGGAACTGTTGACACCAAGGGGGCTAGTCGCGACAGTCTGTTTCAGGATGTTACACAACTCATCAGCAGTGGTAACGTTACCATGGTAATATATTACATTATTTACTTATGATTGGAAAAATTAAAAAGTTTAGCCCATGCTGTTATTAGTTTTTTTTTGTTTTTTTTTTAAAATGTTAAGTCAATCTAAATATGAATTACCTACAAAGAGAATTTTTAGCCAGTCCAGATAAATGAGATTTAAATCTATCAGAATTTTCTAGTCTTGATACATGCTTAATACCGACAAATTTTGATTTTTTTTTTATGTGTAACACAGTGTCCAAGTAAAATGATGAATCAACACCAAATTACAAGAGATTGATTAATATGGGGTTGTGAATGTTTTAGTAATTTTTTTTCTTAGAAGTATTGTCATATTCAAATAACTTGATGGGGTGGAGTAACGTTTTTATTATACCGATGATTATATACTTTCTTTTTAGTTATGCCAAGCTCCACTGGAAAATATTTTATTCCTCAATGGATACTGTTGCCGGTGTAATTTTAATGTCATTATGCTTTATTCCATGACTCAATTATCATCTAATTTCTGATTGGCTCATTTCATACTTTCTGTTCTCACTCAGTTGTTATATTAATCCATAAATTGCCTCGTAGGTTGATATAACATTCCAACACATCGAGGTCATACCCAAAAATAGTACAAAGGAATTCCCAAACTTTGGCACACTCAGCATTCATTGTATAGCCAATCATCAATGCTGTATATCTATATTTAGCATCAAGGAAGTGCATTCAAGATATCAGAGGACTAAAGTATAAACAAACGTTTTCGTTTTGCCACTGTTGATGACGATGGAGTCCAAACATTTTTGGAAGAGAATGATTCTAAAAATACTAGACTTGCAACACATTTAAGCGGTTTAAAACTTGTATTTTACTTGTTCATCCTTAATAAGATCACAATACATGGCTAGACTCCCACATCTTACTGATATTTGCGAGATTTAAACATTGGCATCGGTGTCAAACTGATTAAATGTCCTGTAATAAAATGATTTATGACCTCATTTTCAGTAAATACATGGAGTTATCAACCCAAGAAAGGCATATATCCCTCAGCCTTCTGTCTTGGGAAAATATCCCTTTCTTTGGTTGATAACACCCAGTATTAACCTCAAATTAGGTCGATAATTGTTTATTTTTACCTAAAATCTTAACTTGACCAGATCAAGAAAGGGTTGCCATGATTCCACCCTGACAGGTTATATGGATTTTATTATACTTTCAGAATAGTTTACCTTTTGTACCAAATGTTATGTAATATATTGAGACCTGACAGGAGATACACAGAATTTACAATAGTCAATGTTTTCTTCTTTGACAGCAATTGGTTGCATGTTCGATGTTGACTGCTTTATTGAATGAATACTCCAGTTCAAGTCGAACTAGCAGTGTCGGGTTCACATGGGAATTTCACTCCCGTTGTAAAAGAGCATTTGAAGTAAGTACCAAGTATCACTTTCAGTTGTTATTTAACTTTAATTAAGTGAAGATTCGTCTAGAAAAGGAAAAAAACACAAGATTCAGGACTTAAAATGAAGAATAATTTTACAATATCCCAGGCACATTTATGGTGTGGGATAGGTTTGTTACATATATCGTCATACTTATTCTAAAGTAAACTACAGTGAAGTCTCGTTATGTTGAAATCAGAGAAGTCGAAATTCCTGTTATGTTAAAGTTGTACGCCCAGTCCTGATTCTTTTTACTGCTTATCAATTACTGTGAAACTTATATATAACGACCTCCTTAGGGACACAAGAAAACAGGTCTTTATAGGGAGGTGGTCTTTATATAGAGTTTGATTTGTACACAAATGGTATTGAATTTCAAGATAGTGATCTTCCATTGTATGTATATAACTTTACAAAAGCACTATCCTAACTGAGTAGATGAAATCTGTAAATTACCACCTGTTTATTTACCACTAAAGTGATTTGACAAGCTACATGTTTACATTTGCATATTTATTATATGTGTCATTTTATTGGCCTTGTAAACACAATCCATATATATATGATAGTTTTATTTTACTAGCAAGATGCCAAAGAAAAAATTGAATGTAGCTATTTAAATTGTCTGTTGTCACCTGATGCTGTAAAACTTTGAACATTTTTAACTCTTGCATATCAGTTAGATTCTTGGGATGAGGTTTTCTACATAGAAAATGAAATATTGAAACCTAAACCTGTTAATGACATTTATTTCTATTGAGATTATTAATACATAAACATATAATGTGAAGATGCACAAAATATTATATATTCTTTTACTTACAGGAAAATGATTTAAAGAGAGTGTTCCTTTTTGCCTTGCAAGTCCTCTATGAGATAGAGAAACAACCTAGTCCATTGGCAAGGGAAGTAACTGCTGTATTAAATAGACTATTGTCTATAACAGAACATGTTCTGTGTTGGGAATTTACACCCAAATTGAGTATCCTTTCAGCATTTGCTGGCTTGGCAGAATCGAAGAAGTGTCTAGTGATCTGTGTTTTGCCTGACTATTAGATTTGTTTGTTTCTTATAACAGAGGAGAAAAACTCTGCTTACAGTTTACCTCAGAATATGCCTGACTGTTAGATTTGTTTGTTTCTTATAACAGAGGAGAAAAACTCTGCTTACAGTTTACCTCAGAATATGTCTGACTGTTAGATTTGTTTGTTTCTTATAACAGAGGAGAAAAACTCTGCTTACAGTTTACCTCAGAATAGACCACGAAATCAGCGTAGGCTGCCGTGAGGCTCAAACCCATGTTGAGAAGATACGGAGACCTGATGATCTAACCACTTTACAATGGAGGCTTTTTTGAAAGCTAAAACTTAAAGTTCTGTCTGAAAGAGAGATTAATAGAACCTCCCCTCCCTTCCACATACACACATCTTTGTGGGTCAGAGAGGGAATTCTTAACCCAAAGCAAGATTCTTTACCCTCAGGCTTCTGCTGAGAGGTAGATCTTGAAGAATCTTGCAATGAAGGTTGGTTTTTTTTTCTGTCTTATTAACCAAATTGGGAAATGATTATTTTAAGTGATACATTTGTGTAGTCGCATTTTAGTGTCATAATAATATTAACATTCAGCTTAGCGTGTGCACCTTAGTGTGAGGACAGAGAAATTCTGACCTGGCAAACTTTTACTTTGACATGTACAGCTTGTCTATACTCTAGGATATGGACAGAGAAATTCTGGCTTGGCAAACCGATAGATGTGCCTGTCCAAGGTGGGAAGATATTGAATTCTGTTTTATTAATTGAATTTTATGCCAAAATTTGATGAAATAAGGGGGAAATGGGATCTATAGATTAGTTGGCTCTTCTGTTACTTGGTGGACAAATCTGACTATGAACTTCATAGTACAACAAAATGAGTTCACACCAACAGATTTGTACTTGCTTGAACGTATAGCATTTATAGAGTATTAATGTAAAACCTTGTTCCTACCTGTTATCTTTGTTTGCCTCTATAGTTCACCTGCATGTTTGACAGACAATATCAGTTCCCTACCAGTGAAACTGGAGGGAGGTGGGTGGGGGACAATAGGTATTGTTTGCATCTGTCCAGTTATGATTTTGGTTATCCAATTGCCCACCATTCATTTGGTAATGATTTCACAGGTAGTGATATGTGTTGATTCATCAATACTTTCAGAATGCTTGTTTTATTTGTAATCTCCTTATCTTTGTGTAAGCATATAGACGCCATGTTGGTTCATTTGAAATGAATCAGAGTGCACCATTGAAGCCCAATGAATCCTGGAGATCTACTTTACTGGATAAGTCTATGATTCAGCTGTTTTTCAAAGTAAGTAACATGGTGTGACCTGTATTCAACAAAAGACCTTCCATTTGGAAGTCAAATGCTCTTCTGACCAATATCACTATAGACTGCTGGGAGCGATCTTATTGTATTTTGAGCAACAGATTATCTTCATACTAAGATATTGTTTTTTAGTGATTTTCACATTTTCACGTGTTCATTATTTTAGTGTTTAAAGCAGGGAGAAAATCATTATTCACATGTCACAACTTCATTTTTATATATAAAGTTCAGACTCACTTCCTATTTTGGTGTTCTTATAAAGTTCCTACTGATATAGCTAAACTTTAATGTCTAGATAAGTTTTTGTGATCCAGGTTAACAGTAAGAGATATATTGGCATACAGGTATGTATTTATTTTTAGATACACAGAAAGGTTCGTCACAATTCTGACATGTCACATCATTCCATGACCTGTATTTCCCAGCTTGCATCACTCAATGGCCCACTCTTTCCAGATGATAAATCTCGAGTTGAATATTTGAATGTGTTTCTCTCAGGTTTTTTGGAACTTCTGTCCAGGTAAGAAAGGTTTACATTACTCACCTGTTGTATTTTAGTTACAGATCTTTGAGTGCTATTCTAACAAGTAATCAAACAAACTGTTTAAAGTTACATTGCGAGTTATTTTATCCTGCATAAGAAATCTCTTTTTGTAACTCTGCATGTTAACACTACAACATTGGTGTGTGTGTGTATTGTTGAGATGTTTGTGCATGCATACATGTGTGTATGTGTGTGGTTGAGGTGTGTTTGTGTATGATTGAGGTATGTTTTTGTGTGGTTTAGGTGTGTTTATGTGTGGTTTAAGTGTGCTTGTGTGTGGTTTAGGTGTCTATGTGTGTGGTTGAGTGCAGATCTGAAAAGGGCACACAAATCAGTGTGATAGGGCACACAATTTCATTGTGAGAGGGCACTTTAAATGCATAAATTGGTTTTGAATGCACCTGCACTATAATGTGTGTGTATTCTCAGGCTTAATGAACAAATGCTAAATACTTTTCTTTACAAATGTTCAAAAAAAAACTTGAAGATAGTTTTCTAGAAACAGAATTTTCTCAAAGAAAAAGAAGGGGCACTCAGGCTAGCCATGGCCTGACTTCTTTTTTTTTCTGCCAATCCAGAAATATATATAATATTGGAATATAAAAAAAGTTGTGAAATTAGTCTATTGATAAATTAAAACAAGTTTGTAAATGTCTCCAGTTAAATATTTGATACAAAATTTACACTTTGGTATGTAAATAATTATTTCTGAAATTAATAATTGATTGTCATACTTAAAATAATTAAAATTGATAAATTTCCAACGATTTCATTGGTTAATAATCCAGAAAACATTCGAGTCATACATCAATGACATGAACTGTAATTAAGCCACACCCCTGGACGGCACTACTTTTTGTTTACATGTCGGCCATTTGCAATACACAAATGTGTTTTACATCACGCAAGATAAAAACAGGTCATCATAGTGAAAGTGGTCATAAGGTACCGTCCCGAATGCACCACACAACAGAAAAATCTATTAGTAACATCCTGTCTTCCATTTCAACTGGTAATTTTGAATCAGCCCCAAGTTCAAGTGCATTAGCATCAGTTTTAAATTCAAGTACAGTCAGGCCTATTCCCTTTTGTATCGCTTCTGCAGTTAGGCCTACTTGTTCTGCAAAGGGCGATCCATAGCAATGGATATATTAACATTCCAGTATCATTGAATACCATTAATACTCTCGCTATGGATTTATTTCAAATTCCTCTTTCAAAAACTAATTTTAACTAAAGCCGCCACACTTCACATGATGATGATGCAAAAATGACGTAACAGTGTAGTGTTGTTCATGGTTGTCATAATGACGTAATTAAAGCATGACAGTTTAAACTGTTTGTTTATATTATTTGGGAAAATCAATAAATAAACACTGAATGTTTAACAAAACTACCGACTTGTTATTGGAATTTAATTATAAGCATTGATTCTATATTTTTTCCATGTCACTAGGAAATGACCTGAATGAAGACTGTGCACACTTTTGTGTAATTCGCTTCACGAATTACACAGTGTGCACAGTCTTCATTCAGGTCATTTCCTAGTGACACAGGTGTGTGTGGCAGAGAAGTGTGTGAATGATTAGGTGTGAGTGGTTGAGGTCTGTGTATGTTTGAGTGTGTGTTGTTGAGGGGTGTTTGTATATGGTTGAGGTTTGTGTACAGTTGGCCATGGGTGTGTGTGGTTGAGGTATGTGTGATGATGGGTGTTGATAAAATATGTAACATGAAATGTTACAGTTGGCCATTGGTGTGTGTGGTTGAGGTCTGTGTGATGATGGGTGTTGATAAAATATGTAACATGAAATGTTAAAGGTGGCCATTGGTGTGTGTGGTTGAGGTCTGAGTGATGATGGGTGTTGAGAAAATATGTAACATGAAATGTTAAAGGTGGCCATTGGTGTGTGTGGTTGAGATCTGAGTGATGATGGGTGTTGAGAATATATATAACATGAAAATGTTAAAGGTGCTTTCATCGCTTACAGAATGATCTTAACAATGTCTTTTATTACAGCATTGATTTACAGGATTATGAAAGCTTTGGAGTCGCTAACACATTTAAGAATATTGTAATGATGTTCCCATCTCCATGTTTGGCAGCTATTGATAACGAGCTTCTAAAGGTGTTTATAAAACAACTGACAACTTTGACCTGTGACATGGGCAAGGCTGCAGCTATGGAGGAGGCGGTAATTATTTATTTTTAAATAAAATGTGCAGCTTTTGGAAGAGTGTTTTCCCATGCAAAATCAGTCCTGTTTTCAACATATTATAACACGTATAAATATATCCCAAATTTTTTAACGATGTATTGCTTATTTGGAAATTTTTCAAATTTGGAAGGCAAGGACACTTCTTGAAATTGACAAGAAAAAATCACTACTCTATTACGTCCCCTTAACAACATTTTCTAGTCTTATTGTGTTCACCTTGGGACCTCTGTGGCTGAGTGGTTAGAGCATCACTCTTTAAACCATGAAATCTCTCACCTCTTGTCAGCGCAGGTTCGAGTGCCACTGGACCCTAAGCTGATTTTATGAGATAGTTTGTGGATTTACTCGCAGAAGGCCAGTGTTCTCTTCCCAAGTGTATTGTAATCGGGTTCTCTCCTCCACCATTACAAACTGGCTGTTACCATATCAGTGAAAAATTGTTGAGTGTGGCATAAAACACCAATGAAACAAACTATTTCTTCATATTACCGTATTCGACCCATTAAGCGCCCATGTCCATGTAAGTGCCCCTCCCCCTTTTATAACATACGATCAAGAATCTTTTCTACCTGGTTGACAAGGAGATTTGGACCTGAAAAACCATTAGTAACAGTTTATCTGTAGCCCCCCAGCAACAATTATGTTGACAGGTGTCATCAGTAATAACTACAACAACTTTACAACTGTGCCTTATATAAAAAAAAAGAAAGAGCCAATCTGGATCAGTGGGTAGCACGCTCGACTCTTGATCATGAGGTCATGAGTTTGAATCCAGTCAGCGGCAGGTTGGTTTCCTGTCCATTGGATGAGACAGTAAAAACTGAGGTCCTGTGTCACAGTTGGTGTCGGCACGTTAAAGAACCCTCACTGCTCAATGGCCATAAGTGCCAAGCATAGGTCAAAATTTGAAGCCCTTTATCAGCATTTAAAGATGTCTCCATATGAGCGAAAAATTCTTAAGTGGGACGTTAAAGAACAATGAACTAACAAACAAAAATAAAAAATTAACTGTTTTACGTTAATTTGACTATTAATTGCTCCCATTAAGCGCCCACCCCTTTCTCCTGATTTTTGTAGTGCCCTTGGTGCTTAATGGATCGAATACGATACTAATATTCTTCTTTATTCTTCTTTTTACTCCATATTGTTTGACACTTTATAGAGAGTATCAATACACAAGTGCAGATGTGTGTTTTCATAACTTTTTTACTATTTACCATTGTATTTCATTAGACTAAAACATAGATTACCCTATTTCTGCTTTTCAGTTGTAACTTTTAAGTGTACATAATTCCATTGAACCCTAACTTTTTATTTTAGCTACACAAAGATGATACGGTACATATGGATGCATATGAGAAGATGCTTGAGACATGGATGGAAATTGTTACAAGTCTTAAAGATGTTTCATTAGAGTGTTTAACACATAATTCAGTGGAAGTATTTAACACATATGTGCAGTGTCATATCAGTGCTCCCGAGGGTACGAGAACACAGGTAAATATTGGTGATGGTTGATGTACATTTTCCTGGAACTTTAGTATTTCCATTGGTAAAAAAAATTGAGTAGCAAATCCAGTCTATGAAATGGCAATGTCTGTCAAGTCATACGTCCACTGTCTGTCTGCCAGCAACAACAGTTTGGTTTAGATCTTGCAGGTATTTCCATTGCAGGAAGACCATTGATTATACCTCTTTGAACCTATAGACCTTGATGAGAGGGGGCCTGAGTGGTTAGAGCATCACACTTTGAACCACTAAATCTCTCACTCGAGCCCCGCTGGAACCTAGTTGATTTTTGTGAGAAAGATTGCCAGTTTATTTGTGGAAGGTCGGTTGTCATTTCCCAGGTAACCAGGCTCTCTCCTCCACCATAAAAAAACTGGCCACCACCATATAACAGAAAAATTGTTGAATGTGGCATAAGACGCTATTGATATGTTTTTGACCTTGACCAATATACATTGGATTTTAGTTCAATTGCATAAAGACCATGTCAGTTAGGCCTTTCAAACCCTATGTGTAGATGAACCTTAATGAATTCTACTCTTTGCAACCGTTGTTTGTGGCCTTGACCTTCAACATTTTCAGTCTCATGGTCAAATTTATATTCAATGTTAGTTCATTTCATGAAAGACCTAAGGAGTGAGGCCTTAATAGAGTTATGTGTAAGTTAACATTGATAAGCACTTTCCTTTACAACCTTTCTTTGTGACCTTGACAGTATATATTTCTTGTTTCTAGTTCAAAAGAAGCAAGGCAACTGATTATTACATAATCTTTAATCTTTATCAAGTAATATTCACATTAGTTCATACCACATTCAACATGCCTCCCCAGCAGTGGAGATCGAATGTTAATTCTTTCATTTCTGTATACCAAATATCACAGGAGTATGGACCACTGGTTATGAACAAGACTAATAAAATAAATATGTTAAAATGAAATAAAATTATTCTCAGCATTGAAAACTAATTGAATTTGATCAGTTCATTTTTTATTTGTATGTTATCGATAATCAGAAATGATAAATCGATAGATTTTGTTGTTGTAATTGATTATCTACCTATTATTACTAATGGTGGATCACAAGGACAGAATAGATTGTTTGATTTGTATATTTCTATAACAGGATGGAATGGATGCTGCAGTTAATGAGGAGGAAATTGATGAGATTGAAGAAGACGATCGGGAGAGGTTTTCTGATCAGTTATACAGTGTAGGAATACTAGGTCGTATGGTTCCTCAACATAGCATTCCATTATTAGCAAAGTGAGTCATTCCTTTACTTTGTTTTATTTTTTAGCAAAGTATGATTGACAAGATCTTTTCTTGACTTATGATACTAGACAATTTATGGCTTGGTTATAATTATCTGAAATGAAAAACAAACTCATGAGTTTAAATATTCTTTCAAAAATTGAAATGATTTGTTTGTTCTTAACTTTTTCACTTGTAAACATTACATCATTACTTGATGTCATAAATCCTTCATTACTAGTCTTCTTAGCTTACGGCCAGAGCTTTCATTTGGTACCATGACTTTTGACCTAGTGACCTTGACCTTGGACTTTGACCTACTTTTAACAAACAAACTGGCTATATCATTTAAACCATGAATGATAGGGCTTTGATATTTCACATACAGATTTCTTATGACCAGAGTTTTCATTTGATGTCTTGACTTAGTGACCTTGTCCTCAGAATTTGACCTACTTTTGAAAAGCTTTAATCCAGGCTTTATCTTTTGAACCATGAGGAATAGGCCTTTGATATCTCACATATAGATTTCACATGACAAATTTGGTACCTTGGACTTTGACCTACTTTTTTTTAAAGTATTACCTTGGCTATATCTTTTAAAACTATATTTCACATAGAGATTTCTTATGACCAGAGTTTTCATCTGGTGTCTTGACTTTTGACCTTGACCGTGAAATTTGACCAACTTATTTTTTAAAACTTTAACCGTGGCTATATATTTAAAATCATGAGGGATGGGGCTTTGATGTTACACATATTGATTCCTTATGGCCAGAGCTTTCAATTTGGTACCATAACCTTTGATCTAGTGACCTTGGACTTTGACCTACTTTTGATCTAGTGACCTTAGACCTTGACCTACTTTTCACAACTTTAAGCCTGAGCCAAAAGAATCAAAATATTTACTGTACCATGACCTTAAAACCTGACAACTGTAGGTCAAACATCTATTTTGAAAATTTACACCCATTCCGGTGAGCTTTGTTGTCAAGTCTTGTTTGTACAATTATTTAGTAATAATGTGACTTTTGATTGAATTTCATAAACTTAATAGAACAATGATTTCTTACAAAATTCCCCTTTAATCCAGTACTTGTATTTTAAAGTTTAATTCATACAATTTGTAAGAATTCCAAGATTTTTGTGTCTTTATTTTTAGCAGAAAACTAAAAAAACACTTGTTATTTTGTTTTTCATCAGACTTTTAGAAGATCGAGTGAGTCGACTAAATCAACAACTGCAGAGATTACTCCAAGAACAGACAACTCATGATGGACACAATGTTTCTTTGGACCTGTCATATCTTTTTGTTCTGTATGAAGATCTTCATTGGATTGTATTAATAGCGAGTATGCAATGTTTTGTATGACTACATGACAAAGATACTAATGGGGATGTAGACAGAATTTTTATGAATCAAGTTGAAATAGTGTAATACAGAATGGGAAAGGGATCTGTGTCATTTGGGTCCAAAATCTCAATTTACTCAATACGCCAGCTCTACTTCTATAATGTTGACTATATAGATGTTTCTAACACTAACTGACGTGGAAACAACATTGATTTTTTTCTTCACATCAAGACTTTGAGTCAAATTCATGATTTCTCCATAACAAGTTTGCCAATTTACTTGCGGAATGCCGATGGTCTCTTCCCGGGAACATTGTAACTAGGTTCATTAAAAACTGGCCAACACCTTATAACTGACAAATTATTGAGTTAAACACCTTTTTAGCAAACAAAAACAAAAAAGGTTCCTTCAAATGAGCAGTAGCATTTCTCATTATATACAAATGTATGGCGCATATACATAGACATTCTCAGTTGCTGCATGAGTTCTGTGGGCTTTCTTCTTAAAATCATTTTACAATGAAATTTGTGCAGTTATCATTAGCCATCATAAACTTATTTTACATCTTGTCTTCTAGAAAGACATCGTCAACTGCAGTGATTTAATTGTTTGTATTCTTTCAGCCAATGTGTTGACAGAAGAAGCTGAAGGAGAAACTCCCATGATTCCTTCTGATATCATGGATTATTCCATTAATCTAGCAAAGGGTGTGGATCTCCCTACAACACTTAAAGTAATGGCTTCACCCAGTGAGAGGGTGGACAGTATTCCAGGAGGGGAACATTCTACAGATCCTGTTGTCAGGTTGGTAACTAAAACGTCTGTTTTGTTGTTTACAACCCGTCAAGAATTTTTTCACTTTAAACTCACCAAACCCTTAAATCACATTTAGACCTGCCCATTTCAAAGAATGGTTCAATCCGCTTTCAGAATTCAGAGGTGTATTATTTAGAATGAAACTTTAATAATGATTTTACATGCAATATGAACAAACACCTGAATTATGACAGTAGACCGTACTATCTATTGATTTGATTTGAGTCTAAATGTGACTACAGGGGTTTTTGAGTTAAGGTGACATATTTAGCTGTTGATGAATTGTCACAAATTTTGCTATGGAGGTCTGCCATTGTAGTGAGGGGTCTTTAATAGGTCAACTTTGACCTCTCTTTAAAGTCCTTATCTTTTCTAATTACTGACTGCTTGGTGGCAGCACAGTTACAACCTGTGTTACGTATGAATTCATTCTGGAATCAAAGTAGTAATCCATTTTACATGTTTCGCTTTATTTTCCCAATGTTGTTAATAATGAGATGTAAGAAAAGAAAAAGAAAAAAACCACACAAAAAAACCCAACTATATTTAATGCAATTAATACCGAAAAATAAAAATCCTAATTTGCCGTTTTTACAAAATTCATTGTAAGAAAACCAGAGATTTTTTTATGTGGCATTATAAAGGAACTGCCACTAGATTTGTCAGAAAAGGATCAAAATGGAATTGAGATGAAGAATTGACTGTATACTTTCAGACTTATATCAGCAGTTTTTCGACTATGTGAAGTTGAAAAGAAAGCTATTGAAGCCAAACTATCACACAGCCTTAGTCCACAGCTCAGCAGCACTATCATGTATTTCCTTCGGAGGTGGACAAGAGCGTATTTACTCCCAGATGAAAATTATTATTCAAAGGTAAGATCCAGCAGTGGGAGTATAAGGCACCATTAGTGATGTACATAATGTGCACATGTTGTACATGATCTTTTTAAAAATGTTTTCAACATCTTTGCTTGACCAAATTTCTTCAGATTTGGTATGTAGAATAACGGCAACAGATGTTGTGAATTCCGGGACCTTTTAGTTGTTTTTTATTTAGGAAGGAGAGGAGTACTCAGGTGACCAATGTATTTGATTGGCTCAAAATGATTTTGATATAAATGATGGTATTTTTCTGTCACCTATGTCTTACCAGTACACAAATACACACACTGTTTGCTTTCATTTTCTTAACATGAATTGTTTGTTAATTAAGCTCGTACAGTAAACCAGTAAATTTGAATATAAATTTATAGAAAAATAGTGTTCAGATATACTTATGATACCAATTTGTTTTAAGTAATTTTTCGTAAAATTCAGAAATACTCTGGTCTTTTTACTAAGATTTGTCAGCATGCCTATGTTCTTATGTGGAAGTTGTAATGTGATATTCAGATGAAATGAATGTACAATCATATTTCTAAAGAAAACTCTTGTGGAGAAAACTTAGCTCTTTATAGTGGTAAGCTTAATACAAAGTTATAACAATTAGCTCTAAGTTTTCAATAAGATTTTGACCGAAGGTAATTTTTAGAACACAACCTGTACACAAACATAAATTCTGACTTAAAGGCACAAGTATGGCATCATTGTTCTATTTTTAACTTATTCAGCACATTGTTCTATTTTAGCAATATTTAGCAATGCATTATCCTGCATAGTTTGATAGCTTGACTCAGCCAGTGTTGATCTGTTGTCTTTTTAACTCATCAACCCCTGTAGTCACATTTAGACTCGTCCAAATCAATAAATAGTATGGTCTAATGTCATTATTTGGGAGTGAACATGTTAATATTGCATGTAAAATTATCTCAAAATTTTGATTTTAATTCATACACTCCTAAATTCTTACAGTGGACTTGATCGTGCTTTTGAATGGGAGAGTCCAATTGTAATTACAGGGGTCAATGATTTAATTTGTTCTCGATATATGACCTTTACATAGATTGGCTTTCACTCTTTCCTTGATGCATTTTTCATTCAAGACTCCAAGATTTCTTCTATCCAAAAATGACCACTCTAAATCTGGTCCATCAGTAAGTATAGGAATGCTTTAGTTAGTAGAGTGTCGAGTTCTGTTTTATATCTATATATCAGTGAACAAACATATAACTCCAAGAATTGTAATGAAATAGATTGCATGATACTGAAGGTGAGACAAAAGTGAGTCTGAAGGGGTTTGAACTTGGCTGATTTGTTTGTGCTATATAATTTCTTGATGGTGATGCATATATCTGTAATGATGATTTAATTATGATAATTTAACTCTCACACATTTCAAGGATTTTTAGCAAATACACAATATTTGGATTGTTTCATTGTGATTGTGATTTCAGTTATCTGCATGTAAAATGTTGGCAGCTTGTTCATTTGTTTGACAACTGATATATCAAACAAGAGATTATATATCAAACAAGAGATTAAGAAATGAGTGAAGATAAAATTGTCCATTTTTTACCTTTGATGTATTTGTGATAGTAAAACCCATCTTTTGTGTCCTTTCAGTGTGACGTAATTAATACATTGGAACCTAAAATACCATGTCACATTTGAGACCATAAAAATTCAGTGTCTTCAAAATTTCAAGACTCTCACCTGAGAGACCACTTGGCTAATCAGACCACTTTGAGTCAGTCAGTGAGGTGGTCTTAATAGTGACGGTTCTACAGTATTTATTTTATCTCAGAAACAGATTCTATTTATATTCATAATCTGTTTGGGATGAAAATCAAAATAAGCGTCAGAACATATTTTGTTTGTATGTAGCAGTGGTTATATGATGTTCCAATTAGCTTAGCGAATGGCGTTACCCCTGTAGCTCAATTGCTAGAGCACCATATTTTAAAACCAGGAGTCCTAGGTATAATTCCATGCAGAGACAGTTATTTACCTCTGCAACATGTAAACAAATGATCATGAGATCAGATTATGCATGTGTATTATATTTCAATTTGACTTATCACTATAATCATTTGGAAATAAAGGATGACATGACACAGGTACTTTCCAGTATAGATTTTTCACTTAAAAGAAGGATCAACTCTCTATTGTCATTATCATTTTTATTTATATATTTTATTAATAACTGCTTTATCTTATATTTATTACTACTAAAAATATCAGTTTTTTGCATCAATTATCATGATTATGTTTGTCAAAACTTCTTGAGATTTTTTTTATAAGTTATAGCTAATTAATGCAGTGTTGAGTGATTAACATCAATATTGATAACTTAATATTGTGGGAACTAAATATGTTTCTATCATGTGAAATATGACTAAATGTGTTCACAGAATTTTAAAAAATGTGATGAATTTTTATTTATAAATCATCACCATTAAACGAAAAAAATGTTAGTTGCATTGTTTTGATAATTGCATCCCTAAATTGAGATGCTTCAGGTGAAGAGAAGCTAATGTGTCCAGGATGCTGCAAATTTTATGAATTAACCCATTTAGAAAATGATGACTTATAAATTACAGGATTTTTAGCTTGCTAGGACAAAATGTCCAGAGAGGTTATGTCATACAATGTACCTCCATGCCATTGTCGGCATTCATAGATTTAAACTTCAACTTGGGCAATATTTTTGGAACTATAAAGGAGTAGAGCTTTAAGTATGTCAAGTGTGCTGTCTGTATTATTGTCCCTTTCAGATGGTACCAATTTGTTGCCACAAAATTTATTCAGTATTCAGGGTCAGATAACTTTTCATGATTTTAAGGTGACAACACACAGAATGTATGCTGCAATGAGATCATTTTCAAGTTAAATAATTGAGGCACTGACATACCGGTACATGTCATCCATATGACTGGTGATTTAGGGCCAATTTAGGAGGGGTTGAATATGTTTTCTGTTGGAGAAGGGCATACAGTTTACAAAAAGGAGATTTACAATATGAAGGATATATGGGGCCTACTGTACAAATGATTTGTGGAATCTTATCTGTTACAGGTTAGTCAAGTGCTCATATCCGCCTTCGGAAGGGACAGTGAAGGAGCTCAGTGGGTCATATCATTCCTGTTAGACAAAATTATATCAAACTTAGCAATATGGTCTGCAGAAGAAGACCTTTTGAGCATCACACTGGATTTACTGACAACGATGGTGGAGCAAAAGTCAAAGTAAGTGATAAAAACATTGTACAGTGGAACCTCCCAACACCAAACCTCACTCAAACCGATACTTTTGTTCTGTTTTTTAAAGCTCGGTTCTTGGAAGTTGTTCACAAGTCAATGATTCCAGTCTGTTCTGGTTTTACACACTGATATATTTACAACTGCAAAGACCAGTCTCATTTTTATGTAATGAATGACAAGTAAAAAGTAAAAATATCTCTGTGTTTTTGTGTTTTGGTATTTTACGCCACACTCAACAATTTTTCAGTCACATGGTGGCCACCAGTTTTCATTGGTGGAGGAGAGAACCCATTTATAATATACCTTTACCCAGTTCTCTCTCTGGTGTGAAGATAAAATTTGTTTATCAAAATTTTATGACAACTTGCGGGCATTAGTAAACATGTCCTTTTTGGTAGGGGATTGGATAAAATGTTTAGATTATTGAAGTTGACATCATTATTTGATATGTATCCATAGTAATCAGATGAGGTGACCTGATTAACTGACAAATTATTTGATACGTATCCATAGTAATCTGATGAGGTGACCTGATTAACTGACAAATTATTTGATACGTATCCATAGTAATCTGATGAGGTGACCTGATTAACTGACAAATTATTTGATATGTATCCATAGTAATCAGATGAGGTGACCTGATTAACTGACAAATTATTTGATACGTATCCATAGTAATCTGATGAGGTGACCTGATTAACTGACAAATTATTTGATATGTATCCATAGTAATCTGATGAGGTGTCCTGATTAACTGACAAGCTGACCCAATAACAAGTCAACTTGTTAATCTGATTTTTCAACATTTTTTTTGGACATAATCAGAATTCAATTTAAATGTGTAAAAAGTTGTGCCTAAAATATACCAGCATCTGCCATAAATAAGTCCTCAGATTTGATAAATATTACAGCACATATTATAATTTGTATATTTTGATGAATTTTCTAGAAACACAAACCAGTTCAACCTCCATATTGATTTTTCAGAGCCGTATTTGTTATGAAGTCTGACCTTGTGTGGAATCTTGCTAAACAGGAAGCAAGTTTTCAGCCCCCTCTCTGTTTGATATCTTCAAAACCAAGACAAAGTTTATTAAAAGCTCTAGTGCTGGCTGGTTCAGGAGTTACAGATGAGCAATTGCGTGAGCAGTACTGGCATTTTGTAAGTAGGCAAGGTGGTTATATCTGTTGCATATCAACAGATTAAAAAAAAATTAGGCACTGGCATAAACTGGTATCTGTTTCCAGTACCTTTTTACAGTACATTGAAATTGGTTATTTTGATTCTTCCAGTTTTAAATTCTTTTTACATTTTGTTGATCTTGTTAATGTATATGTACAGTGGGACCTCACATAAAGACCACCTCACCTAGGAGTCCACCTCACAATTTAGACCATGAATTTTCCATTTCTTGATAAATATTTCATTAGTACAGAACCTCACTTAGGATACCACCTCACTAATCAGTAACCACTTTGAGTCAGTCAGTTAAGTGGTCTTAATTGCAAGGTTCCACTGTGAATAGTTTTTAAGAGACATCTAATAATACAGTCATATCGAGCATGATACCTTGACGAATGATTGTTTGAAGACAAAAAATGTTACAGCAGCAAAAGCTTTATTTTCAAAATAAGTGCTTGCAGGTTAATTTAAGGATATGCTGAATTGAAGTTTCTTTATACCTACTATTAATCTGTTTTTATTCGTGAGAATTTTATTTACATGTAATTTCATGAGAGTTCTCACTCGCGAAAATAAAATTATCGCGAAATGAAGTATGAAAATAGTATGACGCAATGGGCATTCGAAATCGCGAAAATACCATCTCACAAATAATTATAGAAATATTGTATCATGAAAATTAATTCCTGCAAAAATTTCCGGATTCACAGTATTTAAAAGTATATGCCATATTTTACAACCTATAGATTGATGTGATGGATAGGTCCAATGGTCACCTTTTGGCAAAAGTCAAGATTCAAGTGTTATTCATATATTTACAAACCAAAACTTCAGAGAATCTTAGATCTTCCAATCAAGTTGTGCCTTCTCTGGTTTCACTTTTGCCTGAGAGCCTCAACATGGTTTTTAAGAGTAGGTTATGATAGAAATGCTTTCTTCCCCTCATTATTGTTATGCCCCTGCCCTGAAAGGTCCACTAGGGGCATCTAGTGTTTGGATCGTCCATCTGTTTGTTCATCTGTTTGTTGGTCTGTCTGTCTGTCCGTAATTTTACATATAAAGTGCAATATTTCAAGTTTGGACTTTGATACAGTAACCAAGTTTAGACTGTAATTTCATCTAAGGGTTACTCACATGTCACTGACATCACTTGCCCCTGGGGGTGGGGTGGTTTCAAAATGTAGGGCATAGCAATATTTTTGCCAGCATAGAAATTTGTTGGGGCCATGGGCATTTGTGTTCCACAAGCACATCTTGTTTTTCTTTTTATTGTTATTATTGTTATCAATTATTTTACAGGTTCTCGCTTCACTACAAGACAGATTTTATCAGGTTTTAAATCAAGAAAATTTTTCTAACCAAACTGAATCAGTTTCAGTTAAAACAACAGTTATAAACCTGCTGGATTCACTTTGTGGTGTCGCCATGGGAACAAGGATGGACAACTTGGAGAGACTTTTCAAGTTTTTAACTCCATTGCTTGCTGACTGTGTGAAACTTTTGGGTAGGTTTGTTTGATTTTTCTTAATATAGATTGTCCAAAATAATCAAAATTGGGTCATATTTACCATAAAATCATGTAAATATACCATATTCTATCATAATTCTATTTGAATGTACCATATTTTTCCGTAATATCATCTGGTATTTTATTTTATGATATGCACAGCACCTTGTATACGTATCATTTTATACAAGAACAACATTATGTAATTAATCATATACCACAACACCATTCGTATGTAGCATTTTACACAACAATATACTGTAGATGTATCACTTTATACAACTCCATTTAAATGATTCAAGCGCCATAACATTGTGTACATGTATCATTTTGTATCACAATACCATGTAAATGAATCAAACAGTACAACACCATATAGATGTATCATTTTATATCACAACACCATGTAGATGTATCATTTTATACCACAACACCATGTAGATATATCATTTTATACCACAACACCATGTAGATGTATCATTTTATACCACAACACCATGTAGATGTATCATTTTTAACCATAACACCATGTAGATGTATCATTTTATACCACAACACCATGTTGATGTATCTTTTTATACCACAACACCATGTTGATGTATCATTTTATACCACAACACCATGTAGATGTATCCTATTTAACCATAACACCATGTAGATGTATCCTATTTAACCATAACACCATGTAGATGTATCATTTTTTACCACAACACCATGTAGATGTATCAGTTTATACCACAACACCATGTAGATGTATCATTTTATACCACAACACCATGTAGATGTATCAGTTTATACCACAACACCATGTAGATGTATCATTTTATACCACAACACCATGTAGATGTATCATTTTATACCACAACACCATGTAGATGTATCCTATTTAACCACAACACCATGTAGATGTATCCTATTTAAGCATAACACCATGTAGATGTATCCTATTTAACCATAACACCATGTAGATGTATCCTATTTAACCATAACACCATGTAGATATATCATTTTATACCACAGCACCATGTATCGATAGATGTATCATTTTATACCACAACACTATGTAGATGTATATAGATTCTGTTTCTAACGGTAGTATGGATTATTAGCCTATATCACGTCTAGACACTATCGGGTTTGGACTCCCATGATCATGTCAAACTTGTATGTCACTTCAATCTCTTCATTCATCTGAATGTTGGCGATGATGTCATTTAGTGTTTGTGACGTCACTTAAACAGCCCTGACGGTTATTTGTAAATGTTAACTAACTGCAGTTTCGTTTATACCACCGCTCGAGAGTGGTATAACAACACAAGTTATGGTAGAAATCATTTTATACCACAACACTGTACGATTATATTCTATTTGATATTTCAGATGTGTATCACAGCTCTGAGGATGTTGTACCAGTTGTTATTGAATTATTCTCAGAAGTTACACAGAAGCAGTTGTGTTATCTGGGAGAGGTAAGATGAGTTCTGTCTTGTTTACTGTGAATTTTAAATAGTGTTTTACGCCACACTCAACAATTTTTTCAGTTATATGGTGGCGGCCAGTTTTTATTGGTGGAGGAGAGAACCCAGGTACAATGTACCCAGGAAGAGACCACCGGCCTTCCACAAGTAATCTGGCAAACTTTCTCACAAAAATCAGCTTAGGTTCCGGCGGGACTCGAACCTGCACTGACAGGAAGTGAGAGACTTCATGGTTCAAACCGTTTAAAGCATGATGCTCTAACGACTCAGCCACAGAGACCCTGTTTACTGTGATGTTGAACAAATAACTCATAGACACATTATATATATGTATGTATTTAAGTATGTTGTTACATCGCATCTCAATAAATATAATGTAACAATCATTTTAGAAGTGCTGTAAATATAAATTGCGAGAACCTCCTTGGCACTTAAAACCATGGCCATTTCTTCCCTTACAAAGCACCCCTCATGTCAATACCAGTGCCAACAAGAGACATTGATATATTTTATTTGACTTGTTTATTGGGACAGCCAGGAACTGATTTGAGTTTTATATATTTTATGATTGGGGGGGGGGTGTAGTTATATTAAGTTAACTGTGTGAATATGTGGATATATTTTGTTGTTTTCATTTCAGACAAACTCAAGAAAATTATTTGAGCTTTGCCTATCAGCCATACAGATGTACTCGAAACACAACTCAGGTAGAGTCCAATAATTTACCTGTAGCTCATATTCATGTTAATGTTTATGGTAGTCACGGTAGAGAGAAATATTATCTTTGAAATATGTAAAGATACAGATTTGTGTGTCATAATGTGTTGTATTCATGTTATCAATAAATTTATGTATAATTTTGATGTCTAATTACAGAGAAAATTTGTGTTTAAGATTATAAGGTTTATGTTTTTGGTGTAAGAATACGCTTACATTGGGTGGCAATTTGTATTGAGTCTAATATCTAGCATACTTTCTATGCTATGAGTTCATTCCATTGAAAAAGGTAGTAACTAATCCTTCACCAAACACTCGACAAGAATAGTCATATGTCTCTTACATATGACTTTAAATTGAGGTGCTGTGTCACAACAGGTGTGTCACATCCAAGATTCCTCACTGTGTTGGCATCAGTCCATAGCACAGGTCACAATCTGTGACACTTCATCTGGCAACATATCCATGTTTTAAGTAAACAACAATAAAACAAACAGAAATAATTTGAGTCCAAATGTATCAGAGAGTAATGTATGCATGGATTTTCCACCCTATAATACGGGGCCGAAATAAGGCCCCATTCCCAATGCAAAAATAATTAATTTTTTCCCAATTTGCTGTCAAAATGTCTCAATTGAAGTCAAATGACGATGAATTGGAAGAAATTCTTGTATTTTCATATACTTTGTATATTTCTCTTTTCCTAATTTCAATAAATTGTTGCAAAAATTTCCATTTCAAAAGGTCCAGACCCCAATCCCAAAGGAGTGTGGAAAATCCCTGGTATGAAAAAGTTCTTAAACTGAATGATTATGGCTTTTGGATAAATTATTGGGAATAGGAAAATTGGTCAAAACTAGGTAATTAGATACATGGAATGAGATGTATACCATCAACTAATGATATATATATTGCTATCTTTCTGAGGTATATATTGTCAAGTTTTAACTGTATGTGTATTATCTTACAGGCCTCTTTACTGTTAACACCAAGGTATTGTGGGTATTCAAAATAAGCTGACACACAGCAGAATTCTACACCTTAAATCAAGCCAGTGTTGTAGACATTCTCTCAAACTTCAAAATTTGGACCTCATTTGGGTGTTTTGCAACTCAGTGTTCCGTTCTAATTTAATTTGTCCTTTTTAAACTTCCTGGATTTCTATGATTTTCATCTACTTTGTCACTCCACAGTATAGTTTACATTTTTATTTTCCAGGCAAACGGTTAGTGAATAGTGAAGAAGAGGAGGACAGATACAACGATATACTCCTTGTAATGGAATTACTCACACATCTCTTATCAAAAGATTTTATCGACTTTGGAGAGCCAGGTAATACAGCCATACATCTTCCACAAAAAGCTTTTAGCGAATAAAACAAAACCATGCACCAAGTTTAGCGGGGCATATGCCATATTTTTTCTACAAGGGGTTTCAGCAGATAAAAAAAACTCACCAACTCTACAATGGCAAATGAAATTCTTCTTTCACAGGAGACTTCAGCCAATAAACAGCAGCAATATGTCACAAACATTATAAATTTACGACCCTTTTTCTAGAGAAATATGAAGATTTGTTCATCCCAGAAATATAATATTACCTTGGGCTTTAATGATTTTTCTTAGTTGAACAAATCTTTATATCTCAGTGGAAGATGTACCAAAATCTGAATTTGTCTTGCCAGACATTTTTTTCTCCTGCTCAGAGGGATGTGTGAGTTTGGAATATCAAGATTTCTTCACAACTTGTATGATCAATCTTAACTAATCAAATTTTGTCATTTGTATATGAGTTATGATAAATTTTGATATTCAATTTTTCAGTCAGCTGGATCAAAATCTGCAAAGATTTGGTATTAAAATTTGATGGTGAATTCAAGTTTCATGAACTTTTTTATTGAGTCTTAATCATTCAGCACCAGTTATCAATTGATTGACAACTGCTTGTAGTTGTCTAGCCGTAGATCATTCAACTCAGTAACCAGGCTACTTAAAACACCTTTAACAAGATGTTTGTGAAACACAAATGCCCCCGGTCCAAACAAATTTCTATGCTGGCTAAATATTGCAATGTCCTACATTTTGAAACACACACACCCTTACATGAACTTACAGTCTAAGTTTGGTAACTGTATCTCAACCCAAACTTAAAATATTGCACTTTATATGTAAGTTGGACAGAATTATGGACAGACATGATTCAAACGCTAGATGCCCCTTCAGGTCGGGGCATAAAAATGTAATGATTATTCCTTTACCTAGTGCTCGGCATAAGAAGTTAAAGTCACAGGTCACAGATGAGACTGAAACCTGCAGTCCTTTACTGTATCGGCATTAGTCCGTAGCACATGTCATATGTCATAATTTGTGGCACTTCACCTGAGACTGGCGACATCTCAGTATGCTGTAAATTTCCATAGGTTGTCAATTACGCAATTTTTTTATACAAACCATATGTGTGGGGATATTTTACACGATATCATACCTTACTGCGATTAGCCCTGTGTCAAATGATGATTCTTAGCATAACTGTGGGACTGGAATGCTGGGGTAATTTACACAAAAAACTTTTCATTGCATATTTAATGTGAATTACCTGCAGGTGTAAATTTCCTAATTTACAGTAAGTGAAAAATTGTTTGGATGTTACAGAAATTAAATTGATTCACCAATCTTTGACAGTACATCTGTATGTTAATCTCTAGACCAAATCTAAAGTTCCGTATTTAATAAATAGTTTGTCATATCATATGCTGTGGTTGCCTCTTTTAAAGAACTTTTTCTTTGTAGCAGAAGAGGGATTTCCACAAAATGGGGGGCAGATTTCTGCTGCAGATGTTGTTCTTTATGGTTTACATACAATAATTCCATTGATGAGTGATGATATATTAAAGGTAAGGTTGTTGGTTTTTTTTTAGGATGAGCCTTATTATTTTTCTGTCTTATCATTTTTTTTTTATAGTTTCACCTTTTTACCTTTTTGGGGTATTTGACATACTTAAGCTACTGTTAGGTGCCGAGAATTTTAATCTGCTAGAATAATTTGTGTGTGTAGTATTTTCATAGAGACATTAAATATACTACGAACACTGTAATACATTCACAGAAATATTCATGTATAGATCGTATTTGTAGGATGTTCTGGGCTGTGTACACAACATTTGTATTTGGTTTGCCTAGTTAGCAGGATGTTCTGGGTTTCACCTGAAGTGTACACAACATTTGTATTTGGTTTGCCTCTTTAACAGGAGAGTCTGGGTTTCACTTGATGTGTACACAACATTTGTATTTGTTTGCTTTTGAATGTTTGCCTAGTTATTTGCAGTTTGCCTCATTAACAGGAGAGTCTGGGTTTCACCTGAAGTGTACACAACATTTGTATTTGGTTTGCCTCATTAACAGGAGAGTCTGGGTTTCACCTGAAATGTACACAACATTTGTATTTGGTTTGCCTTTGTATTTGGTTTGCCTCATTAACTGAAGTGTACACACACATTTGTATTTGGTTTGCCTAGTTGCCTCATTAACATTTGATTTGGTTTGTCTAACAGGGAGAGTCTGGGTTTCACCTGAAGTGTACACAACATTTGTATTTGGTTTGCCTCATTAACAACAGTCTGGGTTTCACCTGGAGTAGAGAGTCTGGGTTTCACCTGAAATGTACACAACATTTGTATTTGGTTTGCCTTTGTATTTGGTTTGCCTCATTAACAGGAGAGTCTGGGTTTCACTTGATGTGTACACATTTGTACACAGAATGTTCTGGGTTTCACCTTGTATTTGGTTTGCCTCCTCTGTGTTTCACCTGAAATGTACACAATATTTGTATTTGGTTTCCTCATTGGGTTTCACCTGAAGTGTACACAACATTTGTATTTGGTTTGCCTCTTTAACAGGAGAGTCTGGGTTTCACCTGAAGTGTACACAACATTTGTATTTGGTTTGCCTTTGTATTTGGTTTGCCTCATTAACAGGAGAGTCTGGGTTTCACCTGAAGTGTACACAACATTTGTATTTGGTTTGCCTCATTAACAGGAGAGTCTGGGTTTCACCTGAAGTGTACACAACATTTGTATTTGGTTTGCCTCATTAACAGGAGAGTCTGGGTTTCACTTGATGTGTTTGTACCTGAAGTGTTACAAGTGCAACATTTGTATTTGGTTTGCCTCTTTAACAGGAGAGTCTGGGTTTCACTTGATGTGTACACAACATTTGTATTTGGTTTGCCGCTTTAACAGGAGAGTCTGGGTTTCACTTGATGTGTACACAACATTTGTATTTGGTTTGCCGCTTTAACAGGAGAGTCTGGGTTTCACTTGATGTGTACACAACATTTGTATTTGGTTTGCCTCATTAGCAGTCTAGTATGGTTTGTAGTGTTGAAGGATTAAAAATTCATGTTAAGATGTAAAAACAAAAACTAAAACAAAACCTTATTTGTATTGTTTACATAACAATATCACTACTGTTTTATGTAAATGAAATTAATTCTTACTTTCTTCATTTTCAGTTTCCCACTTTGTGTTCCCAGTATTTTAAACTTGTGACATTCCTGGCTGAAATTCATCCAGATAAATTCCTGTGTCTTCCGGATGAACTCTTCAAAAACTTGATGGCGTCAGTTGAACTGGGGCTATCTGAGTATCCTTAGCTATGTTGAAAGATTTGTATGCCCCCAAAGATGGGACGGGGCATATTGATATTGGTCTCGATTATCACTTTGTTTATTTTCTCAAATTTTAACCGAATTTGGTTTGGTACTTCATATCAATAAGATCTAGAATGGGTTCACTAATGCTCTACATTCAGTAATATTTACCAGAGTTATGGGACTTTAAAATATTTGTGAATGTTTTGTTTCTCCGGGCATAGATTTTTTCACTCACATTTTGATTCTCCATGCTTGGGATCATTTATAGAACTGTTACTTTTTCTGTCCCTGTGTGTTTTTCTTAGGGATGCAGTTTATGAGATTTCCATAACTCATCATTTCTCTAAAATGAATTAAATCTAAAATGAGTCCTAACAAACTCAGACTTACTTGTATAGGTCAACCAAGGTAAATTTGGCACATGTTTACAAACATAACATGCTGTGGATTAGATGCTAAATTGGACCTGTTTTGGTTTTTTCTCTTTTTTTGCATGTTAGGAATTGTTCTACTATTACTGCTCTAATTTTGAGTTTAAGTACACTGAGGGAGCTTTGTATTCTTTAATTACACTATGTTTTGATTCATTTGTCAATCAGTTGTCTTTTTAATAAGAATACATAGTTTATGTATCCTTGACAATACCATAGATACGGATCAGATATTACCAAGCTGTGCTTGGAAATCATTACGTCACTGTCATCCCACGTCTTCCAAACTAATCAAGCAGGATCACAAATGCATGCATTAATGTCCCATTTTCTGAAGGTAAGTTTAAAGTTTGACTTGTCTATAACCTATTTACCCCTAAAGACACAATTGGACTGGTCTAAGTCATTGCTTTACTGTATGCTTTTTATATACAGTGAAGTCTTGTTATGTGGAAATCGGATGAGTCCAAATACCAGTTATGTCAAAGTCGAATGGCTGGTTCCGATTTTTTTTACTATATATATTTATGCTACTTTATTTTCGAATATTTGTTTATTTATTAGTTTTTATCTCAAAATTTTGCTTATCTTGAAGTTTATTTCTGGTCCAAAAAATCAAAATATTATAGAATTGTCACTTGTTATAACGAAATTACCTCTCCCAATTGATGATCTACTTTTTTGTATGCAAAAACCATTGTAATTAATTACTGGTTTACCCACAAAACACAAGACATTCATCAACTCCCATTAACATGTCAGGAGTAAAAGTGTAATGCATTGTCATGATTAATTGCTTAAATCCAATTTAAATTAAGCAGTAGCCTTAGTGAGTCTATTCGTTGTCCAATATGAATAGGAAATCAGTGAATTGAAAATTTTGGTTAATTGATATCTCGAGGTAATGGGGCGGTCCTGTGCATTTCGAGATAACAAGATTCCACTGTATTTTATGTAAGTTAAAACGTGTCTTAAAACTCTTTTTCATCTCTGTACATCTTCATTGAGGATGCCGGTTTTAAAACAATGAAATAAATAATATTTTTTTAGTTAATAGAAGCATTTTATAAAAGAAAAATAATAAAATTTTGAGAAATTTGGTGATAAGCACCCTTTATTAAAAATCGGTCTTTGAGATAGGCATAAAGTAGCAAACAAATAAGGTAGAAGGATATATTTAGCAAGATAGCACTTTGCAAAGTGTGAAATCTATTAACCTCTAATCTCTTGTTTGTTTTCTTATCAGTTATTTGCATGGTCATTGCTGAAATGTAAATATTGACTTTTTTTTAAAGAAATATTTTTAGTCTGCTCTGACCATTTTATGCTTTTTTGTCTGTTTCATTGATTGACTTATCAGGGATTATTTATTGTGAAATGTTCACCGCAGAAAATATGTTTTTTTTCAGTTGGTCTTTAACATGCTGTTACTTGAGACATTCAACATGGAAATGTTAGACACAGCCAGTATTTCTTTGTTTTGTCTTATCTGCTGTCACCAGGTTAGTTCATCTTACACATTACCCCATAATTACAGCTCACCTGGCCCAAATGATAACAACAGTGCCTGGCTCTATATAACTGAAGAATTTACTCAAGTCTGAGAATTTTCTCAACTTGGAGTGCTTTAGGCAATCAAATTTCAGGATTAACCAAAGTTGAGTAAAAGATTTTAGACTTAAGTAATTTCTATGTTTTATTGTGCCTTGGCCAGATGACATATGTTAACCAATATCTTATACGGTCTTCACTGGTCACTGTTTGTTGATAAGCCCCATAAGACCACGTGAGCTTTCTCAACTTACCTTAGCTGTTAAAGTTTAATATAAGATACGAAAAAGAATCTTCATGCTAAACATTGTTCAAAGCTAATTTCTGATGTAACTATAGAAAAAAAATCCATATATGTCCAGCTTTTGCTGTTGTCTTTAAATAGAAATAATAATTAATCTATTAAATTGTACTGGATCAATTTTCAACTGTCTTTTTGTGTAACAGGGAGTTTAACAAAAGCTTGTCATGTTTATTACTAAAGATCATTTCCATATCATAGATATTGATAATTTTGTAATCTGTTTTTAAATGTGGTTTCATAATTCATGGTTATATTGTAATTTGTTCAGAATGAATACAGGGATCTGGTGAACCAGCTGCTACAGAAACAGAGTGAACCAGTGTATCATCAGAGACTCTTGGAGGCATTCAACAATCTAACTCCACCCTCACTTAGTCTGACCATTAATCGACAGAGTAAAATTGCATTTATGCAAAATTTTGATCACTTTTTGATCAACGTAAGAGGATTCTTGTGTATTAGATGACCATCGATTCACATCACACAGTTTGACTTCCATTGTTTCCTGTTGGAAAAACCGGAAGTTTTGCTTTCACCCAGTGACACTAACCCATGTGATTAACTGCAATATTAATGCATATCGAGGAAGAGAGCCTTGTGTAGGCAAAGCAATACAAGAAGTAACAAGTGCCCATTACCTCACGTTCAGTGTTCAATGATCGTACATGGAATAGTCCACATATAAACACTTATTGATTTGCAGCAATTCTTCAAAGCTTGAACAAGCCTCAATTCTGCAGTCAAAAACAATGCACAAACTTTAGCACCTGTTTTATTGCTTATTTCTTTAATTTTAATATGCAAATGAACAAAATGCAAAGCAATTTTAATTTTCTAGATAAAAGGTTTTTTGTTATCTACTTGAAATGCTAGAAAAATACTCATATAAAACAAATAAAATATGTGTATAAAATATGTGCTGTGTCAAGTACTTTGGGGGAACTATACAAAGAAACCTCAGTAATAAGACCACCTATATCAGTATATGTAACTCAGAGTGGTTTAATCAGGGAGATGGTCTCCTAAGTGAGGGTCATGACTTATATAATAGTTGTACAGAAATTGTCATGAAACTGGATACCACTGTATCTCAGTTCATGTTAATGATCTATCTATCATATAGTATGACAAGGCTGCCATCTCTGGGTGTAAGGGTCAGTTTACACTTCACAAAATTTGCTCTGCCACTTATGAATACATTATGCTGATTCAAAGGTAAACATAGTAATTTGCATATTGCATTTCTTGTACTTTCTTGTATTCAAGACATCATGACACATGTGTTTTCATGTGTAAACTTTGTCTTTACGGGCAGTTGTGGGAGAAACAATGAAAAAATTATCTTCCATTGTATGAAAACACCCATCCTGTAACATATAAGAGCTGTACTCGGGCATATAAAACATAGTAATTTGCATATTGCATTTCTTGTACTTTCTTGTATTCAAGACATCATGATACTGTAGTGTAAACTTTGTCTTTACGGGCAGTTGTGGGAGAAACAATGAAAAAATTATCTTCCATTGTATGAAAACACCCATCCTACTGTAACATATAAGAGCTGTACTCGGGCATATAAAAAATCTTAGATTGTTATATATTATGTGAAAATAAGGCCAGGTCCAGGGTGGTATTCATACACAAATTATATTGAGTTAATAAATTGCAATTGAAAAAGTGCAAACCTGAGATTCGCAAGCAAGTTTTACAAAATATATAGGAACTTAAGAATTTGTATGCCTGGGTATTATCTCTTTTTTGTTATTGTATATCAATCTAAGTGGTAAAAATGGAAGAACAATTTTTAAAAAAAAGCTAATGCCACTTTAAAAAATGTTTTGTGCCACATTACCTCAGTCTACCAAGGTAATGTGGCACATCCTGGTTTAATCAGAAACCAAAACAATAGGTCTACTTTCTAAAAATAGGTTGTACAGGTAAAACATTTTGCCTCGCACAGACTCAATGCATTACTGAATCTATAATACTTTTGTGACGACAAGTAGCTTGTCACCCCTGTTATAATTTGATTTAGACTCCTGTTTGTAAACATGTGCCATTTTACCATGGTAGACCTGTATGTACTCGAAATATTTATTCATTTTATAAAAGGAAAATCATAAGTGTGATCCAAAGGTTTATGTGGAGGATATAACATAACAATGTAATTCCTATCCAGTCAAATCAGAGGTTTACAAATAACTAAACAGTCAAAATTATCAAAAAAAGTTGAGTATTGTCTAAATTTATTGACCTTTTGGGCCCTGGCCTTGAACTGTATTGTAGATGACTTACGGTTACTCTAAGGGCGAAATCAGAGATATTGATAATAAAACTATGATGACAAAAAGTGAACAAATATATTAGATACTTATGCATTTCCAAGTGTTGTTTCATTTTTTGTACAAACACATAGACTATACTCGCATGCCCAAAGTATGCCAATTAACAATGACATTTTCACATAGTTTTTAGGTCACCTGAGCCAAAGGCTCGGGGTGACTTATTGCGATTGTCTTTTGTCTGTCTTCATCGTGTGTCGTTAACATTTACACATTTTTGACTTCTCAAGAACCAGTGGGCCAATTTTAACCAAACTTGGTATATAGCATCCCCATGTGAAACGGCATAAAGTTTGCAGATGAAAAGGGGCTAGGACCCATAGGGGCCTCAAAAGGGGCCAAAAAGGACCAAAACTGGTACATCTTTAGAAATCATCTTCTCATGAACCAATGATTTGATGACTTTCAAATTTTGTATGCATGATTATTAATTGTCAATATCTACAAAGTTTGCAAACAAAAATTAAATCTGTCTATAAACAAGCCACTAGGGGCGCTTCAGTAACACGTTGCAGTTGTATTACAAATTGCTAAATAACTCAAAACTGATTGACTTTTTGTTTACAAAGATTTATGAGAAAGTTGTTAGGAATTATCTTAGGATCATTTTGACAAAATTTCAAAGTCTTGAGGCTAAAGGTTGATTTTTCATGTTTTGGGATGTTTATTGACATTATCTTGAAAAGTATAATAGCTAAAGTTAAAGTGAAAGAAGCAAATTTGTTCAGCACACAAAGATCTACAAAAAGTCAACAGGGCCAAAATTGTCAGGTCATACCGTATGGGAGTTATTTCCCCTTTTAAGTTAATTTTTCATGTTTTTGGATGTTTATTGACATTATCTTGAAAAGTATAATAGAGTTAAAGTGAAAGAAGCAAAAATGATAAACATGCAAAGTTCTACAAAAAAGACAATTGCGCTAAAATTGTCGGGTCACCCCTTATGGGAGTTACTTCCCTTGTAAGTTGATTTTCATGTTTTTGGATGTTTATTGACATTATCTTGAAAAGTATTATAGCTAGAGTAAACGTGAAAGAAGCAAAATTGTTCAGCATGCAAAGATCTACAAAAAAAAGTAAACAGGGCCGAAATTGTCAGGTCACAACGTATGGGAGTTATTTACCCTTTTATGTTGATTTTTCATGTTTTTGGATGTTTATTGACATTATCTTTAAAAGTATAATAGCCAGAGTAAAAGTGAAGAAAAAAACAAAAATGATCAGCACGCAAAGATCTACAAAAAAGTCAATATGGGCCGTAATTGTCAGGTGACCGTTAAGGCCCATTGGGCCTCTTGTCTATGTTAAATGAACTTTTTCCACACACACACACGTATGTTTGTGAGTGTGTGTATCCAAGGGCAGAATTTAGTGAAGACTTTGGATATAAAAGGATAAACCCTTTTCTTTAAGTTTGATTATGAATTTGGCAATATATTTAAGTTTAATTTACCAGAATTATATATACCACTTTTCTTATTCACATATTAACAGAAACAATTGTCGTGAGCACTTGTTCTGTACTTTTTGTTTGCAAAACTATACCTTTTTATTAATGTTTATAATATCTAGAGAGACCAACATACAAAACAATTAATAGTGGATAACACAGAAACGCTTGAAAATCCACAGGTTGGATTAGAAGCTCTAGAGAAGTAGGTAGTGAGTCCACAGTCAAGGTAATCAGAATAATGCTACATGTATATATCGAATGGAAGAAGTTTGCCTTTGTATATGAAATGATCTTGTGTTGAGCAGGCGCTAGAATGGCGGGTCATTCCTAGAGACATTATTATCATAACCAGATGCAGGTAACGAAAGGATATTACTAATATATAGTACATGTGTATATATAATAATACATGTATATATGTATTCATAGCATTCGTAGGTAATTGAGATCTCACATGCTCATTGCAGCAGAAAAACGGAAATTCATGATTCAATAACTGATACTGAAACAATGTAATACCGTTATTGCAAATGAACCCACGTTTTATTCAGAAAGAGTTTTTGATTTCGAAAAAATGAAGGAAGCTGGAAATGTCAAACAAATGAAGGTAAAACATTTCACTGATTGCAGATATGAAGAGTGCGGAATGTTCTCTAGAAATACAACTTTGTACTGCTATATTTAGGGCTAGGTTATGGTTTTATAATTGTCTTGTCTGAATAACATTGAATTAATTACTTCCTTATCAAATGGTTGTAGATTTCGGTGAAGTTTTCTGATTTTTCTTGAAGTGTATTAAACATGAGTACATAAATTCTACGGTATTGTACCCATTAGTGTTAGAGAGTGTAGAGAAAAATAGTCGACCACAGGTTTTAGCGCAGAATCTTTCGGTGTCTAGTGTTTACTCTTGACCACTGAATGATTATCTTACCATAATATAAAATTATACAAAGACAGATTATTGGAAATCTCGGAGAAGCCTATGAGTTCATTAGAAATTTCTTCGAAGCTGGCGTGTAACTTAAACATCAGGAAGTACCTCTATTCTTGCTATGTTTTCACCTAATTTATCAACTAATTTTACACATTATATCACAAATATATGCTATCACACTGCATCATTTATGTCTCGGAGCAAACACGAAATACAGCCAAACTTGCATTAAAGGCCACTTCTGTATAAAAGCCACTGAACCATGACCTCTGTCAACTTTTTTTATAATGTGTAAATCTCTTTATAAAGGCCACCTGTCTATAACAGCTACTTTTTGCTCGTTCCCTTGAGTGGCCTTTATAGACAAGAATTACTAGTTTTCATTATATTCAGGGTTCCATAATTGAAATGTAACACATGCACATCAAAGAAGTCTGTTGTGTTTGTGTGTAATTAAACAATGAAATAAATTTATTGAGCCTAAAAGTCAGTTGAACACTTCTGTTTCTATGTGGGCGATACATATCAACATGGCATTCTCATTAGTTCAGGTCTTTCTTTAATTTGCTGTTATAAACAACAAGTGCTATGCATGTTGTTGTAAGGTAAATGCATTATAACACGCATATTTCAATAGATTATTACCTATGTTGGTGTATTTTTTTTAGATATCTACTAGATGCCAGTCGTTAAATGTGCTTGATTAGTTATTTGGCTGTTACATTTATTAACTATTCACACGTAATACAAGAGGGAACTTAAAGATGTTTCCATGTATAATACCTCGTATTTCTCAGCGTAATGTATATTAATGAGAAATAATGTGTGTTTTTCTGTAAATTTTACAAACCTACACCTTTACTCTTGAACATAATTAGAAAATTCCATTTGGGTAAGTTGAACAAATTGAATGGATATAACATGGTATTTATCAAAATGGTGAGATTAAACTGAAACACTACAGTTACATAAAAACTTGCAGTACTAGTAGACTTTGTAGAATGGTCGCAAGTCAAAAGTGTGGTCCTAAGGCCAAGTCTAAGACTTGGACAGTTCGTAAAACGCATCCAAGGTTCATTTGCCATGTAACCGACTCAAGTCATCGGATTCCTTCTCAACATTTTATGTATTTTCAGCAGCTGTATACTTAGCTTGTTTTAACCGTATGAAAATACACTGATTTCTACTGCAATATTGCGATATAAGAACCTAGATAGATTATTCTTTAGAATTACATAACATAGCCCATCTATTTTGACTGAACATATTAGATATAAATGTTCGAGGCCATGGTGTATCAAAACACACCAAGTATATGACGTAAGTACTTTCAGAAATAAGAATATTATTCGATATTTTATAAGAACATGTATATTTAGTGAGATATTAGATTATAGTTCTATTAAATTTGAATATAAATAGACTAAAAAGGTGGACAGTTCTTCTTTCGTTCATTCAATTTTTGTCCTTGAAAACTGATGTTTCTATAAATCCCTAACTACATGTACTTAGCTATATACGGTTTCATCTGTACCACATGATTGTTGTATGCAGTACCTGAGACGTGTTTGAAGTTTTCAATGTCTAAACTATCTGTTTATTATCTCTTAAACTAGTGGTATAATGGTATCTCTGTAGCAACACTTTACTTTTATTCTGAATTCCTCAAAAGCTAAGGCAGATATCTATTTGCAGTGATTACTCATTAGACGCATTAGACAGATAGCAAACTTCACCAAGGTCTAAATTGTAAACCTTTCCAGGTTAAAACAGTGAAACTCACCACGGTTTAATTGGTAAACCTCACCAAGGTTAAAATATAAAACTCAACGAGGTCAAAATTGTAAACTTAACCAAGGTTAAAATAGAAACCTCAACAAGGTCAAAATGGTAAACATTATTAAGGTCAAAATGGTAAACATTATCAAGGTCGCAATGTTAAACATTACCAAGGTCAAAATAGTAAACCCCACCAAGGTGAAAATAGTAGACCTCACCGAGGACAAAATGGTAAACGTCACCAAAGTTAAACCGGTGAAACTCACCAAGGTCAAAATAGTAAACCTCACGAAGGTTAAAATGGTAAACGTCACCAAAGTTAAACCGGTGAAACTCACCAAGGTCAAAATAGTAAACCTCACGAAGGTTAAAATGGTAAACGTCACCAAAGTTAAAACGGTGAAACTCATCGTCAAAATAGTAGACCAAATTTAAAATTGTAAACCTCCCCAAGGTCAAACCGGTGAAACTCACATAGGTCAAAATAGTAAACCTCACGAAGGTTAAAATGGTAAACCTCCCCAGGGTCAAACCGGTGAAACTCACCAAGATGAAAATGGTAAACTTCCCCAAGGTTAATTTAGTAAACCTCACCATGGTCAAAATAGTAAACCTCACCAAGGTCTAAATTGTAACCCAACCCCCAAGGTTAAATTGGTAAACCTTACCATGGTCAAAATAGTAAACCTCACCAATGTCAAAGTGGTAAACCTCCCCAAGGTTAAAACAGTGAAACTCACCACGGTTGAATTGGTAGGCCTCACCAATGTCAATATAATAGACATCACTGTACTACTTATGACAAAATCATCATGTATCTGATCAAATGAAGAATTAGACCAAAAAAGAAGTTAGATGGCATTAAGCCCAAGAGAAATCTTGTAAATGTGTCCGCTATACTAGTGATGTTAGCAACGATATATAAAGTTTTATATACCGCTACTAGCATCGCTAATGGTAGATAACGTTTCATCATATCAAACAATTCATTTTGTAAGTGTTGTTGACACAGTACTAGTCAATGAGAAATTTCTCTAGCAGTAAATTTATTGAGGGAAATACACAAATTATCAATTCAGGACAAAAGTTACGCTGATGTAGGTATATATGCACCTTTTGGAACACGGACATAAACTGGGTAAATAAATAAATATTTCCAAGTACGCGACATTTTAAATATTTATGACATGCTTATCAATCCCTCATTAAATGACGGTAAAGGACTCCTCAGTATTGTCTGTTGCCTTATCTATCATTAACTTTAATGTACTTATCACACCATGTAATACGCTGTGTAATATAGAATATTCCACAAAATATCAGGAACAAATTCGTGGTTATTATAACAATTCGGTGTCATTGATTCCGACTTATGTCAATTGCGATTGAAACGTCCTCAAACAATTAAAAATATTTTCTGGACACGTACACATAGTTTTCAAGTATGGACGCTACAGCGTAACGAACTGCAAACTAACAATGAATTATATTGTCTTGATATGACAATAACAATGTTTATTACATTTTTGTTTTGGTTCTGCGTTTTCATTTGTCCAGAGACGGTCACGTGTTCTACCGTTTAAATTAATATCGCACTGTAAACCGGATTATTCATCATATTGCACTGCTATGACATCAAGAACTGTTTCAGCTGAATTTCATTTGGCGCCAACTTCTTTGACTGCATGAAAAACCAGAGGGATTGATAAAACTTGGCATATCTTTCTCAATGGTCGATGGTTTGTTAAATTAAAATGTAATAAAACGATTATTGCACTACTTTTGGTTCGATATGAGAATTTATGGAGTGCGAAAACAATATCGGCCAAGGCCGAAATAGTACAAGAATTGTATAAAATTGAATCATATGATTGATGATAGAGAGAAAAAGTGAACAAGTGCATCACAAATTTTAATGAGGCAAAACTATCGATTTTGATTATATCAAAACTGATGGATGTGGTTTATTTACAAGTAAAATAACAACACTAAAAAATAATGGAGGGATTCAGAATTCAGTTCATTTCATTTGACTACAATGTCGATGGTAATTCGTGACATTCATAAGCAGTACTAGGATTAACACGGCGTTTTGCAAACATTGGAAGTTTGGGAACAATCTTCAGCATATCAGGTGTTAAGTCACAGCAAGCCTCGCGGAATTTTTCGATCCGTTTGAAATATATTATTGGATTAATAGCACTTTTTGTAAATCCTATCCATAATATCACAGTGTTTCGAATGTTTCCATAGGAACCATTTATGTTGCTAACCAACATGTGAATACCATAGGGAAGCCAACAACAATTTAATGTCACAAATAAGATAAGAATAGTTTTAAAAGACCTCGTTTTAAAACTCACATCCGTGTGTCCTCGATTTATCCTATGAATTATGGGAATTCCCAGTTTCCCGCTCGTTTGTGTTATACTAACACTAAAATCTAAGGTTGGGTGGTTATGTATCCGCAGGGTATTAGTTCGAACCCGATGTATGATGCAAAGATATGTAAAAGTCATTATTGACATCGGTATAAAGAAAGAAGCATTTATTTTAAGTATTAAATAAACGAAGTCCTTTTCGTCTCTCTTCAGCTCTAAAATACAAAGAGTGTGACCCGGGTACATTTTGTAATGACCCCACCCAAATAACGGTGGCACTACCAGGAGAGCTGATACGAACCACGCCGTTGTTACAAAGAACTTTGTATGGCGCATCGTTAATTTGTCCCTTCTACGTACAATGATCATGTATCTGTCGACACTGATCGTGAGCAGAATAAATATGCCAGCAGACACGAAAAATTCCTGCAGACAGGTAATTAGTTTACAGATGACATCGCCAATTAACCACACATCCGTTATCTGGGTTATAAAAGAGCATGTCATACAAAACAACGACGTTAAAATATCACTAAGTGCCATGTTGGCTAGCAAAATATTAATGGCTGATCTCATTGCAGGCTTCCTGTACACTATCAAACACATTACTGAATTACCAAGGCAACCTATTAATATTATCAAGACCATCAAGATACTACAAAGAACCTTAAGCGCCAAAGGAATTCGTTCCATCTGGCCACTGAGGAGTTCTGATCCCTCGACAGATGTGTTGGTGGCTGTTGTATTGACCAATGCAGTGATAGGATAGTTTAAGTATGTGTTCGTTGTATTGCCCGCTGCAGTGACAGGATATTCCAATAATGTTTTCGTTGAAATTGAGTCCAAATAATTTGTAAATTCAGGCATTTGTTTCTCGACAGGAAATTTGTTTTTACATATTGTGTTCCTCATGAGCAATTTAGCGATCACAGAGACCAAAACTGAAATAAAAAATTATTTCAAAACCATTAATAGATGAATACGAAGTAAAAATGAAAATAACTCTCGCTACTTAAATTAGGATTAGAACATAGCAACAATAATAACAATTACACTTCTTATAATTGCATATTTGATAGTAATACACGTGTATATAACAACGATATTAACTACATTTGGATAACGTCTGTAACAATGATAACGATGATATTACCAACATTTATTTTTTTCAAATCAACGATAACAATGCTATCAACAACATAACATCTCCAACAATAATAAGTGTAAAATCAACAACAGTTAGCGTTGTTTATTTTTCAAAACAACGATAACATTGATATGAAAAACAGTGATAATGTCTTCAACAAAAATAATAATGACATTAGTAAACTGTAGTTAACGTTTTATTTTCAAAACAATAATAACAACAACAGTTACCCCTTTTAAAAACAACTATAATATCGATGATAACACCGGCAATGATAATGTCTTTAACAAGAATGTCAATGATAACAACAGCTATGATAACAATTTTAACAATAATGTCATTGATAACAATAGCAATGTTATCATTGCAGAGGCCAACAACCCGAGGTTGAACAATAATGTCGACGATAACAACGGCAATGATAACAATTTTAACAATAATTTCAACAACAATGATTAATAGCGATAACGTCGATGAAATCAACAACGATGAAAGCGTCTTTAGCAATAATAGCAATTATATCAACAACAGTAAACTTTCAAAAAACCATAACGTCAATATCAATAATACAAATAATGTCTTTAGTACATGACTATCTTATCATCTAGATGCTAATTGGCTTATTTTATACTTCCTGGTCTTGTGCCAATCGTCATATTGATTTCCAAATCCGAATGACGTTATGATTTGTTTCAAACAGAGTTTCTTTTTACCGGTGTAATCAATTAAGGTTTCTGACATATTTTGTCCTTTTCATATTCCATTGATATAAATTAGTCAAATAAGGTAATCATGTGATAAAACAATTGCTGACTTTTGATATCGGTTGACACCTTGATTTATCAACCTCGGGTTGTTGGCCTCTGTAAATATAACTTCCCTTGCGTTTGATAAATTAATGAGTCAACCACATCAAAAGTTAGTTATTGTATATTAACAATAATAACAATGATACGGTTAGCTTTTTAAAAGAACGATAACGTCAACGATAACAACAACATAAATAAGAATGATAGCAGTAATGACTAAAAGTTGTTCTAAAACTGACAACTAACGTGTTTGATCGTAATCGATGCTACGTCAAAGATAAATTGCAGAAGTACATTAAGACCATATTTGGTAGTTTAGATACTTAGATGTTCAAGTCCAACGAAAAGGAATCATATTGGGACAAAAACTGATAAACTTATATAATACTTTTTTCCTGTGACCGGGAGTCACAAAATTGACTTATTACTCAAGCTAAAATTACACTGAGGGTATACATAAGCCCAGAACCTGGTATTTCGGTACCAATCGATTACTTTATACTCAAGTAATATTTCGCTCGGATACCACCATTTAAATTCTCAACTTCTTAAAAAGCGAAGACATTCAACTTTTTACATTGGGTACTCGTAGTCTTATTTGGCAACACATTTAGGTTTATCATTTGACCTTGTATGATACCACTTTTTTTCTTTCAGAAATACACATTTATATTAATTTCGAGCTCAACTGATGGAATCTTATTGACAGAAATGATCGTCTTGAGCATTTGTTTAGGCCTTCACTGAAAACTAAAACTTTGTTGTTGTTAATAATATTTGTATAGCTTCTGGAAGTGATAGAATAGGAAGCTGTTTTTCCTTCATTTCGAAAAATTAAATTCATATTCATATTCAAAACTGAAAAAAAGCTTGAGTATTGTACTAAAACTTTTTTTTCATTATTTCTGACGCTTTGTTTTAAATGAGCAATATTGCTTTTCATTTTTTACAATTGTGTGTAGTAGATGAAGATCTACAAAAAAGTCCATTTTACCTTAAAAGTATAAAAAGCAGTTGCGCTTGAGTATTTAGTAAATTTAATTGAAACTTAGAATACAAATGCTGCGCAGCGTAAGATTTGTTTGTTTGTTTATTGTTGTTTGACGTCCCACTCAAGAATATGGAGACATCACCAAATGCCGGTGAAGGGCTTCAAATTTTGGCCTATGCTCGGCACTTACGGCCATTGAGCAGTGAGGGTTCTTTAACGTGCCGACACTTACTGTGACACGGGACCTCCAGTTTTTACTGTCTCATCCGAAAGACAGGAAACCAATCTGCCGCCGGTGGGACTCGAACTCACGACCTCACGATCCAGAGTCGAGCGCGCTACCGACTGAGCCAGGGCGGCCCCGCAGCGTAAGACAATGTTCAATAGAAAATTGCGGATACATCACTCAATACGAAATACTTGTGTTACTCCCGGGAAGAATTTTTCATCATCGCAATCAAAATGCACGCAAGAAAAAAATTCGAATTACTGCTAGCCTTAAGTTATTTATATTGTTTAAAAATCATGAAAAAATTATACGCAACTCATTGTGTAACAATCTAAAACATACCATTAATTTTTTCCCTAGATACAACTATCTTTGAAATAGTACCTTTAATTAATCTGCCGTAAGTATGTCGGTATAGTGCAGTGCATTTTATGCAAATGTTGTTTTCCCACCAAAGAAAATATTTGACTTGATAGATAATAACAAAGAAAGGTATAAATCTCTCGGTAAAATACATCACTAATATTTGTATCTCTGGATAACTCTGTTACCACATTTTCATCACCAGATCTATTAATTTATTGATTAGATTTTATATCATGGGTTAATTTTTTATCATTAATGTATTGTATTGGTCTTGTTTAATCAAAGAGACACACGAAGTCCATAAGGATTTCTCCTGTAAATTTACCCCTATAGACACATTTGGACTGGTCAAAGTCATTGATTTACAGAAGAGTTCATTGCATTCCAGGCGTTGATGATTTAACGTAACTGTTAAGGTACATTGACAGTCGTCATATAGTCAACAAATTTGATAATGCGCGTACAGTGCAGGTAACATATAGCAATATTATCGGGTAAAATTAATATAAATAAAAGACATTGATCAGTACTCGTTCCAACTGATAACGCCAGATGTCGCTTCTGCAGGTCAGATCCAAGAACAGCATCTTTTATCATCAGTCGTCAGGGACAATTTTAAGACAATGTTTACACGGTGAGTGCGATACGGTAATTTTTATGGTAATTTGGAGTGTGTCTTCTACTGCAAAGATTTTATCCAGAGTGACTATTTGGTATAGAAAGTTGTATCTAACTAATAAGCCGATGATATTAAAGATGAATATAATACAAATATAAAAATATAAAATACAACAAGGAAAGTTGATCCACTTCAGTACAGAAGCACTAATAATTTATACACATATAATCTCTGTGATCAATTTTTGACAATCAAATGTTTTGTAAATAAAATATCTGTCACAAGAGTGGAAAATAAAGTAATAGATCATATTATACTTGATTGACAGCTAATGTACCCTTAATCTACATTTGTTTTCATTTGTCATTTATGCTCTTCCTCTTAAAATCCCGCCAGCCTGTAAATGAAACCAAATACACCCCGCTTCTAAAGTTAAACTGCCAAGCCTCTAAGCTCCCTGGGGAGTTTAATACCATTGACAGAACTAGAACTGGTAACTAAATAAATACACGAATCGAGATTGTCGGGCATCAAAAAGTGAGTTCAGGTGTACAGCCATAGATTTAAAGAAACGTGTAAAACATAAAACCTACATACTTTTAAACATTTCATTATGGTCATCATATTAATAGATCATACAATAGAATGTCATCTAAATGTCCCAAATGACCGACAAGACGCACGCACGCACACACATACACGCGCGCACACACACACCTTGAATATTTACATCAACGTACCTGAAGTCTTTTTTGTGTTGACAGTCAAATATTAACCACTTCGTCGTTTCCCATTCTAGATCTCACAAATACCGTAGGCAGAGGGTAGGCAGTCGATATTTTCCATTTTTAAAAGAAACTCCAACTCATTCAATATGTCTTAAATGACGTAAACGGTGTCTTAAAGTACACAGTGCTATCTGCGCCGCACGTGGACACTCCTTGACAACTAATGATAATACATCACGGTTCTGTTATTATAGAGTTCCAGGTTCACACAGTCTAGTTACATGATAGCAACCGTTTTTATCTGCTTATTTCTGCGATCAATATAGCATCACTTGCTCTCTGATACACCAACAATCTTTAATTTCTGTACAAAATATCATAAAATTACGCCGAAGGTAAAATTACGTTTATTTATGCTAATAAACTAGGACATATGTTTAATATCTAGCTTAAGGTCGCTGTTGATAACACTCACAGAAATACGGGAAATTGGAGCATAGTATTACGTGGATTTATTTCAAATATTGCAATTATATGATATTTACATTACGTCTAGGTAAGTTTCATTACTGGAATGAACTCGGTAATGCGACCACGTTCGAGTGACATTGCAGGGTTTGTTTAAACAGCAGAAGTGAAACACTAGAAGATAATATGATTTCAGATTGAACACAAAATGTGTCACTAAAACATAATTTTATGTATCCCACTCAGTACCGTCCATTGGTTACTGGGTCCCTGACCCTGAATGTATGACCCAAGATCAAGGTCGTCAAACAATAACATATCATTTTATTATATTTTCTATCACGCAATTTCATACTTACTGATTTATCATTCATTAAAACTTTAATTACATCCCTAATTAAGAGGCGCACTGATGAAAAGAGCGAAAGTGTTTAAGACGCATAGTGAGTTCTGGATGCTTACTCCATCACACCTTGGGCTAGCACGATAAAAGAATTAGATCTACTCAAGTCTGAAAAATTTACTTAACTTTGGGTCATCATGAAATCTGATTAGCTGAGGGGGGGGGGGCATGTTGAGAATATCCTCAGACTTGAGTAAGTCCTTAAGTTGTATAAAGCCGGGCACAGATCTCACCTTCTGGATCTTCCAAAGTCCGTCTTTGTCCAGTGTTCACCAATTTTATATACCGTATCTTGAATCTCCTGACTATTAACGTTTTGATATCGGAGATTTTAATATTATTTCAATAATTAAGTTAGTGTTTCACCTAACACACTGTACTTATTATGATAACCGAACACTTTTATGACAAATGAATATGCAATGTACTATTATAATGTATTTCAAAATACTCAAGTTTGAAAATTCTAGTATAACACTTAGTTTATATGCATTCAATATCACCAAAATCGCTTTTAAGACCGAAAACATATTCAAATACTTATTTGTTTTTTATTTTAATTTTTGTTCAGTTTTCTTTTTTCACCATTTAAATCCTAATGCTTTCAATATCGGAACTATACATCTATTTTAAACTCGAGCTCAAATGATGTCTTATTGATAGAGACTATTCTTTTGAGCATATGATTTGACCTTTTTAAGCAAATAATAATAATAATAATAATCATACATTTGGTAATATTAATATTTGTGCAAATATGTCCGTATGTTTAATATTTTATTAATCCAACTATCCACAGATATTGTTTTAATCAAAGTATTCATATGGAATACAAAATTTATTTATCTACAATTTGTAATAAAAAATTGTTTGATTTTAATATCTGCATGTATTTACAATTTTAGTGTCTTCTATGAATTTGACCATCCTATTCTTTTGAAGAAAATCGGTCAAATGTTGATTGAGTAAAAACTTGTGTTTCAAATATTGGATATTTTGTCGTCTCCGCTTCCATTCTGTCAAATTTGAAATTTAATTATCATACAAAAATGTAATAAATACGTGGCGATAAAAGTGAGTAAATATTTTATTTTTCTCCTGTTCGTCATTTTTAACCAAATTTTTTCAAACAACTATTATAAACTCATTTCTAAATCAATTTCAATACAATTTCCTCTATTAAGCATTTACGTTTTGAAATTGATTACTTTATTTTGTCGTGAATTTCCATTGTTTCGTTTTATAATGATGAGTTTTGCTTCGTTTAAATATGTTGGGGATAATGACATTAAGAATTTATTCTCTGTTTAAATTGCTGAACCTTGAAAACAGAAAATTGAACGTTATGAATATTATGAATATTATAAACACAATACCTAAGTTATAATGCTCAAGACGATCGTTTCTGTCAATTAGACTTCATCAGTTGAGCTCCAATTTAAAATGTATGTAATACACAGTGAAACTTATATAATTTGAGTTTTATGGTACAACTTGAAAAACGATCGTCTTGAACATTTATTTTGGCTTTTATTATAAAACTGTAAGTTTGGTATTTTAAGTAATATTTATAACCTACTGACTGGGTCGTTGCCACTGTTGATGAACCGTTTGAGTCCCCGAGAGGTTATTTCGGTACCAGCTGACTTCGCTCGGATTGCACCATTTAAATTCTTAACCTCTCAAAAGCTAAGTCATCATTTTACAGTGGGTACTCTTAGACGGTTTGGGCAATACATTTAGGTTAACTACTTGGCCTTGTATGATACCACATTTGTCTTATTGACAAAAATGATCGTCTTGAGCATTTATTTTTGGTCTTTATTGTTAAACTATTGGCATACGAAGATAAACTTTTTTTAGAAAAACTCAGATATTTACAAATGTAATGCTTGAAAATTGTTATTTACATAATTTAATCCTTTTCTGCATAACATTAATTTCCTAATGAGATTTAAACGCAAAATTAATGTTTCAAATTAAAAATTTATATGTACAATAAATATTTGGGGGAAAATCAGACACAATTAAAAACGCCGATACTTTGAAATTCATAGCATAATCAACAGGAGAAATTTGCGTAGTTACATCAGCTATATGTTAAAACTATTATCGATGTTGCAAATATTTTTTTTTTTCTTTTTTTTTTTTTATTCTGTTACCAATCATACAATATATCAATGCTATTTTCATGCAACTTGACAAAATATAGTTTAGTAACAGGTTTTTGATTTATATCAGAACAAACCTTCCATTCAAACATTCACTCACTCATTTGCGCCTTGGTTATAGTACTTATTAATTTTCGGAGTAAATGTATTGATGATTTTTTAAATGAAAATTTAAATATATTAAGTCTGGAGGAGTTAAAAAACAAGTTCAACATTAATATTCCTTTTACTGTTTATTTTGCAATTACTAGGCAGATTCAACAAATGCTACAAAAGCACAATTCAGAGACCAATTATTCCAAAATTTCTCAGTATAATTTTATTAAGTACAAAGGGATGTAGGGACATGTATAATCTTTGTATTTCTAATTTAAAAGATAATCCTAAATGTGAACAAAAATGGGCAACCATATTGAATATTGATAAAGATAAAAAGTGGTGGCAAATACATCACAATACAATATGAATATGGATTCAATACCGAGTTATACATCGAATTTTAGCAACAAATTCTTATCTTAAAAATATCGGTTATACTGACTCAAATTTGTGTACTTTTTGTAATACAGAAATAGAAACAATTGTACATCTTTTTTGTGAATGTTCTTGTGTAATATCCCTGTGGAGGGATCTAAATACTTGGATAAATGACAAAAATCCAGAAAACATTTATTTACAAAAGAGTGATATGATTTTTGGAAATAATAGTTTTATAAAAATAATCAATCTATTAATATTATTAATGAAAAATTATATATATCAGTGTAGAATGAAAAAGAAAATCCCTAGATTTATAGAGTTTGTAGAATTTGTGAAATTCTATCAGATGACAGAAAGACATATCTATAACAAAAATGATAAAAATCATAAATTTGACAACAGGTGGCAGAATTTCAGTATAATATAAAGTTATTTATCTTTAGTATGTATATATGTGTGTGTGGGGGTGCAATATTTATTTGTATTGGTATGAATCTTACTTGTACATGTACGCATATAAAACACCTCGATGTTGCAAATAAGCGGCATTTTAAATTAAAATGAACAAAGCAATTAGTTATATACTCGTACGTACTTGAAAAGACAACAATAACAGTGTAAAAAAATTCTATTAATGTAGCGATTGCTCATTTTACGGGCACGTTTAAGTGCAGGATCTTAAAATATGTGAAGGTGTATATTGCAACAGCAGCAGTAATTAGCTACTATTAACATCAATATACTTAATCTAACAGTCTGGGTCTTAGCAAACCCGGTCTTATCGATTTCCCATTATCAGCGAGATTAACAATTACTGTACATTATTTTAGAAGATCATTCACAAACTATCACGTAATAGGTACGCAATTTCTGAGTAAAAACCAAGTTTTTTCTCATCTATATCTCTTAAATATATACTGTATATTTATACTGAATTGCAAAAAGCTATATAACTTTGACAACAGTGAATCACCAGGTACCCAAAAATTAACCATTTTAGTTCAATACTTAATGATTTGCATTGTGAATATATATGTTTTGTATATGTTTCAGACAGAAAGAAGTCTCGACATTTCGAAAAACATGGTTACAATGACTTGCAGCTAACAAGAGATGATGTCATGCATAAGGATTTCCGAAAGTAAATAATTACCAGGATTCAATAGACCCTTTCATGATAACTGCATTCCTACTAATCTTACCTGTGCACATAACACTTCCTAGTGGTAACAAGAAATTTCTTACTCAACAAAAATCATACCCAATGAAATTCAAATCGTACACAGGGAACAGTTAGTCTTTAATTGGGTACAAACTGTCATGGGTATGAAATGTTTTCAGCATGAAACTTCTCGATACCACCTGGAAGTGTTTGTGCGCATGTGAAATTATTTGGAATGCAGTTATCCTGAAAGGGTCTGTAGGAACAGATTTTACACACTTTAATTTAATATCAATTCAGACTGGTCATTTTAGTTGCTCTATCCAAGATAATATGCCTCCATATAGAAGTCTGACCCTTTCAACCCAAGTATTTAAATAGTAATCAGTCGGACAAGTATTCCTGGAATGTAAAAATCTGACATTGCTGCACAAAGGTAGCAGAATTGGAGATCTGAAATAAATCATGATTTATCACTGTCAAGGTTGTAACAACTTCTCGTCATTTGAAACCACTACTGTTTGTCAATTTGAAGATTTCTTTCCTACCATAACATGTTTCGAATCAGAAAGGTATTTTACGACATACCCAACAGTATTTCAACCATATGGTAGCGACCAAATTTCAGTGGTGGGAGAGAGAACCTGGTGACAGTGTACCCAGGAAAGGACAACTTGTCTCCCACATGTTAACTAGCAAACTATTTCAAAAGATCAGATTACATTCCAGCAGGACTCGAACCTGTGCTGATTAGAGGCTAGAGACTTCAATGCTCTAACCACATGGCTCTTTTAACAACTGAAAGAATGTCATTCATTGCACTGTTTTAATGAAACACAAATACCCCCAGTCCCAACAAATTTCTATGTTGGCAAGTAATATGTATACTTTATATGCAAGTCCGACGGAATTACTGACAGACAGACGATCCAAACAATAGATGCCCCCAGCGGACATTTGAGGCCAGGGGCATAAAAATTACATCTACAACTGAGACACATTGGAACAACTAAGCGCTATTCCATATCAAATGCTTTGTGGGTTTCTGACTACATAAAACTCAATGTAGGAAAATGTGAAACTATAGTCTCTTTGATTATCCAGTTTTTCAAATTAATGTAGTATTGTCCAAATCATCGAGTAATAACAAATATCTTAATCCAAGAACTGTGCATTTACACTCAGTTTAGGTTTCAACTTTACATGTTCATATAATGATAAAATGTTCCTATAAGTTACACTACTGTATGTTGTGTTTGCAAGTAATACGAGTTTGAAACAGAAAGTAATAGACAACTTTCAGGTGGGACCCCACTGTAATTTTCATACTCATATTACAACCAAACAAAGCAGCTTATTAAGGTATAATTTATTGGAACATTTTATTTGTATACATGTATAATAAATTATCAGTTAATTCATTCACCCCTAGAGACACATTTGGACTGACCTTTGTCATTGATTTATAGAAAAATCATGATTTTTGAGGGGTTGACGAGTTAAAATAAAATGGACACCCAAAAAGAGGGTAAATGGGCAGTCATGGGGGTTTAAATTTTATGAAAAAATAAATTATTTTGACCTTGTATATGACAGTTAAAAAGAGCACTTATTTCAAGTGATATGTTCAGGTGAAAACTGATAATCATTAATGTCCAATTGTTGAAAGCAAAAAAGAACAAAAGTTGAAAGTAAATATGTTCATATTTTTTTTATTTTATGGATCGTTTAGTTAGCACATTCATGGGAAAATTATGAAAATCTGAATTTATAAATAAAGATATCATGAACAATGTATATAAGGGTGGAAAACGAAAAGTATGACACTGGATTTTTCACTTCTAAATCAAAACCATTGTATAAAAATAAATAATTATTTAAGAATATGAAACACTACCAAAAATGGTAGAAACATGACTCACACTGTTTAAACAGTGTGTAAAAAATTATATAATGCAAAATAACCTGTTGAGGTTTAATCTTTCCAGCAATTTATTTTAAACTTTGAAATTTCACATCTAGTTAATGGTAACGCATCAAAAAGATATATAGCACGTTGTACAGGCTATATTGAAATGAAATCTTACAATGGCAGTGTCAAAAAATTCACATTTAGAACAAAAACTAGAACATATGTCTTAAATCTTTCCCTACAATTAAGGCTCATACATTATCATAGTATATATAAAAGGAAGAAACACCAAAAGCATTGATTTACATAATTGTCAGATAAAACATGTAAAAATATGAAAGTCTTTTAGAATTCTAACTTCATTTTTCATGTTTTATTTTGTTCGAATTTTCCTCGTTCACACTTGCATACAAACATAGAATATCAAAATTGATTACATGTTCTGGAAATGTCTGAAATACAATCAATGTAGAGAAAAAACTCCATCCCAGTGGTTGTACTGCAGCATGTTCTCCTATACATTCAGTTTCACAATATATTCTGATTTCTGGTTGATGACTAACGTTGGATACATCCATTGCTCTGTCAGATATCTTCACATACACCCCCAGTCACTCAATTCTTAACCAAACACTTAATGACTGCCCCATATGTGAAACAATTGTGAACAATGTATCAAAAAGCTAATTTTGATTATATCTTAATCTTCATCCCAGTCTCTGTTCTCTTTGGGCTTTGGTCCACCAGCTGGTTTGGACATAATGATCTGAAAACACAAAATTACACAAAGAAATGAATAGAGAGCAACAAAATCATTTTTATCCTACACTTACACATTATAATTCTGAAAATGTTCTACAATTCTGAAAATGTTCTACAGATGAAGACACATACTACTTCAAAATACTTTATAAAACCAATGAAAATTAGACAATTTATTATTTGTCAAAATTCTTGCTTGATAAATGTACAATTTCTAAGCATTTGGTTAATTTCATGTTTAAAATTTCCAACCAAACTCATTCAGTCAATCTTTAACATAATTTTCAATTTGTGAATACTTTCTTTTCATTTCTCTCCATTCTCTGCACTTTGTGTTAATGATTTGTTGTGTGATTATATCTCTAAAGGAATTTGTAAAAATCTAATGATTAATGAACAAAGTGTAGATTTTTCTTACATAGAAAAACTCCATTATATTACTACTGATTATAATGAAATAGATTCCTACAAAGCTATACAGTTACAGGTGAAATATTTACCTGATCAACTCTTAGTACTGTACAAGCTGCTGCTGTAGCATATTTAATGCCCCAGTATCTGTTAAGATATAAATCTTGTATGCCTGCCTCTACTGCATCCTTCACTCCTACTGATGTTCCCTGATGTAAAGATAAAAAAATCAGATTAAAAAGACGTAAGAAAAACCCAAGAAATCATGTGAAACATCTCTGATCTGTCCCATGTGTTCAAGCAGTTCACACATAACAATATGTCAACATATACTTCTTGAAATGTCAATTAGTAAGCCTTTGTTCTAAGCAAAACCAACTTTGCATTTTCAAGCATCTCAAGTGAAGGAATGATGATGAATGCAATACCTCTCTATGGCCGGCAAGGTTCAAGTACACACCTGAATATTTCCATAAAACAGGCACTTTGCCTATCTGTGAAACCATTATTAGCTGTGTTTTTTTCAATTTTCTTTCGTTTATTACTACTTAGATTAATATATAATAACAAAAAAAGATACACATGTATAGAGGTATATAAATTCTTAAATTCCTACATATATTGTGAAAATTGTTAGAGAAACCCAAATTTGACACTTTTTCAATTGAAACTGACTATCTCAACCTTACTATTTGTACATGCATACCACACTGGACTTGACATTATTTTCACAAAATATATAGGAACATTGGATTTTTTTATGCAGGTGTATAGCTCTTAATTGTTATTATACATCAAGTAGTAAAGGTAGAAAAAATTCGAATTATTTTTATTTATTATTATTTTTTTTTGTGTGTGTTAATACAGCTAATGCCCCTTTAAATGAATCATGAGCAATTCCTTAAAGGGGTATTAGCTGTGTTTTTTTTTCCAAAAAAGAACACTTTCTTTTTTTACTACTAACATTGATGTACAATAACAAAAAAACTTAAACACAAGCATAAAAATTCTTAAATCCTATATGTTTTGTAAAAATTACTTGAGAAACCCAGTTTGGCAATTAGTGGTTTGCAAATGAATAATCTGACCTAACTATTTGTATATGAATAAAAATGGACACCCAAAAGAAGGATAAATGGCCAGTCATGGGGGTTTAAATTTTATGAGAAAATAAAATATTTTAACCTTGTACATTACAATAAAAAAGAGAACTTATTTCAAGTGATATGTTCAGGTGTAACAAAATAATTTATTTTTGCAAAACACAGCTAATGTCCCTTTAAATAACTCTGCAATATCACAATAAGCTGAAGCACAAACAGCAGAAAATACATTTTTTGCTGCAGACATATTTAACTTATGTCCAAAGAGTAAGATTTCCATAAGAAAACCCTAAAATCAATCTCATAATATTAATAATGGCATGGTCATGTACATCCTAAACAAATACACATTATTACACTGAACAAGCGGTCAAAAGGACTTTCAACTTAAAGGTAATCTTACTTCCTCTCAACAAATCCCCCTGACCTAGTGGTAACAAAATTCAAATTGTGAGACTGTTACTATGGTGATGCCACATACCAAATTAAAGAGTATTAACCAAGCGGTTTTCACAAATAAATTGTATGTTTGTTTATTGTTGTTTAACGTCCCACTCAAGAATCTGTCACTCATATGGAGACGTCACCAAATGAAGGGCTTCAAATTTTGGACTATGCTCGGTACTTACGACCATTGAGGGTTCTTTAACATGCCGACACCTACTGTGACACAGGACCTCAGTTTTTACAGTCTCAGTCCAAAGGACAGGAAATCAACCTGCCATCGGCTGGACTCAAACTCACGATCAAGAGTCGAGCGCACTACCGATTGAGCCAGGCCAGCTCCACAAATAAATTGAACAAGTTCAAATTGGGGGGTGGGGCAGCTTGTTTTAATGCCACTTGATGCCACATTAAACAATTTTCAAGTTGTATGGTGGCAACAGTTTTTTAATGGTACAGGAGAAAATATAAAGTACCAGGGAAAAGATCATCCAACCTTCTGCAGGTTCAAATGGCTTACACCCACATGATGATGGAAGGCAATGGATGTCAAAAGCGGAGTGACCCAAATGACATTAATAAAACATCAACAGTGTTGAATGTTTTATGTCCCCACATTTTATTACAGACAGAACAAAAAGTCCCTAAACAGAGATGACATAATAATCAACATTTGATAAATAAGTGAATGTGTAAAAGCCTCATGCAAAAATACCTAAACCAGCAAGTTTTTCATGACTGAAATAAATTCTTTACAAAGCATTGTTAATTGCATGTGTATTTTTATTAACAAACCTGCATTGAGGAAGGCATGCATGTCATTAAAAAATATATTAACTTCTCATTTAAACATGGGAAGAGATCTATAACAAAATATTATTAAGTAAGTCATAATGGTTCCAGGTCTTGACATCACAACTCCATCTTCCGTTCAAATCTCAACATGAATAAAATACAGAATAAAGAACTTGTTGAGCATAGAGATGAGTGGTGTCAAGCCTTGTTCAGATATAATTCATATGTTATGAAATGGGGATCTCATGTACAGGTTTGTGTACAGGTATAAAATAATCAGCTTTTAAGCCAAAGTAATAATTTTAGACTGGAATGACTGGGTTTACTCACAGTTCTATTTGAGCAGGAACTGGTTGTCGACTTGAAATACAAAATTCAGATAAAATTGGCATAATGTGTGTAGCACATGTTGATTAATTGGCATGACATATTCAATATTTTCTCTCTCTCTCTCTCCAGAAATGCATTTTCATTTTTTATGTTACGAGTTAATCAAAACATTTTATAAGAATACCACAAGTTTGCGAGAAACTTCACCACAGACACTAGCCGATTTATCACCAAGAGCACAGCCAGAGTCACAAAGCTTGTTGTTCACACAAGAGTAATTGACCTTTGAAGTATGGTATGTAAATAGTACACAGTTTATATCACTTCCAAATTTCAAGGTCAAAGTAAATGACCCTATCATCATTACATTAGAGGGATTTGCATGCAAAATACAACACTGTAAATATTTTTAAAGTCTTGTTTGAAGCTGCACACAGAAAATCTGTAGGAGCAAGTAAACACTGCCCATGAAGTAACAATACTCATGCCAATAATATAGAGATATCTGGGAATGCATTAAATACCACAATTATTTTTGATTAATTCAATAAGCAATGAGCCTTAAAACCAACTGTTTGTTTTCTCTCAAGTTTTTAGGACCTAAAAATCATACAACCACAAAATTAGTCAGGTCATCCATATACACAAGACAAAAAATTCACTCTCACCTCTATATCTATTCCAAAGTTCTTCTTTCCCTCTTCATGAGCTGCATACAATTTGGATAATATCTCAGTAGCCTGCAAGGATATATATGTTACAAATAGACTGCCATTCTGAGTATTCTCCTGAATTCTAAAATATTTCCATGTTTTCCTTTAGTTTAACAAAATGTTCAAACTGTGTTAATTTGTTTCATTCAACAATGTTATAGTTACAAGGTGGCAGCCATTTTTTAATAGTGGAAGCGAGAACCTGGTCATAATGTACCAGAAAAGAGTATCAGTCTTTAACAAGTAAACAGGAAAACTTTATCACAAAACCAACTCTAGTTCCTAGTTGTTGCACTTAAACATGTGCTGATTTTATGGTTTAAAGCTAATGTTCTATCCTCTTGGTCATGCAGGCAACCCTGTAGCTTGACAGGTACACAATATAAAAGTTGACATACACAGAACCAAGTTAGCTATAAATCAACAAATCTATAGCTAGGTCTGAACATTTATAGCATAAGTTTCCCCTACATATATCTCATCTATCGCTCCATTTCAGCAAATCGTATTTTAAAGTTTTATCTCTGTATCAGATGAACAAGTTGAAGACCTTTTGGATGACTGAGCTAGAAAGCTCAATATTGGTTGGTCGTTCGGAATAAAGTTGTATACAAAGTCTTACCTTTGCTCCAGCATTTTCAGCTAACGCTCTTGGTAAACTTTCCAAAGATTCTGCAAATTTGACTATGGAGTATTGTTCTAGACCTGGTGAGCTCTGAATAAAACCAAAAAAAAGTCCATAAAACAAATTCATATTTGTAAACATATCATCCATAGCCAATCTGAATATCTGGATTTCACTTGAAATATTACAAATTGTTTTAATCAAATGTCAACCATTCCAATCCCCTAGACCTTAATGAATCAGTCTTATACAACAGAAAAGTACATACCATTAAGAAACTTAGGAGTGATAGTCACCACATTTTACAAATGTTAATGGAAAAATTCATCTCTGTCACCATAACAACCTAATAATTCCTTTGCTGTGAGTTTTTATGTAATAATTTTTTATTTTTAATATAACTTTACCCTCAAATACATTTTATCTCTTTCTCAGCAATTGAAAACCCAGATAAATTTTGGAAAGTATTCAGATTTATCCAAATGTAGATGAACACCTACCTCACCATATGTTGTAATTCGTTTTGCTAGTTCTATTTCTGTTGCTCCAGCCCCAGGTACAAGACGAGTGTCCTGAAGAAAAATAAAATCCTATCAATTTTATGAAATGCAAAGAGATGGATAATATTGATTTTAACACGGTGACACACGTACCAAATCTTCTATCCATTTAAATTTGACCTCAAGTCAACCCATTAGAATATCAGTTGAATTAATGTATTGTGTTCCCTGTATTCTATGGCTATTTTGTACAGCGAAAGCTTGCTATAAAGACCACCTATCTGATGGACTCAAAGTGGTCTGATTAGTGAGATTGTCACTTAACTGGGGGTCTGAACTCATAATATTTATTTTTTTTTTTCAAGAGCCTGAATATGTACGGTCTTAACCCATTCACCCCTAGACACATTTGGACAGGCCTAAATCATTGATTTACAGAAGAGTTCATTGTTTTTCAGGGGGTTGATTAGTTAAATGTGATGTTGCATTAGGGTGAGGTTCCATTGTATCTATCAACTTTAATTTCTCACCACATGTATTTTATCATATCATAAATACCTTTTTGATGGTAACAATTTTATTTACAACAGGTTTGCTTGTATCAAAATCTTGGAAAATTTATTCAAATTGTCTTAATAACTATTTCATTCATCTTTCATGTTGCCTTGAAATAATTAGCATCACCATGTAAGATTCAACGGTAAAATGAACAGTGTTCAAAAGCAATGAAAGGACAGGTCAATAACATCCAAGGACACGTATAAAACTAACAATGGCTTAAAGTGACATGAACTGTCGTAGGTGGACAAATTTACATGACCATTTTATGCAATATTTTATCTCATACATATTCCAAAGAGACCATCTGGTGGTTAGAATAACATATGCATGCACAAAAATTGCAACAATTTTGCCAAACGTAACTTGTAATATCAGTTATTCTTTGTCTTCCATTACTTTAAGCATTGCAAATTAACTTTCAGTAATTTTTTTACGAAGATTACCGAGTGTCCAATAAACATGTGCTATTTGCAGTTAATATACATTCTGTTCTTCTTAACCTTTGCGTTTATTTTCGCACAACATCATTTCATACCCAAGTCAGGCAAAGTTTGTCTTTTTCGACGTTTCAAAACATTCGTTTCTGAAACTGTCCACGTGCTGGGTATATCGGGTGATCTCGACCCATTTTTAACAAATCCCATTTCATTTTCAGTTTTATCATTCTTGACACATGTAATCATGAACTGCCCAACTCCACTGCACTATTGTAAAACTTGAGGTTCACATACTTTTCAATTATGTTGTTTTGATTTTGTCAATGTCAGCACTGAGGGTAACATTAAAGATCAGAAAAAATTCTTTTAGTGACCTGATATATTTATTCATAGATTCATCCAATTTTCTTCAAGTATTTAAAATAGCCCTGAAAAGCATATATTTTACATGATACATTTATGCACAAAAAAAAACGTCCTGCATTCTAAATATAAAAATCGACCGACTTTAATATAGTCCCATAAGGAAAAGGACCGAGATCCCCTGACCGATTACAAAGTACATTTGATATGGAGAAAGAGTTTTATCTGAAAGGTCATTGCATACGGAAATACAGCTAGATTTTTTAAGGTACAGGAAAACTTAAATTCTAATAAAACAAATAATTTCGAAAAGAAGATCTTTTACAACATTTCACATGTTTGATAATATATTTGAGCACAAATTTTATCATATTCTCAACTATATGTCAGGGGACAAAAATAATCATTGTGACAGCTTATATCATTTTAACAGAACAATTGTTTCTTAAATAGAAAAACTGATTTGCAGACTAAAAGGCCTCCTCTCTTCCTTCAGTAAACACTCAAATGTTCCTCTTATCAGTGTTTAACAACACGTTAAAAAATTCTTCATTTATATGGTGGCGACTAGTTTTCAATGGGGAGGAGAAAACCTGATTACAATATATCAGGAAAAGACAACTTCTGCAAATTCACAGGCAAATTTCCCTACATTATCAGCTAAGGCTCCAGAGGGACCTGAACCCACACTAACTTAAGCTGGGAAAAACTGGTCTCAGCACAATGAAGTAGACATCACAGGTAAACTGGAATGGATGATGATTATGCCTTATCAGACCAAGTCGTACTGTGTGCTATATATATATTATGTTGGTTCACCTTGGTACGTCATCTCTAGCTCTTTCAATATCATCTATAATATTGTCAAACAGTGTGTGCTATACATGTTGATTTACCTTGGTTAATGCTTTAAATGTGTTGACACCATCATCTATAGCTCTTTCAACATCATCTATAATATTGTCAGTGGAACCTCGGATGACTATTGTTGCTACTGGGCTTTCTTCTTTGTCTGTAAACAACAAAAAACAAGCAAATTTGAGCTGAGAGTTTGTCATACCGACAGTAACAGAAAACTTTTCAGTGAGATATTGTGAAATTGTTCAGACGATCAGATATGTATATAAACTTTCATGGTTAAGTAATTATTAACAAAACAATTATTCTGAGGGCACTGATGAATCAATACATGTCCCCTACATGTGAAACCAGTATTAAGTGAATGGTGAGCAATTAAAAAACTTTAATTAAAACCAGACAGGTGGACACAAACAAAACCTATACACCCCCCTAAATTTTGCCAGTAAACGTTATTACAGTAATTACTTTATTTATGTAACGGTTATCATAATCATTACAGTATCTAACATATTAACAGTACCACAAATGATAAAATAGTTTAACATACAGGTCTACCAAGGCAGGGTTTTCAATAAATCTGCAATTAAGAGGCCAATTAGAAATTGAAAGAGGCCTTCTGCTCGCAAAGCTTCACACATTTAATACAATCTCACAGATTTCTAGGTGGCCAAAGTTTGTTTATAAGCAGTCCATTTGGCCTCTAGCTGCCTCTTATTGAAAACACTGCCAAGGTAAAGTGGCACGTCCAGATTCTGTCAATTACATAAACAATACAGACTTTTTCCCAAAAATAGGAATGCACAGGTAAAATGTGACTTCATGTATTACTGTAGCTCTAATATTTGTGATGCCAAAAATAAGTTTGTCACCCGTGTTATGATTAAATTTAGAATCACTGTGTTTGTAAACACGTCAATTTACCTTGGTAGATATATAGTAATTACCTTGTCTGAACACAATAACGGAAGTTTCACCAATCTCATCAACATAAACATAATCACAGTATCCAGATTCGTCAGCAGTCGGAGGTGTCTACAAAAGAGTCAACCACTGTTAAGATAACGAAACATACAAAATAACAACAGAATATGATTATGTTCCTTTGTAAAACTAAAACAAGCATTTGGTGAGCAACTACATGTCACTTTAACTAAAACCTCAACAGGAAAGAATAATATAATGAGTTCAAGTGACAAACTACATCACTTTCATTTCAACAGATTAATTCTAAAAGCTTTGGATAGAAAAATTGCAATAAATAACTGCAGTTAAAACATACATGTTTATATAGTATGAAAATACTCTCATCAGCTTTTAACAGCACTAAAACATTAACATAAAAAATTTAACAGTTATGTCTATGAAAAAAAAATAGTTTTATCTCTCATACATCAAAAGGGGTTAAAAGGATAAAACATGCACCTTTTACTGAAATTTCACCAAAAATGACAATGTTCTAAATCTTGCAATGTTATTAAAAAAACAAAGGAATTCAGAATCTATATCTTAAATATTTGTTATATATGTGAGCATTCTATAAATGAAAAAAAAGTTGTGACTAAATCTGTAGGAGTTACATACACAAAACAGTTACACTACCTGTGTACAGATGGACAGAAAGAGGAACACGGAGGGGTAAAAACAGTATACATTTTTCGAAGGGGCATAACAAATATCTAATAATAGTTTAATTTAAAAGCAGTGAAAGCATTAAGTGATTTGTATATAGAACACTTACTATTCTAGGCAATGGTGTGGCACCTATTGACCTACAGAGTCGACGAAGATCCCACTTAGACATAAGACGAACTACCATTAGTTTATACTTATTACAATAATGTAGTGCCAACTCCCCAACTTTGCCTCCAGAGACAACGACTGTACATCCTGTATCTGCTATAGCTTTAATGTGCTGCAATATAAAGTAAATGACATATTTTGGTTTTTGTTTGTTTTTATGCCACACTCAATAACAACATGTATCTCTAAACATTAGCTTCTTTTGTTATTTACTGTATTGACAGCTTTCTCTTCATATTTGCTTCTTTTGCTTTTATTTGCATCAACATATGTCATTATATTTATTGATTTTGTTTATCACTTAATATTTCCAGTCACATTATCCAGACATTTGCCAGAACAGCTGGTCATTCACAACAGATGCTTATTAAGCAGGCTGCTTTTCACCAAAAAGTGGAATTTCACAAACTGAAAGGATAAGTAGTACTAAGAGAAACAGTTTCATCATCAAATCAGAAATAAATCACAAGAATATATTTGTTTAAACTTAATCTTACTTGTTCCATAAGAACTTCTTCCCCTTTACTGAATTCCAACAACTCATTTGCAGAAGTTATCTTCACTGTACCCTGATAGAAAAGATTACATAGTTAAATCTACACTAACTCAATTGCTCCAGAGAAAAGACTGATAGCATGAAAAACATCACATTTAAACAATGATGGCAAATTTATATCAAGGCCTGTCTAAACACCATCACGATGAATAAATACAAAATTATTCTTAACAATATACAGTAAAACCTGTGTATAGGGGCCACTCAAGGGGATGACCAATTTTGGCCCCTATAGACAGGTGACCCCTATATACAGGGTCGGCCATGATAAGTGAAATGTACCAAAATTATTTTTCTATATTGATGTGCGTGTCTTTCAAACTCACCATACTTGTATATATATATGCAATAATAACCACATGTCCAAATGTAATTCTTATTTATATACATGCATATAAATCAACAAAATTCAGTTAAAATATAATTTTTATTAAATAAATACCAACAAATTTTCAATGTTTTCACTTAAATTATAGAAATCTATTTCACCTGAGTCAAGTACCACATACACGTATCAATTAAATATGAAATCATGATAATCATGTATCAATTGAAAAGCATAACAGTTTTGCAAACTGTCCCTCAGTCATACCATTATTCCTTTGAAATATAATTTAAAGCACTATAAAACGCTTAATTCCTATTTCCTTTTGTTTTACCGAGTTGGATAACTGTATTCGAAACAAAAGGTTGAAAGCCGCATGCCGCATGGTAATTACTACAATTAGGCACGTGTAGCTTGGTAGAAGGTCGTCGAGATGCGGTATCGTTTAATCTTGGTCTCCCATCGAAAGCCGTCTGTTTGTGTTAATAATCCAATTAACCAATTACATAAACACCTTGTGTGTACCTCGCCTGGAGGTATGTTTATACAATCAATCCAGGTAATAAACAAACATCTCGCTTCGAAGTTTAACATAAATTTAATGGAAAGTCTAGGTGAGATCCGAATCGCTGAAAGTAAGTTACATGAAAAAACATGATGCACTTCGAAAGTAGTAGCAAGAAGGATAACTCTAATTTACTCGCCCTCATGGTTCAAGTGGAATGGCCGCTATACGAAAAAATCGGCGATTGTCGGGCCATAAACAAGTGGCCGCTGACCGCGTTGAACAGGTGACCGCTATATAAAGGGTCATTATATAGTAAAATACAACGGGGATCCTTCAGATTGACCGCTATGGACAGGGTCGCGCTATATACAGGTGACCGCTATGGCAGGTTAGACTGTATTTTCATTTATGAAAAGTGTCCAAAACGTTCATTAGCTTAATAAGCATAAAAAGTCTTCAAATGTTTTAACTAAACATTTATTGGAATATTCAGTATACTGAACATAAAAAATCATGGTCATGATAAACAAACTTTTGTCTAAATCTTTAGAGTGTAAATAATATGAAACTTACTTTTGTCTCAGTCTGTAGCGAGTCCAAAGGACATGAGTATACAGCTACTTTACATTTTTGTGCTTTTGATATCTCCCCTTCTACCTGTCGCTTAAATACCATACCCTGAATCAGAACCGACTGATAAACACCTGCACCCTGAAATAATCCAATCATCATTTAAATAATCTCCATAATTAATAATAATTCTAAATGTAACAACAATGTTTAAAAAACTTCGTTACACTGTACAGGAGGAAAAAAGAACATACATCTTCTTCAAATGGTACATTTTTTCACAAGATCATTTTTTTCTTTTGTTGCTTTTTTTGTTGTTTTTATTTTTAATTTCCCCCCATTGTCCCCCCCCCCCCCCCCCCCCCCCCCCCCCCCCCCCCCCCCCCACCCCCCCCCCACCCCCCCCCCCCCCCCCCCCCCCCCCCCCCCCCCCCCCCCCACCCCCCCCCCCCCCCCCCCCCCCCCCCCCCACCCCCCCCCCCACCCCCCCCCCCCCCCCCCCCCCCCCCCCCCCCCCCCCCCCCCCCCCCCCCCCAATGTTTTATGTCATACTCAACAATTTTTCAGTCATAAAATGGTGATGATTTTATTTACAATTTTTCAGTCATAAAACAGTGATGATTTTATTTACAATTTTTGAGTCACAAAACGATAATGATTTTATTTACAATTTTTCAATCATAAAATGGTGATGATTTTATTTACAATTTTTCAGTCATAAAACAGTGATGATTTTATTTACAATTTTTTAATCATAAAACAGTGATGATTTTATTTACAATTTTTCAATCATAAAACACTGATGATTTTATTTACAATTTTTCAGTCATAAAACAGTGATGATTTTATTTACAATTTTTAAGTCATAAAACGATGACAATTTTAATAACAATAGTGGAGGATAAAGGCCAGATAAAATGTACACATGATAAGAACACAAGAAGTCCACAAGTAAACTTATAAATTTCTCAGCAGACTTGAGTAAGAGCTAAGCTTTACACAAGTTGAACCAGATTTGCTGATGAACTATGACAAGAACAATGATCTTGTTTACATTCTGTAGAACTTACCAGAATTTTGCTGACTCTAATGTTATCTACATTGAATGTGACTTTCTGAGATAGAACAGATACTGAAAAATAAAACAAGTGACTTATTAAACATGGCGTTCATTACCCTTCTGTATCTCTATTATAGTCACCAATAACTGTTATCCACCTTATCACAATATAGAAGAATAAAATACACCTGGACTTTGCCAAAAGAAGTCATATGAAAAAATAATAATAATAATAATAACAATTACAATTTCAGACATTAGTAAACAAGATGTGCTATGTCTTCAAGAGCCAAATCATTCATGAATGCTTTAAAAGGTTCCATAACTCTGTAAATACTGCTGAATGTTGGCCATAGCAAATTGGTCCTAGATTTTAAAGTAACATACCAAATTTAGTTAAAAGATGAAGGACGAAATTCAAGATATTAATTGAGGACAAAAAAACAAAAAACATCACAATATATTGCAAAATTGACGAAAGAAACAACACACTGCAGACTGACGAAAAACAATGTACCAACCCATCTCTAATTTACCAACTTTCGTAAAACGTCCCCCTGGACAACATCAAGGACTTAAGTTTTCATCGAAATCTTAGTTTTTGCTTGCCCATATTTTAACCTGATGCCAGCTGCTAGGTTGAGTATCCTAGCACCAAGTTACCATAAAGAGACTGAGGTTACACTTTAATTCGATATCAATTAACTGTAAATTAGTGACCACAAACAATCTATACTAATACATACCACAAGCATCAGCAATTAACTTGGCAAGGAAATCTTCATTGCCATATTGTTTACTCATCACAGATGTTTTGATGGCTCTTATAATGCCTTCCTTGTCCCGCAGATTCTTCTGTTCTCCTGACACCAGATCTATAAATGACAACCATCAGATTTAGATTTACAAAATTATAAAACAATTATACCACAAGCATTTGGATTCTAAGAGTAATGATGAATAATATATGTCCCAAACTGTAAAACCATTATTAAATAAATACTGAGCAATTACAAAACTTACACCAAAACCTTAATCGACCTAACAACTAAAAATAATCATAAGTTGTTACAGGTAATAATTATTGAGAACAAGATTTAAACTGAACAATGAGTGACTTAAGTTTTTCAAAATTATGTTCTAAAATCAGTATTGCCCTTAAAGCAATATGAGCTGTCGTAGGTGAAAATTTTTACATGCCATGTAATATGTAATATTTTTTATGTAATATTTTATCTGATATATTTCCCAAAGAGACCATCTGGTGATTAGAATAACAAATGTATGTGTATAATTGCAACAATCTTGCCAAAAGTAACCCGTAATATCAGTTATTGTTTGTCCGCCATTACTTTAAGCATTGCAAATTAACTTTTGGTAAATTTTTATGAAGATTACCGAGTGTCCAATAAACGTGCTATTTGCAATTAATATACATTCTATTCTTATTACCCTTTGCATTTATTTTTGTACATCATCATTTCATACCTAAATCAGACAAAGTTGTGTTTTTTCGTCGTTTCAAAACATTCATTTCTGAAATTGTCCATGTGCCAGGTATATCGGGTGATCTTGACCCATTTTAACTCGTCCCATCGCATTCTCGGCTTTATCATTCTTGATACATATGATCATGAACTACCCAACTCCACTGAACATGGCGGCACGATTTCAAAACTTGAGGTACGCAATCATTTCACAGTTATATTGTTTTGAAATTGTAAATGTCAGCATTCAGGGTAACATTGAAGATCGGAAAATTTTCTTTCAGTGACCTGATATATTTCTTCATATATTCATCCGATTTTCTTCAGGTATTTAAAATAGCGTTGAAAAGCATATATTTTACATAATACAAGCACTTTTCAATAAAAATCACGTTCTGTATTTTAAAAGTAAAAATAAAAAACACATAAAGAGTGGCCAACTTTAACAAACGAGCGTGTAAAGGACAGAGATCTCCTTGACCGAATTACGAAGTACATTTGATATAGCGAAAGAGTTTATCTGAAAGCTCATTGCATACGGAAATACAGCTGGTTTTTTTAAGGTACGAGAAAACTTAAATTCTAATAATAAAAAAACTTTGAAAAGAAGATCTTTTACATGTGTTTGATAATGTATTTGAACACACATTTTATCATATCCTCAACTATATGTCAGGGGACAATATAATCATTGTGACAGCTTATATTGCTTTAATTCAAAAAGTTGTCTTCCTTCGTTGCTTAATTGTCATTGAGTATACAAGGATTGTGACATGCTGTGTTTCTAAATAATAATTTTTATTACTTTAAGTTGAATATTCTGTTCTACAAACTTCCTTTCTTTTCTTTGTTTTGATTGGTTAAATGTTTTTTTTATTAATTTATAGTGAACTGACAAAAGCACTGTCACTTACCTGGTAAAATATCTAATGCTTTCTTGCATGCGAGCTCATATCCATCAATTACCTCTGTCACAGAAAGACCCTGAAACAATCATCATCATCATCATCATCATCATCATCAGTGTGATCATCTCATTAAATTTCTTACACAAGTGAGAAAATTCATTTTTGGTATTCTCTGATTACACGTTCACATTATTTCTACATATTTCTAAATGATAAACATGACACCGTGATCCAAATTTTGAATACTTTATATCTTCTCTTGAAAATATTAACTTTAGATGAGACACAGAAAGTGATAATTTATTGTACCATTCTAAGAAGCATTTCAGCATTCTCCAGTAAAGCTCCAGCAAACACCAAGACAAAGTTTGTGCCATCTCCGACTTCCTGTTCCTGTTGTTGTGATGCCAGAAGAATCATTTTGGCTGCTGGATGTTGTACTTCGAGTTCTCTCAGAATTGTAGCAGCATCATTTGTTACAAACAGCTTCTCAATGTGGTTTATCACCATTTTATTTTGACCTGAATAAACAAAGTTCGAAATAAATAGGCATCACATTTTTAAACTGGTAGATAGTTCAAGGGATATAGAATATTTAATATGATGAAAATTCGGTGAACAATAACTAATCATTTACTTGTGTATTGTGGTTATACATTTCAGGTATCAGTCATCCTTGTAATTAAAGATTAAACTTGGACGATGTTGATTCTTATTTATGACTGATACTCAACTAACAGCCTAAAGAAAGTGAACTTATCAATATGCCAGTTCTACGGTGCCCTATAGATGGCTGTGACTGGGAATCCCCAGGACCTGGATGCAGCATTTGCAGCTGCCTTAACCACTGCTCTTCAGATTCATGATAGAAACGTTCACCCACCTCAACCAGCAAAGCACAAATTAAAGTTGGACCCACCCTCCATAGCTGCAGGATGTGATCCAGATCAATGGTCGGCATTCACCAGGCAGTGGGATATGTATAAAACAGGAATGGCAATTGCAAACAATGTCTTGCCCACTGCCCTGTTCTACTGCTGTGACACTGACCTTCGTATGGACATCATGCGTGACCTTCAATGTGATGTCGCCAACATGATAGAAGCAGATCTTTTGAATGCCATCAAAAGACTGGCTGTTAAAGAGGAGAGCACACTAGTCCAGCGCATCAAATTGAACAGGATGAAACAAGCCCCTGGGTCAAATATCCGGACATTCCTGGCCAATCTAAGGGGCCAGGCTTCTCTTTGCCAGTATAGAGCAGCGTGCAAAGAACCAGGTTGCACCCACACTTTTGATTACAGTATTGAAATAATCAAAGACAATTTAGTGAGGGGTATTGCAGATCCAGAAATTTTGTCTGACCTGCTGGGTGACCCAAAAACAGACAGGACCCTAGAAGAGACTGTTTCATTTATCATCCAGAAAGAACAGGGCAAAGTCACTAGAAGTGCAGTAGGGGATTCAGCTGGTGCCATGAGTGCCACACAGCAAAATCTGAAGCAACAAGTAAATCAAGCACCGGGAGTGAAATGCTGGGCATGTGGTGATCCAGCTCATGGACAAAGGAATGATCGCAAAACCAGGTCTAAATATTGTGAGGCTTGGACATTCACATGTGCGAAATGCACAGTTAAAGGCCATTACACCAAATCATGTAGCAAGTGCTCGACCTGTGGAGCATGGGGCCACCGTGACGCATCTTCTAGAGTATGTCCTCAGGGTAAGGGCTATAGGAACCGGCCGAATCAAGGGACTCCTTTGACATCAACTAAAGATACATACCAAGACAAGGTTGGTTATGTCTATGACCAGCTGTGCACCACATCAGAATTGACAAACCACACATCACATTTAAACACCACATATTTGATGAAAGGTGGGTGGCTCGACCCTCAAAACCCCACCCAATGCTTTTGGTGAGCATGACACCCCTGCCTGAAGACCATGCATCATTTGGACATCCAATGCAAGACACCTCCAAGCTTAAGACAATCACTATTTCCATGGTGGCTGATACAGGATGCCAAAGTACAATCATACCCTTAGAATCAGCAAACAGCCTTGGTATAGCTGAAAAAGATCTTCTCCCAGTCAAACTTGTGATGCGTGGAGCCATAAAAGAAGACCTAGGTGTAATTGGAGCAGTTGCAGTTAGCATTACAACTAAAGACAGTTCCAGCAATGCCATGTCAACACGTTTAATGTGTTATGTCCCAGATACCATGGAAAAAGCTTTCCTTTGTAGAGAAGCACTAATATCACTGGGGATAATTCACACTAACTTCCCGAATGTTACAATAGCACAATCTCCAAACATTGCTGCATCCATGGAAAACTCTGAGGAAGTATCCTGCCCTTGTCCCAGACGTCAATCTAACCCACCCCCTGTTCCGACAACCTTTACCTCCAGGTTTGCAGGCCACAGAGGAACACGTAGAGTCCCTGAAAGAATGGCTTCTGGATTACTACAGAGCTACAACATTTAATGTCTGTGAACATCAACCTTTGCCACTTATGAAGTGTGAACCCCTGCAACTACATATTGATCCTGATGCCAGGCCAGTAGCCGTCCACAAGCCGGCACTTGTTCCAATCCACTGGCAGGATAAAGTTTATGCAGATCTTGAGAGGGATGTCCGCATTGGCGTACTCGAAAAAGTAAGTCCAAACACACCTACAACTTGGTGCTCACGTATGGTAGTAACTAGTAAAGCCGATGGCACTCCAAGGCGGACAGTAGACTTACAACCACAAAACCGACATTCTGTACGCCAAACACATCATGTTCCAAGTCCCTTTCACCTGGCTGACCGCGTCCCTCAAGGCATGAAAAAAAACAGTGACTGACGCTTGGAATGGATACCACTCAGTGCCTATTCGTGAAGAAGACCGCCATTTCACAACATTCATCACATCATGGGGTCGCTACAGGTACAAGGTGGCTCCACAGGGATTCATGGCCAGTGGTGATGCTTACAACCAACGCTTTGATGCTATTATATCAAATTTCAAGGACAAGGTTAAATGCGTGGATGACACATGCATGTGGGCACCCTCTATTGAAGCAGCATTTTTTCAAGCATGTGAATGGCTTGACCTGTGTGCTCGCAACGGCATCACTCTAAACCCAAAGAAGTTTCAGTTTGCTCAAGACACTGTCAATTTTGCAGGACTCACAATCACCCAAACAAACATACGACCAAGTACCAAGTTTTTGGATGCCATTAGCAGCTTCCCAACTCCTACTGACATTACTGGTGCAAGAGCTTGGTTTGGGCTTATAAACCAGGGGGCATATGCATTTGCCATGGCAAAACAGATGAAACCTTTTCGTGCTCTTCTGAAACCATCCACATTTCGATGGACAAATGAACTAGATGAGATATTTCAACAGTCCAAAGAGATCATCATACGGGAGATGAAAGAAGGTGTACGTCTGTTTGACCCTGCCCGTCTGACATGCCTGGCTACCGACTGGTCTGTTAATGGAATTGGATTCTTTTTGATGCAAAAGTACTGTCATTGTTCCAGTAAAACCCCTACCTGTTGTAATGATGGCTGGAAACTGTGCCTGGTAGGTAGCAGATTCACACACCCAGCTGAAAGCAGGTATGCACCTATTGAAGGCGAGGCATTAGCTGTTGTGTATGCACTCCACCAAACACGCTACTATGTTCTAGGGTGCAAAGATCTCCTTGTTGCAACTGACCATAAACCATTACTCCAGATTCTGAACGATAGATCATTCACAGATATCGATAACAGACGACTTCTCAACCTCAAAGAGAAAACTCTAGGATACAGATTCACAATCATACATGTGCCAGGCAGAAAGAACCTTGGGCCAGATGCAGCTTCAAGGCACCCAGTTGGGCCACCAAATCGTCTTCAGTTGCCAGGTGAAGCGCCAGAACTTTATTCCCTTGTTAACATGACTGATTATTATCATGACACAATCACCAGCCTGTGTGTACATACAGAGGATAATGACACAGCTAATGACACCTCAACAGTCGCTGCTGCCACTAGTGCACTGAATGCTGTCATCACAGTTGTTACTTGGGACATGGTCCGTGAGGCCACTGCATCAGACCCCACATTTGTAAATCTCATCAGACAGCTGGAGAAAGGGTTTCCAAAAGATTGCAAAGAACTACCAACAGACTTGCGTCCTTACCATCGTTTTGCAGCCAGTTTATGCACCGTGGATGGCGTAGTTCTCATGGGTCAACGAATTGTAATACCGCCCGTTCTTCGCAAGCCAATACTCAATGCACTCCATGCAGCCCACCAAGGGGTCAGCGCAATGCGTGCAAGGGCCATGGACTCTGTATATCCGTTTCAAATGATTTGCAGTGACTACTTTACATATAACAATAAAGACTACGTAGTTATTGTTGACACCTCCAGACTATTCAAACTGGCCAATGGTAAAGACTACGTAGTTACAAGTCTGAATCAGGTGCAGAGGGACTTGTTAAGCGATTATGTGAGACGTTTGTAACCTTTGGCATACCAGAGGAATTGACATCTGATGGAGACCCACAGTTCACAGCTTGGAAGACACAAGAGTTTCTAAAGTCCTGGGGTGTTCGTCATAGAATTTCATCAGCCGCAAACCCACATGCAAACTGTAGAGCTGAGATGGCTGTGAAAACTGTGAAACGCATGCTTGTGGACAACATCAGTGCAGTTGGTTCACTGGATATTGACAAGTTTCAGAGGGCACTACTTCTGTACAGAAATTCTATTGACCCAGAGACAAAAACATCCCCAGCATTGATCCTGTTTGGACGACCTATTCGTGATGCAATTCCCATACTGATGGGTAGATACTCTCCTCACGAAACATGGACTGAGTTGATGTCTTATCGAGAGATGGCACTTGCCAAACGACATTCGAGGGAACATGAACGGTGGAATGAACACACTCATCGCCTGCCACCATTACAGGTTGGGGATCATGTATACATACAAAACTTAGTAGGCAACCGCCCCAGGAGATGGGACCGCACTGGAATTGTTGTTGAAGTACGGCAGTACCACCAGTATGTTATACGCGTAGATGGCACAGGCAGAGTAACTATCCGTAACCGCCAGCACCTTCGAAAATTCACTCCATTTCAAAGGGATCAAACACTCAGCCATTTGATGGTACCCACTATTGTACAAACTCAGAAGGTCATCTCAAATACCCCAACTTCTTCCAAGACGACACTACCACAGGCACCCAAGATTCCTGTCTTGTCTTTGCCACCAAGAAGTGAAAGTTTGCCAGCTGCATCAAGCGATTCACCTACTGCAGCCCCCACTCTGACACCAGTGACCGATATGATTCAACATCCTTTACAAGCGGATTTGGACCAGTCGCACCATCACAGCCCTGAACCAGATGGGCCTGTTATGACTCGCTTACCACGTGCCCTTGCCCGCCTTCTGCCCCACAATAAACCTGGGGAAAAGGAACTATTGTCACCTCGCAGACGCAGCCACCATGACAGAACTGAATCAGTGTCTAATATATAAACTAAAGTAATACTTAATTAGTGATTTCAGAGACTCTATTGATACGCTACATGTATAGGCATTCAGTTTTTCTATGTCAGATAGACTATCAGATCCTGCCTGCAATATGGACTTATTTTTCTGAAAGACTATTATTCATTTGTTTTAAGTTTTTTTCGTTCCCTTAAAAACTTGTCCCCGGGGGAGGAGATAACTAATCATTTACTTGTGTATTGTGGTTATACATTTCAGGTATCAGTCATCCTTGTAATTAAAGATTAAACTTGGACGATGTTGATTCTCATTTAACAATACCAATTTTATGAAAATGTAATGGAATCTAACGTAGTTTATACTTTCACCATTAATCAAAATGGAAATGTAAACAGGCTATTTTAAAAATGTGACAATAAGAGCCATCTGCAAATTCTTGATTCCTATCTTTCTGACAAATTTTCATTCTTGTGGGATAATTAATTAATGATCGTAAGTTGCGAATTTATGTTTAAACTTTTGACAACAGATACCGTAATCGGCCGTGTATAATCCGGACTCTTTTCACTCTAAAATTTGTCTCAGGCAGGGGGGTGCGGATAATACAGTACTACAGAATCTTAGGACATTTTTTCCACAGGAACTACTGCATGAGATTCAATGTGGGCGGTAAGCCTGACAAAGTTTTTTCGTAATAACGATGTATGAGTCAATGTATATCATCATTATTCCATTGTAAATATTATCATTGCTTTTGTGTGCGTCTACGTTGACAGTGAATAAATCAATAAATGAATCTTGTTGTCTTTTATTTTTGTGTGTTTCAGTTTACAAATAGGCTAGACTACACAGGCACTTGTGTAATGCAATCCCTTGATCCAGGGTGTTGTAATCAGTGGATTGCATAACGCAAGTGCCTGTGCAAGGCTAGCCTAGTTGCGATGTTTGGTGAGGAAACAGAATAGTACAGTACCTGTTGCTTATCTTCATCACGAAGTTTTGTTATTATTGAAAAATAGAACAATCTCAACAAGAATTCTAATAATTATTTCACGCTGGTGAACAACGAAGCGAACAGCCATGTTGTCACTGTAAATGAGGGGGCTAACTGGAACAGCAAATATGTTGTATCTTGTAGTTTCGTATTTTCCCATTTATATCATATTATGCAGTTTTGCGTTGTTTGTTTTGAGATAATGACTATACATTAATAAATAAAACAATGTTTTCTGGGTGTTTTGTTCTGTGGAGGAATGTTATTTTACACAATTTGTACAAAAGGTATATACCAGTAACTCTCTTACTACAGTACATCTACAGTGTAGTACTAAGTTACGGGACATGCATATTGTACAGGTAAGTACGATGATTTAATTTTAAGTTGAAAGCATGATAAAAGGTGTAAAATAAGACAATGCCACACCGAGGTAATTAATGTTTGTTGTATATGTCTCCATTCATAATCAATGATGCGTGTAACAGACGACAGTATACAGGAATCTGTAAATACATCCCTTTGTTTCAATAATTACGCTATACACGCGTACTCTGGATAAATAGATCGCTTGTGTCGCCGATTTCCGCAAATATAATATCTATTTCAAATGTTGTTCTAATACATACTATTAATTAAATATATAGGCAACCACGCCAGCATAAGCAAATGATTGTGCTGTTATTAACGGAATGTAATTTTACAAAGACTTCGACTGATGTTTTGATATTTCTTTTGTTATTTATTTCAAATCATTAATTTGCTTATCATATCCTTATCTAATATCTCGAATATATATATTTATCTAAAATAAATATTTCTCTATTTCTTTCAAATACCGATCTGAGAATTTTGAAAATATTTCCAATCGTAAAACTGCACTTATACACAATAATAATCAATCTCGTCGACGACTTTCGGCCACACGGCCGTGGACAAAAGTCGATGCAGATTATACGCACGAACTCCTTTTCTCTCTCCAAGATCTGATGCTGAAGTGGGGGGTGCGGATAATACGTAAATGCGGATTATACACGGCCGATTATGGTATACGAACAAATACCAGGGTTTTCCCTTACGCATGATTTCTGTGTCTCTGACCCATAAAATCTTTTCAGGACACAAAACATGAACATTAGTGAGTCCCTAAGGATGCACAAAAACTCAGTATTTTTTTTTTTCAACCTGAGACTGAAAATGTGTGCCTTTGTTCTCAAGCATTTTCTTGAATTTCACTAACTTGGTGACTCACAAATTTAATGACGGACTCAGGAATTTTGTTCTAGTGGATCCCTGAGACTCACTATAATGACATCATAGCTAAAACCCCAAAATACTTCATTGTTTGTTTGTTTATTGTTGTTTAACATCCCACTCAAGAATATTTCACTCATATTGAAACATCACCAAACGCCAGTGAAGGGCTTCAAATTTTGGCCTATGCTCGATGTAGCCATTGAGCAGTGAGGGTACTTTAACGTGTCGACACCTACTGCGACATGGGACCTCGGTTTTTACTGTCTCATCTGACAGACAGGAAACTAACCTACCGGCTGGACTCAAACTCAAGATCAAGAGTCGAGCGTGCTACCAACTGAGCCAGGCCGACCTCTGAAATACTTGGAAAAAAAATATTTGCTACCATTTGAAAGACAATTTGGATTGAATATCTACAGTGCACATGTCCAATAAAGAAATATGACATTAATATCTATGAAATCATTAAACAAGGGACATTCTAGTTTCTACAGTGACATGTTACAGAGTATCAGGAAATCTTTAACCTTGATGCTACTCAACTCAGTAAAGGCAAAAAAAGTTTGCCGCCAACATTTCTATCTTGTAGCAGAAGTTTGTCACTGGCTTTAAAAAAAAAGTGAAAAAAAAAGGAATTTACAAAATCAACTTAAACCTACCTAAGGGTCCAAATGCTGATTTTGTTGTATTTGCCAACTCCTTGCAGGCTTCAATATTTCTGTACACAGCTTCATCAAGCCCACTATAGTGCTACAATTTTAAGAAAAGTAAACATATTTAAAAATCTATACAGAAAATTAAGGGTATGACTATGGTGTATGTTCCCTCCCATCTTAAAACTTACTGCCAATACTAGCACATGGTTCATGTTATGATGAAGATATTAAATAGGGTTTGTTGGGGGCAACACATTTGATGAAATCTTAACTACGCCTCTACACTAGTTGCATCTGCCATGATCTGGGATAAATTTTATAATAGTGAGTGTTTTTACTATTTAGTATTTAATGTTTCGATTTAAGCAGGAAATTGGTAATAAACATTCGATATAATTTGATGTTGTGCAACATACTTTCCGTTTTTATCTTTAATTCGTAATTTATACTAACTGATTCACTGATTGCATATTTAACAATCTTTTAGTATGGATTTGCTGTGTGTTGTTTCCATTAAGGGAAATAACTCTTGATCAAATTAAAAAAAAGATCTATCAATATTTATTGAACAAAGATAAAATTTTAGACTAAATTATCCTCCAAAGTTTGAAGGATCATTCAAATTATTAAATAAAAGAGTAAGTTCAATAAGAAGAGTAACGCCGTCGATAAAGTACAACTTAAGAATGTCGACAGCTGAGAAATGAAAGAACATTCCCGAATATGTCTCAACTCGAAGCAGCGTGGAAGTCACATGGCGTCCAAAACAACTAACTCAAACACACATATACAGTTGATTCGGCTAATTCACAGTTGTATTTCGAATCAGTAAGACATCTCCCTTTCCGTGTGACATAAAAAGATAAATATATTTTACCTTAGCACCATCTTTTAACATTTGGGCAAAGCCCGGAGCCTTAGGAACGTGCATCGCCATGTTTAGTCTCTCAAACGTATCCCAGAAGCCAACAACTAGACTGACAATTTGTATTGTGTATTCCGATCTCGTATTTCTTGCTAACGCGAATTTAGTCAGGTTAGTTATTTCAGAAAGTTTTGAATAATTTTTCTTTATTTTACAATGATTTTAAATTCCAGTCAAATTCACTGAATATTTATCCACAAAATTCGGCTGAACATCAACGTAAAAAATATGAGTCTTCTGCTGATTTAGCTACAATACAATGCAAAAACTCATTGAGTCAGTCTATATAAAATTATCTTTATTACAATTATTCTCCTGTGTTTTTTTGTTCATTTAAAAAAATCTCGGAGGGCTTAACCCATATAGTTTCTTTTCATAAATCACTGATTATTCTTTTTTATTAAAATTCTGAGATACAACATATATTTTCTTTAAAACAAGTGTTTATGGAGTAATTTACTAAGAGCAGCGACTAGCTTTATACATCGCTGCTAAGAGCAAAGAAAAAATGTTGCAATTTTCATCAAGCAAGAATAAATGTATGTAACAAATACGTTCATATTAAATTGTTATGAGGTCAGTCCGTATGTATTTTGAATATACATGTAATTGTTAAAAATTTAAGCAAACAGAAGTCATTGAAAACTTATTCATTCAAAAATTTTGTTGGTTTTTTTTTTGTTTTTTTAGAAAGTAATGGGAAAATAACATTTGTTCATAGGCTGTATATCAGAACTTACACAATAAACATACGGTACTTCTGGGACATAAACTGGGTTACATCACTAAGCCGTGCGCAATAAACATAAATATCATCCGGTGAAACATTAACATTCTCAAATAATTAAGAATTTTTTTCATTTTTTGAAAAACATGGAATATACATGAATGTCTCATGGTAAAAAAAAAATCTGTGCTGCACATTGAAATTTTTTCAATGAATCATTGCATGTATATTCCATGTTTTTCAAAAAATGAAAAACAATCCTTATATTTATATATATTACCATTTTCTGTGAATCTGTAGTCAGCTGAATACGAAATTCATTGTATATATTTGAATTTTCATATGACGTAACAGCTGAACAGCTGGGTGTCAAGCATTGAGTATATATGCAACCGGTCTGTACACATGCAATGAAGGAAATAACGATCGGTATGTAAATATAGAGAGTTGGTTTTGTAGTGAAATATTATATAATATATTCAACAGCTCGTTTTTGGTAATTGAAAATGAGTACACACTGCATAAATATCTAACATTTTTGTATAAAATAAATAATTTCAAATAATTCTGAACTTCTTCGATTGAAAACTAATTTTGTTATTCGTGCCATCTGTAATGTAAAATACATACATTAGTTTACTTTATGTAACTGAGTAATTTCTGAAAATTATTACTTCATTATTTTTGTTGTCCTGTTAGAGTTATATGTTATAGTAACAATAACCGGCAAAATTCAATTCATTTTCAATTCAATTCTTCATTAACCAAATGCAATACATTATATAGGTATTTATAGGTTACGAAAACCGGTAAAATAAGGCATCTAAGAACACAATTTTATTTGAATTTGTTCACGAGTGGTTTATACAAAAAATATTTTTATGTTTTCCCTCTTTTGCATAATTTCTGGTAAATCCAGCGAAAGTAAAAAAAAAAAAAAGGAACATGATATGTTTGTGTGGTGCATTTTTCAATCATGAATTTACAATGGCATACCAACAAACGGCTTTAAACATAACACTAGAGAAACATTATGGTCGTTATAATGAACTTGAATTTCAGCCTTGCCTGTCGTCTTTCAAAGAAATACAAATGTAGATAGATTTGCAAACATTTGTGTGATCAACCATTGGAACCACCCGTGTACTTTACCTCACTGCTAATATTTTAGAATATACATAATTTGTTTTGTGTTGTAGATGCGAGAATATTCTAAATTAAATTAAATCAAATTAAAGAATTAAAAGTACAATAACTTTAATGTCATTTTCAAAAAGATTTCATTATTTGTAATTATCAAAGGAGAGGGAATCTCCGGTACATTTTCATGACTGACTCATGAAATATCTTCGAGTTCTTGCATGCAATTTGCATCGTGATGTAGCGACGCAATAGTGTTTTTATTTTTGGAACAAATGCCAGAAATATTTTCGCTACTTAAAATAATAAAATTACTTTTACTTTGGCGTTTAGGTGAACCACTGACGATTAATGTGTGTGTGTGTGTGTGTGTGTGTGTGTGTGTGTGTGTGTGTGTGTGTGTGTGTGTGTGTGTGTACGTGCGTGCGTGCGCACGCGTGTGACTCACTTTTCATGAAAAGATGAAAAGAGTGATACAATTTATGCAAATAATGAATATACAGTGACGCGCCAAAATTGATAATTCATATCAAAACATTCATAGAGAGTCATTTCCAAAAATTAACTTCGGTATAAAACTTACATAATAAAATTCTCAGTGAATATCTAATAATTTCATATAATGGAGACGAATTCTTATTTCATCTATCAGTAATAGTGCCTACAAACAAATTTTGCTTGGTTACGAAGAGCAAACGCATCGATACACGATCGGGATCAAGGTTCGTACTTATGAAATATCAGTCTAATTATTCACCGAAAATAGTCGGTGATTCCCGAAGCATGATTACGGAAATTGATAGATTGAGCGCATGCGATTATTGGGTTGACAAGAGCAGAAGGCAATACACAAATTTTTGTTTTGTTTACGGTTTCTGACGTGGAAGATATATGTCTTGGACTGTAATTATCAACAGTATAGTTAGTTGGAGAATATGAAGAGAAGAAATGCTGATTGTGGCAAATTACGACGCCTTCCAAAGAGGAGCAAAATAACGGAAGGTTTCTACGGAAGGTGAATTTCTCCATTTTCAATATGGCAGCAAATTTCCAAATTATTATCATTATTATCATCATCACAGTTTGAAAGATCGAATGAGCTCTTGTTGTAACATTTGTTTTATAGTTATGTAAATTTATGCTATCATATTGTTGACTTTATAGATAAAAATGATTCCGTGCAAAGCGGAAATGTAATGTAGATTACACGCCAAATCGAGATTCTATTTTCTCTCTGACTTTGGAATGAAAATGCGTAGGCCAGTCCTTCTAATAATGTCATCACTACACTGTACTTTATGTCTTTGGTATTTTGACAAAGGTTTTATTGGTTTAAAACGATGATTGGGAATGCTAAATGAGTCATCAGGTACAGTTAAATATTATTGAAATGGTAAAGTGACTAAAGGTTTACACAAAATATTTCTGTTTTGTGCAATCACACAAGGGAGATAACTGTATAAGATTGAGATTCAAAAAATGTTTTACAACATTTCTATGCCTGAGTTTATCTGGCACTGTTAGTTTAAAGAAAAGGGGAAAAAATTAAATCCAATTTTAGGTTTTCCTTATTTTGCCATGTGACATATCTTTATGAGCAGTGAAAACATTAGCAGTAGAGCTCTATGAAACCATGCATAACAGAGTAAACAAAAATATGATTTCACAGCAGTCCTACGAATAACCAGAATCACTGTACATGGCACAAATTGCCGAAAACATGCATTTGAGTGTATCAGTTATATACATTTTCAAAATTTTAGGTCCAGAATTTTTCTCTTAGTCTTATTAGACACTTTCTGTGTCAAATATTGTTGCCATGTTGATAAAATTGAAATCGTTTTGTAAGATTGATTCAGTTAATAAAAAATGAAAAAGTTATAGTTACTTTACGTTTAAGTTAAATAGTAGCATTTTGAATACTTCCTTGAGTGAATTTAAGTCAGTACATGTGTGTTTTCTGCGTATTATACCATGTTTTCAGTAATTTGTACCATGTTTTTGGTAAATACTTTGTTTTCGGTAATTCATAGTACCCATTTTAACAGTGCCTTACATTTCTGGTATACCCTGTGCTACATTTGGGGTAAGCACTGAATTGTATTAGAACAAATATCACAAAAGTATTAAAATGAGATATAAAAGGTTGTTGAAATGCATATCATTTTCAGGCAATGGACATTTGTATACATTAATGATTTGGAGATATATTTAACCTTCACTAATTATAATAGCACAATAACTACATGTAAGGCCAAGTAAAAAAATATTCCTGGTTCTCGGACAACGCTGTGCACAAAGACAAATCGCTGATGAAACCATTTTATTCACATTTCTTAAAAAAAGAAATCACCATCGCATTATATTTTTCTCAGAAAAGTTAAGTTTGAATTTTCCGCCATTCAACGATTTGTTTGTGACCCTAGATCTGATTTCAGGGCTTGATATTAACAGTTGTCCACTTGTCTAGAGCAAGTAAAAGGTGTAACTGGGCAACAAGATTTCAATTGTCCATTACCCGGCTGGGCAAGTAAAAATGTCAGTAGAAGTACAACTATTTGTCATTATAAAAAGCTTAAGTTGCGAAAGAGATCCATTTCCTTCTATTTGTAGTTCAAAATGCATTTCTAAAAAACAATTAGAAACCAAAATAATTATTTTATTGACAATTCAACACGTTAATCTTTACTTCATCAAAATGGTTATCTTTACCTCATGCCCGAAAATGTCTGCTGTTGCTCGCAGTTTATGGAGTTAGACGAAAGAACTGATACTGAATGGAACTGAATTTCAAGATGTGTTAAAATGACGATACATGTAACACTATATAGTATATAAAGTTTTTAAATTTGAATTAAATGTAGGTGAATGATAAAAGTAGTTACCGAAAATACCAGTAAAAAAAAGTTTTAATGAAATACATAAAAATGGATTGCTATATTGAATTCAAAAATAAAAACTTACTTTTGGAATTTGCATTGATTTTGAAACACATAGTAGTTACAACTTTGTAAAATACTAATGATAATGATTGACGATAATTATCATGATGCATTTACAATAAATTTTCTTGTACACTTAGATTAAATATATTTTTATGTTTTGATATATACAGTAAAACCTGCTATAGTGGCCACCTCTATATAAGGATCACCTGTCTATAAAGGCCAGTTTTGAAAAGTCCCTTGACTGCATACTTTAAAACCAACCTGTATATAAGGGACACCTGCACATAAAGGTCAACATCTCTTGTCCCTTTTGGCCCCTATATATTGTCTTGTATATATATTTCTTCTAGCGTATTTTTTGTTGATATTTCCATTTTAAAACCAAGTGAACAAGACAATCAATAAAAGACATCTTTTTTGTTACATAATTTCCGTCAAATATATAAACAACAATTTGGAAATAAAAAATAAAAGTAAAATACTTACCTACCTTGCCTATTTGGAAGGCTAATTGTCTGAGAACCAGAATATTTTTTTTACATGGCCTAATCTTTATGTACATTTTCACTTACAATTTTAATTAATCCAAATAGGATTTTCATATGAATTTTACAATGGCTCAAGATTTATATGTCAGGAATATATGTATCTGCGTAAAAATACATTTTCAACAATATTTACCTGAAAACATGAAGGTGTGTTGCAATTTCTGTGACGACGTTTTATTATTTGAAATTGCTGCAGAGGTACATTGTACATGTACATGCATATGTATGTTCAAATTCAGCAGACTACATTTCCAAAATCAAATCAGTGTTTACAGCTGATGTTTTGTGGGAATCGAGATATCAAAATCTAATATTTGAAAATATCAAATTGATTATATTGTCAACTGCCAAGGAAAGTGTTTAACTTAAAAATTCCTTATGAAGTAAGTTATGGTAACAACATTTATGAACCTTTAATGCTCAGCTTGGGTCAGTTTCACTTAAAGTCGTAACTTTGCCGGCAAACGTAGACGTAACTTAAGATGTAACTCGATTTACAATATAATTTTCATGTGTGTAATGTCAGTTTAAAAAATGATCATTAGCACATGCATACTCTACCCTACAGTATGCAACATGTAAATTTAGTTGTAGATAGGAGCAGACATAGAGTTGATAGACTCAGATGAAAGTCTATATGTAGGAAGAAAGATACGACTTTTGGTGATGTTCATTTTAGATGTGAGTCTAGATAATTTACTTTTACATGTAAACTTACAACCTTTAGTGAAACTGACCACTGCTTTGTATTGAACACATTTTTTATCATCTTCTGAACTGATGCAATTGCAAGTCATGATACGCGAGCAAGTTTAGTTTTGGATGTTTTGTCCGATCGTTTAAGTTAATTAGTTTGCTAAACTTGTTATGTGTTCTTATTGAGGAAGTACATGTATTTGTGTTTTAATGTGACTTTTCCAGGAAGATCAGACAGATTTATATCTGGTATTGTACTTGCAGTTGCATATAGTTTCCAGTTTATAGGATAAAATCACTTAAAGGATCAGTATTATGTACATTGTACATTGTCTTGTGTGAGAAAAGTAAATTTCAGCACTGTTAAATATGTGTAAGTACACAGAAACATGTACATGTAAGTCAGTCACAAGTGAAATGTTTTTTGTTTTTAAGTACACTGTAGAATCAGAAAATTTCATTATGGTTTTAATTTCATTTAATTGGTTGTTTTCAGTTATCAACAAAATAAAAATCATGATGAAATTTAAAATGATTTACATTTAGTAATACTAATACAGGGTTCGAAAAATTTGTATAAAAGCACTCGCCCTTTGGGCGAGTAATTACCGGTACATAACTTCCACTCGCCCAGGTATAAAAAGGTAGTATTTCAAAGAAAATGTGTTAAGAGTGTATAAAATCTTTTTTCAAAGTAAATAGATCTTACATGGCTTAACAGATATGATTCTCTTCATTTGACAAATTGTCCTTTTTCTAATTAAGTACTTAATATGATGGAAAATGTGTGAAAATCTAACCACAACTTTTGTATGCTTTCATTTTAAGTGTTTAGAATTCAAATTCTTGATTGAAATTTTGGTTGCCTGCCATAAAAATCTGGTTACCCACAATGAAAAAAAAATATTTTATTTAATTTTGTTTTTTAAGTCATTGTTATTTTAATAGATAAATTTATATTCAAGATATATTGTCTCTGAATGATGCATTTGCATCTAAATTAACAGTAAATGCATCATTATTATTACTATAATCAACTATTATTATTACTGTTTTATTATTCTACTATGTGTTTAACTAAATAAACATAAATTACAAAAGTAAATTTTCACTATCGTTAGATGAAAACAAGAACTATCCATTTTTATATTTTCATTAAAACTTTTATTTGTAGTATTCAGTAACTATTTTTACTTTTATCATTCACTTACATTCAGATTTAACAACTTCTATACAAACTATAGTGTTATGATTATTTTACCAAATCCTGAAATTCAGGTCCGTTCGGAATTGGATCTTTTCTTTACACACATCCAACTTCCACTTCCTCAACAAACTGCAAGTATAAGCTGTCAACACACGATGTGTTCTGTGACATTTTTGGCCATGAGTTAAAGACTAACGTGTTTAATTGTCAATAAAATAATCATTTAAGTTTCTAATTGTTTATTGTAATGTATTTTGAACTGAAAATAGAAGGAAATGGACCAGTTTCGAAATTTAAAAGGGAAAACAGATTTTCAGTAGGGTGTCAGCACTCGCCACACTGGCGAGTTCATAATGGATATTTACTCGCCCAAAACGATTTTTTACTTGCCAATGCGAGCGGGCGAGTGGATTTTTCGAACCCTGCTAATAGGTTCCTTTACAAACGTACATTTTGTTTAATATTTCAATGAATTTTTATGTCAATGAATGTTTTATTTTTAAAACAACAAAATTTTAACCTCCCCCCCCTCATATTTTTCTGATTTTACAGTATATTTCAACATTAGGGGTTTGTAGCCTTACAATTCTTCTAAAGTGATACAAGAATACATTGTAAAAGAAGATGGCAGTGACCAGTGGTGACCTTTGTACAACAACACTGACTGCATTCACAAGCTCATTTAATTGTAGCACATATATAATTTATTTGCTGTACATATTAGATATATGAAGTCTGGGTTTGAAATCTGGTCCAATGACTCTTGAGACTTTCAAATACAGGTAGTGACTGATTCTATACAAAGGAATCAGCTTTACAAGTTAAGGACATATGTATTAATGATTTGAGATAAGACAGTCACAGTACAAGAAGGTCAAACTAGAAAAATGTTACATTTCTCTGCAACTCCAAAAAAAAGAAAAAAAATGATTCCTCATTTGATCAGTGAACCAGGAATTTAGAAATTTTTACACACCTACAATGTATTATACATGTATATACATTCACATGTGTCATATAATTCTTCCAACCTAAGATTTGGTCATTGTATCAATAAATCAATATATAATTAAAACAAATTGTTATTGTTTACACAACTATCAATTGGTAAAAATTTCATTTCTTTGTACACTGAATGAAGAGTAAAATTTAAGGTATAAACACAGATACCCATACATTTCCCCAACTTTATTTATGTCGTTTAATTCTGTGCAATTTATCTATTGAACATTATTAATTTATATTCGTACCTTGGACACACATCACTCCAAAGATGTTGTAAATGTAGGCAATCATGAGAGGTCCAGACTGGAAAGTGTATAAATAGTTTCAAGAATGTTACTGTTGACATTATATAATTTTACATAATATGTACTATTTAGATACTCATTTGTCTCTTAAAGTCACATTCCTGAGTGTTCTTAAATAAACCTTTCTGTACTAGAGGTCAACAATAATGAAAATTTCCACTTGTCCTACAGGACAAGTAGTATCCAAATCTGCTTGTCCAGATGAAAATATGGCTTGTCCAAAAATCAAGTGCAACATTTAAAGATATTATTTTGTGTTCAAACAAGTATAAATTTTATTGAATTAATTTTTGTTTTTTAACAATTTTACTTGTCCTTTTGGACAAGTGAGAAGTAAGATCTACTTGTCCCAATGCAAAATGGACTTGTCCCAGACAAACCTTAATGTTAACCCTGTATACACACTTAATGTTTATTTGCATATACGTACTTTCGTGGAATTTTAAAATCCCTTTACCAGTTAATTAGTTAATAATTAATCTCAGTGATCGCTCAGCATAGAGATCATGCAGATTATAAACTCTTGAAATACAATGTAGCATGGTGATGAGGATCAGTTTGCCTGAGATTCAAAAGAAATTAACTGTCCATGGTAAAATGGCCTAAACCGATAACCAGCACATCATGTACAAGTGTACCTAAATCTTACATCAAGTATGGTGCTTCAAGCCTTCGATTATACCTTATTGAACAAGACTGACATACCTGTACATTAGACCAAAATTCTGCCCTGATTTAAGTTACTTTTTTTGTGGTAAAATCAGGCTTCGTAGAAAGATTTTTCTCAATACATATTAATCTGTTTAGTGTTTAACTAAGTATTTTTTGTTGTTTTTATCTGAAATTTGGTCAGTTGTTCATCTGATCTATTATTTTAGTTAATCTGTCATCATCAAGTTTTGTCATGACATAATTGAAACTGATTGAGACATGAATTTCAGGTACCAGTTCTCACTTATGTATTCATTGTACATAATGTCCTGGTATGTCCTGGTGACATTATGTATTTTTAAGAAAATCTTATATGCTTGTTGATTGGCTGAGCCTGACAGTAAAGTGGTCAAAGCATGTGACTTTCCATATATGAAAGAGCTTATTACTCTTCAGCCAATCACTAATCTGAAGCATGGTAAGGTTTTCCTTATATGGAATGTCTTTAAACGAAGAAAATTTCAGCTTTACGATGGAATTCCATTAATAATTCCAGTAATACGACAATTTTTTAAAAATAATAACTCCTCCAGAATGTGCAGAACAAGAAAAATATACTTGTCCAAACATCCTGGACAATTATAAATGATATGAGACAAGTAGTTAAGGATAAGTACTCGTCCTTGGTGACAAGTTATTATATCCCCAGCCTGAATGGTCCACTGGGGGCATCTAGTGTTTGGATTGTCCGTCTGTCTGTCTGTTTGCATGTCTGTTTGTTTGTCTGTCTGTAATTCCATCCCACTTACATATAAAGTGCAATATTTCAAGTTTGGATTGTGATACAATGACCAAACTTAGACTGTAAGTTCATCTAAGGGTTGCTCACACTTCATTGACATCACATGCCCTGGGGGTGGGATGGGGTCAAAATGTGAGACATTGCAATATTTGAAGCATACATATTATTTGCCAGCATAGAAATTTGTTGGAACTGGGAGCATTTGTGTTTCACAAACACATCTTGTTGACATTATTTTAAAAATTGCATTCCCAATTAAGTCACAGATAAATGTCATTTAGAGGCTGTTACAGTATGATTTATGTATATTTAAGAATCAATATGTAATTACAAAATATTTGTTCAACTGATCACATACAGATGTAATAACCAAAGCAATAGGTTTACCTGGGTTGATGTCACCAGCTTTAGGTGCAGTTTCACAAATTTTGACTTATGCTATGGACTGATGCTAATTGCCATGAGGGTTCTTTTATTTGTCACACCTACATGTACCACAGACATGATTTTTTTTCGAATTAAATTGGAAATCCGATTTTTTCAACAGCGATGAATCCAGATTTCATGGTAATTGTCCAACTTTTGTTTTATTTTACTTGTTTCTAACAATTGATGCAAAACATGCCTTAATTGGTACGATCGTATTGCCTTATAAAAGACATAATATGAGTGGTTGTACAGTTCCAACATGTATTTCTGGTGTCTTTGATGGAAATTCTCGCAATAATTTTGAGCTCAAGAGATGTCGACTACAGAGTGAAAAATGGATAGCGAATGGGAATTCAAGTTATTTCTGCACCAAGTAATTTTGGCACTTGTAGTTGTACAAATAAGTTTGACACATGTACAAGTTTATTAAAACTTGCTTACAAGTATCGAAATACAACGGTACTGAATTTACCTGATACCTGCCTACATAAAGAAGCTATTTCTATAGCTTAAAATTGGTCTATATCGGGGCAGAATTTCAGACTACCTAGCTTGCAATAAAGACACCAACTACTCCTTGGAAGTCGGAAATACATGTACCTATACAGAATTCTAGTAATTTCGGGATTGAGTAATTTTGACATTGAGTAATTTCAGCACTTCTGTAATTAACATCTTGACACTTGTTCAAGTAACTTCAGAACCTATCTTTTCAGCTTCAGTTATTTTGGACACTTGAACAGGTAGTATATGCAGCTAATATTGACTAAGATTAATCAATTTGAATTAAAATTTATGAAATCAATTAATATTTCATGATGAATTTAAATCCCTATGATAATTCTTTTCCTTCTCATAAAACTTGATGTTTTAATTTCGTAAAGATAAGTTAAATTTAGTGCCAATTATTAATTATTATGACCGTACATGTCTTAGATGGATTTGAAGACCTTAGTTTGTACACCTTATAAAACCTCTGAAATTAAAAATGTATGGTTCTCGGTTACCATCCAGGAGTCGAAGTCCCGATGTTTCAAACTTTTGTAGGTGGTCCCTTGAACTTCAACTCATCGAAGTTCTACTGTATATACATTTAGTGAATTACATAGGTGTACTGTATATTTGTATGAATACTACATGTACATGTTTGTACAGTGTAATATTTGTATATTTTGTATATATTTCCTTAGTTTATGTATCACCTTCTAAAAATGAATTATACTTTAGCTTTTTAGAGTTAGTAGATAGGATCTTTACTTGACAGAAATAGACTGATACAAATATTTACAGATTTATGTTTCGTTCTGATTGTTATCAATACTTTATCATAAAGAACTCCTCTTTCAAAGTCACTGTTGTCATTGTACACAAAATGGTGTGTTAGTGAGAAAGATCTGTTACGAGCATAAACATTTATATGCTTTCATCAATTTATGTGCATACATGTATCAAGGTATTTTTTTATCTCTCACTATTGACTAAAGGAATCAATATTTACAGTATCTCTATCAGTTCAACATCACACATGCAGTTGTATGCATGCACACACAGACTCATCATATGCATATACAAGTACCGATACCTGAGCTGGTGTGTCTCTTGTGTGAAACAAATCCAAGCTTAAGAAGTTTGATATCGTGATGAGAAAATAATCTCACAATTTGTACATGTACTATAAACCACAGATATTTCATCAACATCGATCATTGGTATTTGTAAAAGATTTGCATCTTTTGTCATTGTAATGAAACTTTTATGTTTTATTTTCAATTATTTGGTGTTTTTTTGCGTAATTCCTAAATCTATAAAGTTTTATTACTCAGTGACAGAATGTTTAGTGCATGATGGGATTATAAAAATATTTAGGTTAACATACATGGGCCTGTACACTGATTGATATCTTATGATTTATTTCACTTTTCACACCATCAATGCAAACATAATCTTGATGAATTCATTTTAGCTCACTTTAACAGTTGAGGAGAGCTTATACATTTTGTATGTTTTGACTCCTGCATCAGTAAAAGAATGGTTGATATGAGGTCAGGTTTACCTGCTTCTATTGCTAATACATGTATGTGTACAACAACAGAACTTTTATGGTATATTATATGTCTTATGATTTTAAGTACATCTCATGCTTCAATATGTTAGATATCAGGAAATATCAGTTTTTCATCTACTTTTTAGACATTTTTTACTTCTTCTGCATACAGTCAAATTTGTCTATAAAGGCCTCTTAGGGGAACAGACAAAGGTGTCTGTTATAGACATTTGGCATTTACTAAGAGGTTATTCATTATAAAAAAAGTTAACAAAGGTTATGTTTGAATGGCCTTTTTAGGCAGGTGTCCTTTATACAGAGCTGGCCCTTAATGCAAGTTTGACTACATGTACATGTAGTTGTATAGCCATAGTTGACAAATTCTTGTTTTTTACCTGGAATATTATTTTTGAGGGTTTTTAGCTAAATATTTTGATATCAAAATCTCAATATGCCCTATTCCTAATTCACCTCATCTGTTCTGTGACACCTAAATGCATCCAGTACAAGTGCTAAGTCTGGCACCAGGTTGTCTGCCCCACACTCTTGTTAACCAGTCTTTGGTAATTCTGTCGTCAAACCAACCATTTTCACGTACCTTTCGGGATGTTCAATTTTGGCATGGTCTTTCTTTTAAATACAACATAGGTCGGAAGCATTCCTCCATCAGCTGTACATGCCAGCATCACTGTAAATCAATTTTTTTCAATCCCAGTGGTTTTCATGGCGACAGTTTTTGACCCTTTAATCTCAATAGTACCATCAGATGGCATATCGAAAGTTAGCAGTGTCTGGTCAGCGTTACCTATCTGTGAAAGATTATAGTTATATTTTTTACTTATGTTGATTATATAGCTTTGAAACTCTGTAAGTTTGTTTTCATAATCAGCTAGAAGCTTCTGGGAAATGTGTGTGCGACGGCGAATCGATAGGCCATGACACTGCATAAACTGGTAACACCAGTCAATTGATCCCCTGAAAATTCGGAGGTTAATAAGGAACGGTTTATCATGCCTATATATACTATTAAGAATGGCTTGGATTTTATAAAGTGAGCACACATTATTACCTTTGATAAAGCATTAATCTTTTTTATCCCTTTGTTTCAATAATTACGCTATATACGCGTATTCTGGATATATAGATCGCTTGTGTACCAAGTGCTCGCTGCTAATTAAAATTGTTACAAACTTTTATGTCGCCAATTTCCGCAAATATGATCTATTTCAAATGTTGCTCTAATACATACTATTAATAAATATATAGGCTACCACACCAGCAAAAGCAAATGATTGTGCTGTGATTAACGGAAATTAATTTTACAAAGACTTCAATTGATGTTTTGATATTTCTTTTGTTATTTATTTCATATCATTAATTTGTTTATCATATCCCTTATCTAATATCTCGTATATTTATATCTATAATAAATATTTATCTATTTCTTTCAAATACCGATCTGAGAATTTTAAAAATATTTCCGATCGTCAAACTGCACTAATACACAATAATAATCAATCTCGCGACGATTTTCAACCATACGGCCGTGGAAAAAAGTTGATGCGGATTATACGCACAAACTCCTTTTTTCTCCAAGATCTGATGCTGAAATGGGGGGTTCGGATAATACATAAATGCGGCCGATTACAGTATTATGAATGATAATTGATAATTTAGTCATCTGACGAAAGTTCATGATGCCTAACATGTCACTCTGTTGTACAAAGGTACAGGTGAATTATTAAAATTTGCATTTTGCAAATCTTTCACTCAAAGCATTTATCAATATTTTCATTGCAATGTGTGAAATTAGAATGATTCTGTTTTCCATTCTTTTTTGGTGATAACATGATCCACACAGAAACTACATGTACATGCATATTTTAGATTCATTCTTAATTATGCATTTAAGGGACAAAATGGTAATGAATAATAATACATGTACATGTATGTAGATTTACTTTCATATGGTACTGAAAACATTATTCTTTAACCTTCTGCAATTCTGCAAAAATCCCATTCGTTTGTATAAAATAAATCATAATTTATAATTAGATACATGATGTACATGTGTATCAGACTTGATAGTTAAGACAAAGGTTGAACAATGGTATTCTACTTGCAACCAGATTTCTGTTAACTGTTAATGTATCAATTTGATAACAAAATTATCTCAAAAGTTTTTATTAAAGCCTGGTGTAACCTAGGCCTCACAATTCAGATTTACATGGATATTTACCATTGGGCACAGTTAAACTACATGTACCTCACAATCTCAATCTTAGGTTCATGGTCTATGTAAAAATGTACATCTACTACGATTTTTTAACCTAATGGTATTTTGGTATTTAACTGTTACTGGTAACACATTTATTTTCTCTTAGATTTTTTGTATATTGCATATTTAATTTTAACCCAATTTGAATTTTTTATATTAATATGAATTTGAAATTTTTTTTTTGAGTCTGGTGTTCTCTTAGCATGATTTGAACAATAGACACAACAGTTAGCATTTAACAAACATTAATACAGACTACAATGTATGTGTGCATCTACTTTGTGCTATGCTGTAATGTTTGTAATGATACATGTACAGAACATTAAATATTCAAGTGATGTCCTCAACAATATTTCAAATCACCAGTGTGCTGTATTTGTACAGTACTTTATCGCATTGCTGTATTTGTACAATGTACATGTCCTGTATATGTGCTGTATTTGTACAATGTACATGTACTGTATATGTGCTGTATTTGTACAATGTACATGTATTGTATATGTGCTGTATTTGTGCAATGTACATGTACTGTATATGTGCTGTATTTGTACAATGTACATGTACTGTATATGTGCTGTATTTGTGCAATGTTCATGTACTGTATATGTGCTGTATTTGTACAATGTACATGTACTGTATATGTGCTGTATTTGTACATGTACTGTATATGTGCTGTATTTGTACAATGTACATGTACTGTATATGTGCTGTATTTGTGCAATGTACATGTACTGTATATGTGCTGTATTTGTACAATGTACATGTACTGTATATGTGCTGTATTTGTACAATGTACATGTACTGTATATGTGCTGTATTTGTGCAATTTTCATGTACAATGTAGTTTATCTGTGCTGTGTTTGTACAATGTATATGTACTGTATCTGTGCTATATTTGTACAATGTATTTGATCCACCAGTGTATAATGTACATGTAATGTATCTATGCTGTATTTGTACAGTGTACATGTACTACATGTGTCGTAATTGTACATGTACTGTATCTATGCTGTATTTGTACAGTGTACATTTGTAATGTTTTTTTGTTTTTTTTTGTGTTTTTTTTTATACTGAATGTGAACAACATGGTAAACATAATTGTGAAATCTTTGCTCAAAATAGTACATTTGTATTGGGAATGGGTCCTTTGATTTGCATATTGATCATATTAAACCCTGTTATTTGTAAGATGTATTTGATCCACCAGTGTACAATGTACATATACTATGTACATGTATGTGCTGTATTTGTATAATGTACACTGTATTTCTCCTATATTCATTATTTGTAGTTGTGTCTGTGCTGTATTTGTGCTGTATGTGTGCATATTTAAATGAAACAATCACAAATTCCACTCACTGGTGATTCAAATATTCAGTGCTATTTATAGAGGGGAGGAATTTTTGGTTCACATACATATAACTTGCATCATTTTCTTTATACAGTGGTGCTGTGGTCAAAGCTGATAAACATAAAGGCATATAGATAATATGTACACTACATGCACACAGAATACATGTATGCGTCATGTAATACTCCAAACAAATTTCTTCTGGTATATGATGAAGAGAGAAAGATACATTTGCTGCACGTAAAATGTTCTTACAAAGTCATCAAAGATTGCAGATTCTTCTTTATACTTAAACTTCTATATCAGATATATTGTAGATAAGAATTGAGATTTATTCTGTAGACGTACAGGTGCACACACAGACACACACAAAGCTGCATCCTTAATGTCAGTGCTTTAATTGATTTAGATACTGCAGTGCAGTGAAATGTGTGCAGTCTCTACTACATGTATATGTACACGTAATACAGATTTTTATATCTCTCAGGATTTAATTCATTTTCACCTCCTGTTTATCATTTTAGGTGAAATAAAATAGTATGCTTTCATTTCTTTTTAATTTCTCATTCATTATAAATTTCATGTACCGGTACATACTACATGTATATTGTATGCAGAAGAAATAAAAAAAATTTAAAAATCAAAATTGGTTTTTCTATGTATATAATATTTACATTTTACAAATGAACTAAATGCACTTTACTGGCTTTAGTGAACTGATTTACCTGTTTGTTAGTATTTTGTACAGTCAAACCTGTTTTAAGAGACCATATATGGGAAGAAGCTAAAAGGATCACATATGACAGGTGGTCTCTTTATTCAAGTTAAAAAGTATATATTAATATATGTTGGGAGCCACACATTAAGGTCACATAAGACAGGTGGTCTCTTAATTCAGTGGGTCACTTAGGCAGCTTAAACTGTATTTAACTTTTTAGGATTTAGGTACAAATGTATCTTGCACTTGGATTTAATTTTGAAATGTATTTATTTTTCAAAAACAAGGTTTTACATGTTTATATATTAATACACGTAGATTTAAAAAAAGAGAAAGTAGCAAGGATAAAGAAATGCAATTAAATTTTTGACGATATTTAATTATGATAGAAAAGTAGCCAGAGGGATATCTGTAAGAACACTGTTTTAAACCAGCTCCTATGTGTAGTCATACGGAAAGCACTGAAAACCAATGGACATATGAAAATTATGTACAAATGCAGTAACAAAACATAAACCTGCAACAATTTACATCTCTGACATTATAACATGATGCCACTGTACCTGTTAACTCATCAACCCTTGAGAAACATTGAGCTCTTCTCAAAGTTAATGACTTAAGCAAGTCCAAATGTGTTTTTAGGGGTGAATGAGTCAACCTCAGAAATGTCACTAATGATATGACCTTATCTTGAAAAGTTCCAAGATGGATGAAAATGTTATGAAAATATAAATCAGGGATAGAAATTTAACTGCAATCAAGGAGACACCTGTGCAGGATTTTTGGAGCCCAGTTGCATGTCTGGAAGCCCAGACACTTGCTCTTCCTGTAACATGCTATTTAAAGAATCCTACTACAAATACATATTTTAATGTAGTTCATACACTAGCTACATGTAGCAAGGTATACTCAGTTTACAAGAATATCAGTTGAAATTTGTGAAAGTGCAAGATAAACCCCCAAATTTTCAGTAGCCACCTGGGCTAACACACTGAAATCTACTAGCCCAGCTATGTCTTTACTCGCCATGGGCTGCTGGGCCCCTGGGTCCCCTGCTTATTTCTATCTCTGTAAATAATTTAGGCAACATGGATTCTAAAAGTTATTTTTATACTATTACTTTGATCACTATATTTATGTTTTCTTTTTTTTTCAGTACATTTATGTACCTGAAATTTTTGATGGTTTGGGCTTTGGTACTGATGGCGGACTTTATCTTGGAATTCCGATTTGAATATTTGTGGCCATTTTGGCTTCTTGTCAGAAGTGTTTATGACTCATTTAAATACCAAGGACTTGTAAGTTGATTTTTATTATTAATTTCATGCGTTAATTATTTAATTATGTTTTAAACATATCTCCGTTGGAACATACATGTATTGTTTTTTTCCACATGTATCTACATCTGTTTGGGTAAATAACATTGGTTGAGAAACATGCTGTGCACATATATTGTCTTTGATTTTACCCCATTAATTAATGGAAAGATTATGACAGCATGTCCTGCAAAAGGAGATACCTATTTGGTACAAAAGAAAAATTTATTTGGTGTAGATCTACATATTCTTTTTCCACATTTTATTTTATCAAATTACATTGTACAAATGTTAAGCAGATCTCACACTTAAATTTTCCTCTACCAGCAGAGGCAAATTACGGACAAGCCGGCCCTAGGACAACTCGGCCCATTTATAGGACAACTTGGCCCTGAATATATGACAACTCAGCACCATATACATGTATTAGACAAGTTGGCCCTAAAAGTTTGTATAAATTGTATAATGTTCAGGGCTGAGTTGTCTCAATTTCAGGGCCAAGTTGTCTCAGGTTCAGGGCAGAGTTGTCTTACTAATGGGCCAGTTTGTCCTGGTCTGAGATGTCCTAGGGCCGACTTGTCCGTACACCAGCAGAGACATCCCACATCCCCCACCTCTGTAAGTTTTTCTGGATTCCAGATCACAAAATAACCAATTTCATTCATTTATGATATTTATATCTTTTTTTCGAACTCAGATGGGGCCTCCGTGGCCGAGTGGTTAGAGCATTGCGCTTTAAATCACAAGGCCTCTCACCTCTGGTTCGAATCCCGCTAGGGTCATTTCGAATTAAGTGGGAAAGTTTGCCAGTTTTCTTGCGGAAGGTCGGTGGTGTTTACCCGGGTAACAGGGGTTTCTCGTCCACCAATAAAAACTGGACACCATCATATGACTGAAGGATTGTTGAGTATGGCGTAAACAAAAAATCAAATAAGATCAAATCAAAGCAAACTCAAATTCTGTTATTTAGGATCAATTAAGGGTAGACACCAATAAAGTGGCTAAATATCAGAATAAATGAAATCCTTCAACATAGATTTCTTATTTCTACTTAAGTCAAAAATTACATTGTGATCCTGGACATTGATCTAAGCAAAAAGTTAACATTTGAGATTAATGAATTTCAGTAATGAAAGATTGACTTTGCTGTGTAGCATGTTGTACAATTGAACTGTTAACATTCTGACAACATGTATGTGAGACTTCATCTGTCCAGAATGTCTCTCAGAGTTGCTAAAATAATGAATGAATTTCATCCTTAACTATTACAGGCATTCTCAGTTTTCTTCGTCTGCATAGCTGTCACATCAGATGTCATATGCTATCTCTTTATTCCTGTTCAGTGGTTGTTTTTTGCTGCCAGTACATATGTATGGGTCCAGTATGTTTGGCATACAGGTATGAGTTAAAGTATTTCAATGATTCAAATTGTACCTTTATGTTTGTAATTAACAAAGTTACACACTGCCCATTTTATGTACATTTGTTTGCCAGTTTACTTACTGAAGGCTGGTGGTCTCTTCCTGGGTAACCAGGTTCTCTCCTCCAACATTGAAAACTGGCCTCCACTATACAACTGAAAAATTTGTCAAGAGTTGCGTAAAATTTCTATATTCAACTGCAGTGCAAAGCAGTGTTGCATACTGCACAGGTGTATCGAACTCTGTATCATAACTATAGTATTACACATGCATGTAATAAATTTATATACAGGCTTACTGTACATGCAACTGGTATTTTACATTTTACGCATTGGATAATAAATATAATTGGAAATTAAGATTCTCTGGATATGATTAAAGGAATTAACATTTGTATCACATGATGATCAGATGAAACATGAAATTAAAATGCAATTATTTTGTCTTTTACAGAGAGAGGCATGTGTCTTCCAACAGTGTTATTATGGTTACTGTTTGTCTATATAGAAGTATCAGTGCGGCTAAGAGAATTAAAAAATTTACCGTTTAACCTAGATTTATGTAGACCATTTGCAGCACATTGGTATGTTGTTGTTATTTTAAGACAACCACAGATTGACAAAAACAACTATAGGTGTACCAAGGTGAATTGGCACATGTTTTTAAATACAATGAGTCTAAATTGAATTGTAACAGAGGTAACAAACATGTTTTTGGTAACACAAATATTAGAGTTAAAGTAAAACATGAAGTCACATTTTACCTGTGCATTACTATTTTTGGAAAATACACATAGACCATATTGTTTTGGTTTTTACAGAACCCAGATGTGCCACTTTACCTTGTTAGACCTGTACAAATATATGTAAGACACTGACCATTCACACAATCTCACTTAAATGTGATCATTCATGCAATCTCACTTAAAAGTGACCATTCACTCAATCTCACTTAATTGTGACAATTGTGACACACTCACACTAAAATGTTAAAGTAAGACCTGAAACATTTTCTCAGACATTTACAGTTCAACACTTAACCAACCCCATTTCTTGAGGAAAAAATGTCACACTATAGCCTATCTTGTGTGTGTGTGTATCTATATATGTATATATACATGTATGTGTGTGTGTATATATATGTATGTGTGTGTGTGTTTGTGTGTGTGTATGTATATATATATATATATATATATATATATATATATATATATATATATATATATATATATAATATGTCTTAACATGATATATTATAAAATTTATACACCTTGAAAAGATGATATACATTTCAACAATTCTGCATCTTGTTATTTTTTATTTGGATCAAAGGTATAAAAATATTATTTCTGTTTCTCAGTGAGTCACTCATTTGTATGTTGATAATATGATTCATTTTTGAGGTGTGGATTTTAGAAATGACATTGCTGATTTAAATTAACAGCAGAAAAGTTTTGGAAGATTACCGATTATCAATGAAAGACATGGCAATACATATGCATTTATCATTCCATGTAAAATAATTTGTCAAAATTCTAAGTAGCAAAAGAATAGTAAAATATTCCAAATAATTTTAGTTTAGTACGATGATTGTACGATTATTCTACACAACTCTATGGTGTGAAAAAAATTAGCTGTGAGTGTAAGCAAACCTTACAGGCAGTGTCCTGGCTAAGTAGACATTGGTTTTACTGAATATTCACGTTTCGTTTTTCACGTAATGCAATCCAATGGTCATACTTGAATCCAATTACATTTTGTTTGTTTTAAGCTTGATGCTCGGTATTTGTCTATGTCATTTCCGTATCAAATTAGTAAATTCAATTCCAACCACATGTTTTTGGCATCACTTCAGTGTCAATGAGTACATGTTTTTTGAGCATGTTGGTTCAGGGAAGTCTGTGCCACTCTCAGTGTCACACATTTGCCCTTAACACACTCGGTCATTGTTAAAATAAGCTTTTATTTTATTATGTGTTGTAGAGATATATATTTACTTTTAAATTACAACATGGGATTGTTTTTGGAAATGATAAATGATTTATTGCTGACATTGATATTTACTAGACCACGTATGACAATTTTTTATTGGGTCGAGATATCCAGTAGTGGTACATGTGAGATGAAGGCTCTCCGAATGTTTGACCCAGAGTCCACTTGCATACAGGTTGATTACATCACATCAGAGAAATGCTGTCTTGCAAGACATAGATTATTTCATATCAGAAAATCCAAGTTAATGGGTTAAACTCACAATAGATTTAGGTATTTTTGAGTTAGTAAATATTTTGATTTGTATTGAAGTGGTTTAATGTTTGTTAGCATATTTTAAAAAAATTGCTGTTGCTGACAGCTGATATTGCTTTAATATCTTAAGTATGTACGTTATGCATTATGGTTTCTTACAGTTTTGGTACTTTTGTTGAAAAATGAGAACCTAAGCAGTATGAGAGACCTAAGTTTGACCTGGGACCCTATGGGGAAAACAGTCAATACTCCATTATTTAAGAACCATTTTTTAAAATTATGCTAAATAGTGTAGATATATTGTATATTATGTGATTACCATTAATGTATGTTGTTACTTTCATGCCCATTGGTTGAAAAATTGGGTCACTTTTGTTCAAGAACCACTGAGCAAATTGACACTTGATACGGCAGGTACACTGTATGTTACTTGGTTTTTGTGAGAAACTTTAGAACTCCTTTAAACAGTAACTTAATCTTGTTGAAACAAGAACACTCAACAAATTGTTGCCAAGTGATACAGATATATTGTAATGTATGTTCTGTGCTGACTGTATGTGGTTACTTGAATGCTCATTGGTTGAAATATGAGGTTAATTTTATACAAGAATCACCAAACAAATTGACACTTAATACAGCAGACCCACTGTACATTGCATGATATAATTGCAAGTATTGTTTCTTGGTTATGTATGTATCAATGTTCTTTACCTTTCACTAAACCTTATGATAATCATAAATTAAACATACTCATATGCCCATTTATACTTAGCCAAATATAAGCATAGGTATAAATGCACACTTATGTACATGTACATTTGTCCAGATACATGTACATTCATCATTTCATAATGAAGATATATTTTTGAATGCACACAGCTATGTCTTTATTTACTGATATGCGTACTACTGCATAATGTACATTGCTTTTATCAGTGTATGTATATATTTGTATTTCTATAAACTTAATTTGTTTTATTTAAGCTGATATTGATTTCTGTTCTGTTTTCAGCATTGGATACCCAGTTGTCACATTAGGTTTTGGTTTTAAAAGTTACATATCTTATAAAATGAGGCTGGTAAGTGTGTGAACTTAAGTTTTTGACACTCAAATGTTCAATTCTAGGTCACCAGGGAAAGTGGTACTTGAAGTAATTCTGCGTACACAATCTGTATTTCCTGAGTCTACTCAGTATGTGTAGAGGACAAATATTTCCTGTATTTAAACTTATCATAATGTAATTGAGTCCATTATGTACATTATCAATTATAATCATAAAAATGAAATATTCTTGGAATTTGACAACAACAATTATTGTACCAGGTTTTAATGATTCACTTAACTCGCCAACCCCTGAAAAACAATGGTGGACTCTTCTGTAAATCAGTGACTTAGACTAGTTAGTCTAAATGTGTCTTTAGAGGTGAATGGGTTAAATTGTGTGTGGTACACATGTTTTATGTTATAAAAAAGTTTTTTGTCTGATACACAGGTTTGTGAATGCTCTAAGTTGTTTCCTCATTATCAGAGTTGAATTATTCATTATATTGTGGTCATGATTTTTGTGTGTTTAATTTTTTACAAAAATGTCATCACCAATCTTAATCTACATGCAAAAAAAAAAAAACAGAAGAAAAACCTGAATTATGATTACAACACATACACGTAGTACATATAGAATACTTGCTGCACTTTCGATTTTGCTTATGTTGATTAATCGTGTGGTAAATTTAACCATAACTTCCCTGGGCATCTGAATGATATAAGCATCTGATGGGCAATATTTCCAAAGTGCTCATAAACTGGTCAATTGTAATTCTGTATGGCCATGATGGTTGAATTTTGAATTTTACTGTTTACATTGTACCTACATGTATTTACATACCATTGTGAAATTTTGCCCAGGAAAAAAAAATTTGTTAGAGGGCACCTGTTACTTCAGAAATTTGTTTATCCCAAGCCATGTTGATGTATTATGTCAGATCTGGGCATTTTGTGTATATCTATTTTTTTTTTATTATTTTCAGCGAAAGCAGAAAGATGTTCAAAAAGAAAATGATATTTACTTCAATTTAATACAACAAGCACTGCCAGAAGAATTACAGAATCAGTATGTTGAAAAACGTAAAGGTTTGTTTCAGTTTTGTTTGTTTAGATAAGGGAAAAGGATATTATGTCAGTCAAGTCATGAACATTAATTCATAATATAAATTAGGCAGCCTTCAATAGTGATACATGAATTATGTCTAATGCAGACCTGCCTACCTGCATGCTTTTGGTGTACCATAATCGGATGTGTATAATCCGCATTTATGTATTATCCACGCCCCCCCATTTCAGCATCAGCTCTCGGAGAAAAAATGGTGTTTGTGCTTTTAGGTCTAACCCAAGTCTGGTTTTTTTCTACATGGTCATTACTGGGGCATTAGTATGACCAAAAATCAAACTAATTTTAAATATCAATCCTAAGATCGGTATTTGACAGAAATAGATAAATATTTATTAAATAAAAGAAAATATGATACTATGAGATTTGAAATAAATGTAAAACTACAAAATGGGAATCTGAAGTACAAAACTACAAGATACTACATATGCTGTTCCATGTTACTCCCTTATTTACAGTTACAGTATGGCGGTTCGCTTTGTCATCTACAAGCGCGAAATAATCACTAAAATTCGAGTTGAGATTGTTAATATTTTCGATAATAGCATAAAACTCTATGATGAAGGTAACCAGGACACACAGGTGCTGTACTATTCTGTTTCCCATGGATATTCTATCCTTAAAGCTATGCCTGGTTACCAATCAGCAATCAGAGAATGTGATAGTCTGAGTGTCACTCGCTGACCAACTTTGCAATGAGCTATTTATAGGAGATTTGTAAACTGAAATACACATGCACACACACTGAAGACAAGATTCATTTATCAAACATTTATTCACCATCACTGTAGACAATAAACACATACGGAAAGCAATGGAGAAATAAATTGACTCCAACATCATGATTACAATACGCAAAAAATTGGCCAAATAAAGGCAAGTTTACCATCCAACATCAAATCTTCTGCACTGTTTTTTTTTTACTATAGTCCCATGGGAAAAAAAGCCCAAAAAACCTGTTGTACTGTATTATCCGCACCCTCATCCCTGAGACAAATTTTAGAGTGAAAAGAGTGCGGATTATACATGGCCTTTTTTTTTTGGTTTGAAAATATGCACTATGCTTCATAATTTCAAAAAAAACCAAAAAAAAAACCAACAATGATAACCACAGTTTCATATGTTATCGATCAAATTCAACTATACATTAACGTCCTCAAGGCATTTTTATAATATCAGAGACATCTTATTTTAAAGTACTCCAATTAAAACACATTCATGGTGGAGATCATAACCTCATTTTAAATTGTAAATGGCCATCTTATGTCAAATGTCACTGGTAAGAATAGTTAAGATCTACTTAAAACATAAATTTATGCAAAGAAGGAAACCACACTTTTTCTTCAGAAATGACCCTTTTTAGCGAAAGAAACTATGCTCCATTAATGACTTTAGGTAGGCAGGTCTGCTTATGTTAACCTTTCTGGGTATATATATTTAGATTTTTAAAAATTAAGTTTACATATCAAAGTTTTGAATTTTGGTATGTACCATATGTAATCTGCACACCCATGTAATCTGCGCACCTATGTAATCTGCGAACCCTGTTTTGTAGGCTGAAAATCTTGAAAAAAGATTATCCCTATGTAATATCTGCACTTAAAAAAATTGCTGATATCGGTAATCATGGCTTCAAACCAAGGTACAAGAAGCCAGTATTTGTATAAAATGAAATGATGTTCAAAGTATATTTACAATGAACATCGATTATCTTACTTCATAATTACATTAAAAAGAGTGATTTCTGTAAATAAACATGGTTTCTATTGTTCATTGTCTGCATGATGAATACTCAAAGCTTTCACTTTCTTTGTTTAATTAAAGCTGACATTATACACTCTGTTCTTAAAAAGTACCTGTCCATTATCAATTACGTTTGTCATATTAATAATGTGATTTTTTTCATCATGCTGATATAATTTATGTAGTCAGCATTTAAAGTGATAAAGTAAAACATCATATCAAAAGTAAAAATATACTTTCAAATTGAAAATTTAATACCAGTATTTGTAATGCACGAACTTGTTTGTCCAACATTCAAAAAATAAACTTAAATCTGTGCTGCCATCTCCTATCAGTGGCTTATCTGGTATCAGACGATAATCAGACAGTTAATAATTAGGCATGCCCTAAATAAAAAATCCATAATGACTGCTGGTATCAGTTACTCAAGTATAATCCGAATACAAAATGCCGACACGGAAATGGCAAAACACGTGGTTTTTGAAAATCGTGATTGAGGTGCCAGTTAATGTGTATTTCTTTTCAATGGCGACAAGATAAACTTAGTGACTTAAACTTAGTAACTGGACTAGCAATCTTGTATCAGTCAAGGCAAATTGAGTTCTGATTTCAAGCGGCAGACAATGTGAGTCAATGTTATCAATCTTTAATCAAATCTAAAATCTAGTCAGTAATGGTTTAATTGACCTCGGACAGAAAGAACATTTGGTCTAGTTTAACTATGATATCACATAAGCTGACTGAAAACGTTTAATTTTTTATATTTATTTTTATAAGTAACTCGCAAATTTGTTTTGCTGGATGTTAAAAAATGGTCACCAGCGGGACATAAACTGAAAATAAAATATGATAATTTCCCACACCCATGTGCGCACCCACAATTATGAATATCATTTTAAAGTGAAAAAAGTGCACACATTACATAGGTTTTTATGGTATTTATTTCTCTTAAATTGTAGTTTTGCATTAAGTTTTGGACATTGATTATGGAAATTGAATTCGAAAGATGGGAGTAGGGAGGGGACAAATTATTCATGTCATTAAGTGATATGGTCATTCAGTACTGATGTATAGATTACAGATGTATCAAAAATTGTGTTTTTCCTTTTATGAAAACAATCATGAAATAAAAAATCATCAATAACACATTTTTTCTAATATCTTAGTTCTATTATGAATACAAAACATCAAAAACTGAATGCAAAATGCTCTCCAGGTTCAGTAACTGGGCCTGTATAACACATTAACTTAATCACTTGTAATTTTTAGAAGCTGTGTTTCCAGGGGAGCAGTTTTTATCATTGTTTACAAATATTTTGGTTTCTGTATTCACAGCTTTACCGTCAAAATCAGAGGAGGAAGTAATCTCAAATGGAGAGGCAGGAGGCAAAAAGTCCAACAAAAGTGAAGAGGAAAAAGAAACAAAGAAATCAACATCCAAAGTTACAGATATAAATGAAGATGATGAAATAGAATATATAGAACAAAGTGTACCAAAGACTTCTTCCAAGGCTGATGTGAACAGTTTCGATGAAAGTGCTGATAATTTTGTAAACAATCAACAAGTGAAGTCATTTAAATCTTCAAACAGTGTAAATAAAACAACAAATAACAGTAAACTAAACAGTAGCAAGGAGAATAGCAACAAGAAGGGAAAGAACTATAGTAAAGATGTCAATCCCGCCACATTTAGTAATAACAAAGATGAAGTCATATCACGGTGAGTTCTTGTGAGATGTACTGAAAAACCACACTGTAAGCTTAGAAACATGTCAGAAATTGAAGTGTTGCTATGATAGTATTTCTAGTCATTCTTTACCATTTTCTTGGATTTTTGTCATGTCGTGCAATCAATTTTGTTTCTGCATGTTACTCTATCTATAATGTCAAAAGGGCCTCGTTGGTCGTCAGCGTGGGTTCAAGTCCCACTGGAAACTAAAGCTCATTTTTGTTGTCTCTTCCCAGGTACATTGTAATTGGATTCTCTACCTCCAAAATTAAAAACTGGTCGCCACCACATGATTGAAAAATCATTGAGTGTGCCATAAAACAGTGAAATGCAGAATACAAAATATGTCAAATAGAGGTGCCGCCTGTTTTTTATGTAGTTTGAATCCCATGGCTATTTTGCCAAAATAACAACCCCTTTCAGTACTGTTAGTACTTTGATTTTTTATAGATGATCCTTTAATTGGATGAAATTGTTATAATTCTTTTTAGATAATCCCAGTCTTTTTATACCTTACCAAGAGACATTACAGTTTTACCATACTTAAAAATTCAAATCATTTGACAGATTACAGAAGATTTGTAGGAAATTGTAAAATTGGGGATAGGGGACTGTAAGTTGTGTCTGCATCTGCATCTACATCAGTCAATGGGTTTCATGGGTAGGGAACATGTATTGATTTATCAAAAAGTACTGCACAGATTTTTTTCCACGAGCCATTGCATGTATATTCCATGTTTTTCAAAAATTGAAAAACAATCCTTAAATATTCTAAAAAATATTTTTTTTTTTAATAAGGTAATCTCTATTTTTTAAAGTAATGTAAAAAAAAGATCATCATTGTACCAAAGACAATTAAATAAGTCTGAAGTTTTCTGTATCAGTTTCTGATCACAGCAGGTATTGAAACTATATACTGTGCTGAACACAAAATGTGATAATTCCTTAATCATGTCAACGGTTCAGAAATATTAAATTGACACGTTTTACAGTTTAATTGTAAAATACTGGCATGATTGGTCAGATCATTATCAACCATTCTTAAATAACACATGGCAATAAACACATGCATTAATTGTTAATACCAATTAACACATCTGAAAAATCCAATCTAACACTTATCGACTGAGTCAAATATTTAATGGTTAAATTTAATCATCAGTACACCAGATAAGCTGCTTATTTGCGTGTTTTATGCATAAAATTTAAATGGATATGCAAGCAAATTAAAATCCATGCGTAAGATACCCAATGCAAATCAAAACTAAAGCGTAAAATTAAACACATTGGATCTGAAACCTACTGAGAGATAAAATATGAGTTCACTCATTCTGAATGGAGTTTGGTCATAATGTGTGTTAAAGCTCTGTAGTGATAATACAGTGAAGCTGACCCAAACCCAGATGTTTAAATTGTGGACTTACATTGTACAGACAGTTAAATACAGATTATTTAATGGTAATTTAGCAACCAAACCTTTAAAGTAAAATCAATGTCAGTTGTCATATGGCAACAATATACCCACTCGACAGAAATTTTGTGGGTAAAAATACCCACTGGATCTGGAAATGATGGGTATTATACCCATGTGCTCAGAAAGTTATCTGGAGCACTGAATCATTATGTGTTTTTCAGACTGCATAATGTTTTGTTTTTTTTCATCTGCTCACTCAGCCTGTTGGCATAAATAGGTCACCTGAGTTGAAGACTTATATTAACGTTTACATATTTTCAACTTCTCAAGAATCAGTGGGCTTAGCCCCCCCACTTTTTTTGAAAAGATAGGCATAGGTGTTGAAAATTGGGGCTTAGCCAATGTTTTAAGTTGGTTTAGCCCCCCCACTTTGGCGTGTGTGTGTTTTAAGTTGGTTTAGCCCCCCCCACTTTCAATTTGCTTCCGACGCCTATGTAAATCAAACTTGGATGAAAGTATCCACATTTGAAACCACATTAAAATATTGAATAAAAAGGGGCTAGGACCTATTATGACCCTAAAAAGGACAAAATTTGCTGTATCTTTTTTTTTTCACATGAACCAATGATCAGATGTTTGTCAAATTTTATATACATAATTGTTATGTCATTATCTACGAACTTTGCAGATGTATACTAAATAAATTCCTAAAATAGCCACTAGGGGCACTTTTTGTTTACAAAGATAAATTAGAAAGCTATCAGGAATTATCTAAAGATCATTATGACAAAGTTTCAAGGTCATTAAGTCAGAGGTCACAGGCATCTGAGTAAACAGAAAAATATCATAAGTTCTTTATAAATTTTAGACAAAGAATCAATTGTTCAATTTAACCAAACTTAGCTGAAACCATCCTCATGTGAAGCTGCATATTTGCAAGTGAAAAGGGACTAATACCCATAGGGGGCTTCAAAGGTGTCAAAAAAGGCCCAAAACTTGGTACAATTTTTAAAATCTGCTTCTCATGAACATATGACCTCTCTTAAATTTTGTATGTATGATTGTTAATTCAATATTTGTAAATTTGTGATTGAAATGAAATACGTTCATAAATAAGCCTATAGTGGGGTTTTTCAAATGACATATTGTATAGTTTTATACAGATGACTTATTAACTCAAACCCGATTGACCTTTTGTGTACAGAGATATATTAGAATGTTTTAAGGAATTTTCTCAATAATACATAGTTGCAGAATTGACCAAATTTACAAGGTAAAGCACCTTCAGGTGTCTGAGGTCTCTTGTTCTAAAAAATAGATATTCTTTATATATATACTTCTTGGTAGGAATTATTTGTGGTGTGTATGTAAATTAAAGGAGTTAGCATTTTTTATATACCAGAGATTTCCCAACCTATCAAAGGGTGCTGCATTAAGGCCCCATCCCCAATGCAAAAAAAAAATGCATTTTTCCCAAATTTGCAGTCTGTTGTCATGTACAAAATAACTTCTGATTACCGATCCTTCTTAGTTCTGACCAAAGTTCATGATGCAAGTCATCTGGCATTTTGATCAGTCAAATTCCATATACATTTCAAACACCAAAGATAAACGAAGTGTAAATTTTGAAGAAAAAAAAATTATACTAAAACATACATAATATATACATTTGTATTGACAAGTAAGCAATAGATTTTAAAACTGGACTGGACTCTAAGTTGTTGTTAAAATTATCATTGTTTAAATCTACAACAAACAGGAATTAATGAGCTATTGGTCCACTTCCAAGTACCAAACCCTTTAAAAACCAAAATCATTACCTGTCCAAATGAAGTTTGGTTTTGGGAATTCACACTTTATATTGTATTTGCCTTGTTTCTTGAAGAAACATTCTCCATTATGGAGATTTTAAAATCTAATTTCCTATAAATAAGTTTTTAGATGAAATTTTCACAATTAGACATTTGTTTACAGTTGTGTGAATGAGAATATTTTTATTCTTCTTGTTTGTCACAAATATGTTTTAGGGCTAGTGCTGGATTAGTTTTCTTTGAAGCCAATTTCACTTATTTAAAATTAATTTTTCCACTGTGTCTTAGAATATAAATAAATTTAGGGGGATATTTTATAGCCAAAATTGATTTCATCTAAGAAATTAGCCGATGGCTACATTAATACCCACAGAGTGAGCCATGCAATTAATATAGAATCAATTAAAATTGTTCATTGAAAGTCAAATGTTAGAAAAGGTTACCGTAAATTTTAAATTAGATTCTATTTTTGTCTAAATTGATCCTTGAGAGTAAACAGACAAAACATTGCTTTTGTGACAAGGTTTTAATGCTGAAGCCAGAAGGTATATGCAATTTCATATTTCTTTATCATTTGCTTAGTTTAGTTTACTTCAAAAGGTTTATTCCTAAAGAGGAAATAGATTGGAGTTTGTCTGAATCCACCAGTCTGTTCAGTTAAGGTTTTAGTTAAAGTTTTATAATTGCTCACCATTCACTTAATAATCATTTCACAGGTTAGGGCCTTGTATTGATTCATTATTTGTTCAACACATTAATTTTCGAGCTAAAGTATTTTCTTTCAAGAAGACAGAAGTTTGTTGTATCCTATTTCAAAGTTGCTGACTCAGATGATCACATGATAGCTGTAGACAGGTGTCTGACTAAATAATCAGAATCATTAGCTCACCTTTATGAAGTTATGGTGGGGGGCTTTATGCTATTGCTCCAGATTTTTGTTATCTGGTTAAAAAGATTAATCTGCTTCTTCTGCTAAACTTACAAACTTCCATGACATATATAGCTCAAGATTCTTAGCATATGTTACGTTTCAGATGCTAGAATTTCTCCTTTTTCAACATTTTGCTGCAATGTTAAATCTTTTCCCCTGCTAAACTCTACAGATGAGCCATTTTCTTCCTTTTCACAACGATGGAATGACATCTGTGTGGATAAGTCCTCTATTTTTTTTTTTCGGCAAAAATGACACAGTTTTGGACTATTTTTAATGCTGTTGTTAAAAAGATTGGCGGAGTTAAGTATAATTGGCGGATGAAAGATATGATGATGTGAGGCAAGCTTTGTAATCTTTTATACCATACGATTTTTTATGTGAAAACAATAAAAATATATGTTGGATTGAAATTTACTCTCGAAAAGCGCTGTTTGCAAATTAAGTTTTTTTTTTCAAAATAGTATCCACTTAAATGGTTACTGTTTCAGGAGATATGGAAAATCATAAGTTGTAAATTTGAAATAACCTTATGCAAATTTTGTCTTGCAGATTAGAGAGTGATATAAAAAAATTAAAAGCTGATCTCCAAGCTAGTCGAAACACAGAGCAAGAATTGAGATCTCAAATGAACACATACATAACAGGTGATAAAAGTATGAGATCAGAATTATACCAGCTTCAACAGGATAATGAAAATCTACAGAATAAGTAAGTTATTGACACAGGCTGTCTTAATACATTAATAATCTGTGATAAAAAAATTGGTAAACTTAACCAGGTGGTTTTTAAAGAGGGTTATTGCAATGTATGAGTTAATAATGTGACTTTTTCTATATTCCCCATTTACATAGACATTGGTACTATGAGACCATAGTGACAGGACTATGACATTTTGTCAGATAGAGTGACATAACCTCATCTAGTGTGGCGTCATTTTATCTGTCTTAATTTTTTTACAACATTAATTCATGAGTACAAAGTCAGGATCTTATATGTTCAAGTAAATCTTCACCTGGCTAGGGGGTGTAGGGCTTGGCAAGCTTGCACTCGACACTTAAACAAGATCACAAACATTCACACTTTTGATCATAGATAGAAAATAAGTGGACCAAGAAGGAGATGACAGGTTTCCAATTAAGTGTAAACATGCATGAGAAAAAACATTTTGTATAAGGGTGCTGTGGCTTAGTGGTTAGAACATCACACTGTAAACTACAGTCTGTGGTCACCTTGTCAACACAGGTACTAGTCCCACTGGTACCTAAGCTGATTTTGTGAGAAAGTTTGCCAGTTTACTTGCCTGTGGTCTTTTTCTTGGGTACATTATAACTGGGTTCTCTCCTCTGCCATTAAAAACTGGCTGCCACCATATAACAGAGAAATTGTTTAGTGTTGCGTAAAACATCATTCAAACACACTAAATCAAACAAAACATTTTATATACAACTGCATACTTGAACATCCTTTAAAATACATATATATTTACTAGTGATATGAACATATCTTTGATTTTCATCTGTTTAAGTTAGAATTACTTGCTTTGTTAGCAATATATTCTCTCATTTTATTTTCTTAAACCTGTTCTGTTTTTAAAACAATCATCACTGTGTTTTAAAGGCACTGTGCTCCCATAGTTATCTTGAGATGAAATAGTACCATTACCCTGGTTTCCAATTTAGGTAATCTTCCATCTCTTGACAGTATTATAAGACCATATATTTGTAATGTCCTCAAAAGATCACAATAACAGATAAATATTGATCAGAAGTGTTTCTTTATCAAAACATCTACATATCTCAGTTAGAATTGGCTGTATGCCTATTATGATTTACTTAGTGACACCAGTTATTTCATTATAAACGACCTTATGCACTGATTTATCATAATATATCTCTATTTCATTCTTTAATGAACACTGGAGTATTTTATCTAGAGCTGTTATTAATGAGAATTTCTGCATCGATATATCAGAAGGTAAAAAATATATCGGAGCACTATTGATAAACTTCTTTTCAGTAGAAAATAAAGAATATATGTATATATTGTGTTTATTTGAATAGTCTGAAAAGAAACAGAAAATGAGGAAACAAAGAAATACTGGTCAGAGAACAATTCTTGCTAGGTACCAATTGCCAACTATTTTTAACTTTCGTAGAACATGCAAAACGTGCATACTTTCACTGATTTTTTTTTTTGTTTCCTGCACAAGTCACTATTCTGCTTGCTGAGTGAAAAGAAAAAATAATTTCTCTGAGAAACCAGAAAATATCAGATAAAATATAACCAGTTGGTGAGGATTGATACTTGGCAAGAATTGGTCGCTGATCAATACTCAGTACAGAGTTTCAACTTCCAGTTAATCTACATCACTTAATGGCAAAGTTTGCATATCACTTTTTCCCTGTTCACTGCCTCATCTTTATTTCACAAACCTTGTATATTCCACACATCAGTTTTTCTAGAATTCCACGACTTAAATTCATATATTTTCAGTGAATTTTGCAGTGTTTCTGCATCACTAGCATCACTTGGCTTTGTGTTGTCACATGGTTCAGCCATTATTTTATTCAGTGTACTAAATCGGATGAAAACAGAATAGAAAATTTGAAAATGGAATAGAAAATTCCGCAGTTATCTGGAACATGCAAAATGAATTGATTTTCGAAAAACATATCGATGTCATATCGAGGCATTTTGAATTGACCATACATCCATATTGAAGTCATCAATAACAGCCCTAATTTTAACTGACAACAAATTTTAGAGCAATATTGTTTAGCATGGTAATATTAAAAATATCACATGCATAAACATGAATGTGATAGGCAGACTTGCCAACCCTCCTGTTTTTAATAGAAACCTTCTGATTTTAACCCTCTCCTTCCACCTATATGTACTTCAAGTAACGATTTGTCTGTTTTAAGAGCCTCTCAACGTTACTGAAAAAATCAGCAATTTTTTCAAGTCTATGCTTCCAGATTCAAAGATTATTGCTAAGTAATAAGTACGCATGAGGATAGGTCGAATTTCAGCCTGGATTTTTTTTTTTTTTTTTTTTTTGATAAAATAAAAAAAAAATCACTCAAAATCCGATGGATGTAATAACAGTGACAACAAATTATACCCAATAGTTTCAAGGGTTTTCAATCGTGCAACTAAACATGGCGAAAAAATTTGTTGCCTTGCCTCACGCGGCATTGCCTTCCCTTTTTTACTTCAAAAGGTTGGCAAGTCTGGACAGGTTCATTTTCTTCAAGAGAGATTATAATGGTAACCTCCATTGATATGACATAAGCATTTGAATGCAGACCGAAATATGCATAATCCAACTGACATTATATCAACACAGATTATAACCTCTGACATATGTTATAGGCCAACTGTTTTTATTTACTAAATGAAGACCATCCTCTGGATTAAGGTGAATTCGTAATACCATAGAAATTATAACATATCTGAGAGTGTGGTAGTCATCAGTTGGAACTACATGTGTTGCTCTCTGAAATTTTTTTCAACCTGAAAATCAGTTTTATAATTAGGGCGATGTAAAATATAAGAGATAAACATTTTAATCTTTGATTACTCTGATTAACCTGATTATGTTTTTCATTGAACATCTAACACGAATGTCATGCTAAACATCTCACTAACAGGACTTAGCCTTTGACAATACATATCTTGAAATTACAGCATATTGTAAGTTTGTATTTCATTTCAGATTACATAATCTTGTAACTGGTAGGCAGCAGGACAAACAGAATTTATCAGTTTTAGAAAAGAAAATGAATGAAGAGCGAAAAATACGGGCAGGTATCGAATTACAGCTCAACACAGAACGTAAAGCTAAAAAAGCAGAGGAAGCTGCGGCAGCTAGGGCAGTTGCCATGGTTGCAGCCAGGTAAATATGTTCGATGTTTAATTGACATGTTACTGTTACCTGGTCATGGTAGTTGAAATATTTCACATTCTGTTGCAGTTTCCACAAAAATAAAAATACAGTGGAATCTCGTTATCTTGAAATTCACAAGACCACCCCAGGATACCCCAAACTTCCAAATATCCGAAGTAAAAGTAGTATACATATAGTTAAAAAAATCTGGACTGCCATTTTGACTTGGCCTAACCAGAATTTTGACTCATCTGATTTCAAGATTTCATTGTAGGCCTATAACCTACAGTACATATGTTCAAGTTTTTGTGATTGCTCACCATTCACTAAATAATGATTACAAGCAGGGGACATGTATTGATTCATCCTTATCCCCAGAATTGTTTTTCAATTTTAATTGTAAATCATGTATTTCATTCTTCTTTTTTTGTTTTGTTTCAGAGGTGAATGTGGAGAGTCTTGCAAAATGCGACAAAGAAATATGGAAAATGATATTAAACAACTTAAACGTGATCTTCACATGCGAGAAGAACAGTTTAGACAGATAGAATATGAAAATCAAGTAAGATATATTTCTGTGCTTCTTATATAATTCTCTGTGGAATTGGCACAAAAATCAACAATTTGAATTTTTGGTCAAAGGATTTAATTTCTGTTGAAAAGCAGTGAATCAATTATTCTTTCCAAATTTTTTCATTTGTTATATGATAACCCTTTCATCCCTAAGTTCCTAAATGATATGATCTTTTCTATTGTCTTAGACCAGTCTATTATGATCTGTAGTGTTGACAGGATCAGTTATATGTAAAAACATTACAAGATAATAATTTCATTATTGAAAAACTGATAAATTTGAGACTTCAAAATCTGACTGAAATTTTATGCTTTTTTTTCAGTCACTAAGACAGTATAAAGAACAGCAGAATGAAACAGAAGTGCTAATGTCTGCTTTATCAGCCATGCAGGACAAAAATACACATCTAGAAAATAGCTTAAGTGCAGAAACTCGTATCAAGTTAGACCTCTTTTCAGCATTAGGTGAAGCCAAGAGACAGATAGAAATACTCAAAGGTGAGCCTTGACAGTCTGAATAATAGCTAAACATGTACACACAGAAAACATATTTAAGGTAACAATGGAATTCTTTAGAGACTTTTTGGACTTAGTGATTAGAGCATGAAATCTCTTATCTCCAATCAGCACAAGCTTGAGTCCCACTAAAGCCTATGCTAATGTTGTGAGAAAGTTTGCCAGTTTATTTGCAGAAGGTCGGTGGTCTCTTCCCAGATACATTGTGACTGTGTTCTTTCCTCCACCATTAAAAATTAGCCGCCACCATATAACTGAAAAATCTTAGAGTGTGGCATAAAACACCATTAAAACAGAAAGTCCTAGAGACTTCTTTGTTTAAAATCACCAAAGAAATATTCAAAATAGATTGGAATTCTGTATATATACCACTTAAATTTATGACAATCAAATATTTGCTAAATTTGTGATGAAATCATAACATGAAAAATAAAAACCACCTATTATTTAACACAAGTTAAGCATGTCAAACGTAGCCTAACTTTATAAATTGTCATGTACTTGTGATTTCATGTTTTGTTATAGGCCCTATTGAATAAAAGTATATATAGGTGTTTTTTGTATTTTTGTGATTAAATAAAACTGATATTAAAAACACTTTTCTCTCATTTTTATCTACACCCTCAGGGAACACAAAACATGAATTTCACTAATAACAAATCCTTTATGGAAAAAATGCCAAATTTAAGTGTGGTTGTGATATATTGTTGTACTTCCAAATGAAATGCTAGTTATATGGCTAAAAAGTAACACCATTCATGTTTAAAAGTGATAAATTCCTTTTGTAATATTGCAGGTTCAAAAATAAACATAAATAAGACTAAATGCATACTAATGGGAGGGTTAAAAAATAATTATCAAAACCTATTCGGGATAGAGGTAGAAAATAAAGCAATAAAATGTCTAGGTATTTATTTAGGTCATGATAAACTAGAATGCTATAATAAAAATTGGACAAAAACAGTGAGTGACATGGAAAAACTATTTGAAAATTGGAAAAAAAAGGAAACTAACACTCTTTGGCAAAACCTGCATTGTAAACACACTGGCCATATCCAAATTTATTTATACAGCATCAATACTACCCTTACCAGATCAAAACCTTGTTAAAAAAAATCAGATCAAGTATATTCAATTTCCTATGGAATAAAACAGACAGAATAAAAAGAAATACATTGATAGGGGATGTTAATAGTGGGGGTTTAAATATAGTAGACATAGAAATTAAATTGAAATCTTTAAAAGCGACATGGATACCGAAAATTTTTAATAAACAAAATTTTATGTATGATATAATAAAAGGACATTTAGAGAAACACAAAAATATATCCGGAATATTTGTTAAAAACAAGTGAAAAAGATATACGAGAATATAAAATCTTAGATACTCTTCCACAGTTCTATAAAGAAATCTTCTCAAACTTCAACGAATGTAAACAAAATATTTATTTAGAATCATTATCTCCCACTGATATTCTATCCCAACCCAATCTGGAATAATAGCTTATTTAAAATATAAGGGAAAAACTTTATACTTTTCTTCTTGGTCGAAGAGTGATTTTCTTTATATAAAAGACCTATTCAGTCCGAATGGTAATGCTAAACCAATACATGAAATTCTTAACAAGTTGGAAAATAAAACAAATTGGATATGTGAATTCAAAATGATTAAAGCTGCTGTAAAAAATGCAATGAGTAAATTGTGCAAAAATGAATTATTAATTCCAGATATAAAGAAAAAATACTCGTTTTTTAATTTCATACTGGATTTCATAATATTCTAGAGAAAAAATGTTCTTTCTTTTACAAAAATATTCTTAAGAAAAAGTTCCAAATTCCATTACATCAATCTTCACTATCTCGAGAATTTAAAATAGATAAATACCTGTGGACTAATATATATACATGTAAAATTTCCTCATTACAAGACAAAAAAATATCTGAATTCAACTATAAACTATTGCATAATATACTATGCAATAATTCTTTTCTCATGAAAATCAAACTCGTACAAAACGAAATGTGTAACAACTGTACCGATATTGTTGAAAACTCAAAACATTTAATTTTTGACTGTAAAATTGTTAAAAATATTTGGAATATTCTGGGTATTATTCTGAATTTTGATATCAAATGGAAACACATCATTGTAGGTTTCTATTTGGAAAAAAATAACAAAACATTGTTTTTAAATGAATTTATTTCACTGATTGCATACAGTATATTTAAATATAAAATGACTGCTCGATTTGAAAAAAGAAGTAGAAACTGAAACAAACTTGCGACATTATATAAAGAAGTCTCTATTTTCACGACTAACAGGCCTTTGTGTCTTCAAGTCGAGTTTTGAAAATGTAGTAAAAAGATTCATATCTTTGTTATGATGTATGTATGTATATGTGTATGTGTATGTATGTATGTGTATGTATATATATATATATATGTGTATGTATATGTATATATATATGTATATGTATGTATGTGTGTATATGTATGTGTATGTGTATATGTATATATATGTGCATGTATGTGTATATATTCATAATGACAACAATATAAAATGTAAACTTTACAATATTGAAGGATATAAATATCCTTCTTATCCAGTGTAATGGTTCTTTCTCTTTCAATATATATCATATGTCATCATCTTATCTTGGCCCGGGATAAGATGAATTGTAAAATGGGTTATATATAATTAATAAAGAAAAAAAAAAAAAAAAAAAACACCATTCATGTTATTTCTTTCTTTTGCAGATGCGATACAAGAACGTGATAAAGAAATTTCTGAATTAAAGTCAAAAGTGACAGAAGCAATGGCTCTGAATATGATACCAACGACCACGGCAGCAGTCAATGGTGTCAGTTCAGACATGTCCTCGTCACCTCTTTACTCTTCCAAATACAACAGTATGAAGGATGACATGATAATAAAGTCCAATCTTAATCCACATGCCTCTGACTATACCCCCAAAACTAACATGTAAATGTAGCCGATTTTTAACAGACGGACATACAGACTTTGGAGAACTTTTTATTTGTTATTTTACGTAACATATGTTTGATGTAAAGGCTTCTGGTTTTTAGCATGTCAGGTGGATCTTGCCATACATCCAAATGTTCAACTTTGTAAATTTGTAGTGACCAAAAAGACAACAGGAAATTATTTATAGAACATGTATTTCTGTTTTGTTTGAATGCATTTTCAATGTGTATGGAAAGTTTCATCAAGTCGGTCTCAAGACTTTCTAAAGCATTTTGTTGTCCCGATTCTAAAGTTACTTGGATTGTTTTACACAATTGAACATTTGGATGTGTTTTGCAGATAAAAAGATAGACAATTACAATTACTTCTCACAATACAATCTGTCATTGTATTGGAATTGAAAAAAAAATCAAATCTTCAGGTGAAACTGTAGTACTGAAAAGAAACATATCTTTGTGAAGCAGAGGAACTAGTCACAATGGAAGTGGTGCAGTAATTCATTTACATAACTGTCAGAAAACTGATTTTGTCTTTTCTTTTTATGGTTTAGAGTTCTGAATAATCTCTATGGTTTCTTTCACTCTAATCAGTTGTAATTAGAAATTTGATACATTTCTGTATTACTGTTATACAGTTTTACAAAATTTTGATCAGATTTCTTATTTATTTGTGACTTGTGTGAGAAATTATTCTTTGTAATTTTACAAGTCATTGAACTTAAAATCTTACAATCAACCAGCATGTACCTTAACTCATTCATTTGGACTGATTGATTTATAGAAGAGTTCAATGTTTTTCAGGGGTTGACAAGTTCAGAAAAGCAGATAAAACTGTCTCTTCTATTGATTTTTACCACAATGCTTTACTAAAACACAAGTATTAACAGTTATGTTTGATGTTTCAAGAGGACATTTCAATATGTTTTTAGGAGAAATAAGATAATTTCCATCTGTTTTTACAGATTTTCTATATTTTGGCAGCATTTAGGCTTTAAAGGAAGCCAATTCTTTTTTTTTCTTGCCAGAGCCACAAATGTTGTAGAGAGATAGAATGCATTAGAGCAGCTGCAACACACAGGAAACAAGGGTAGCCATTGTTTAGTTGTAATATAGACCACCTTTATATTGTTTTTGTTGTTGTTATTTTTCTTTAAATCCAAGTTGCCATCTCATATGTACTGACAGTACTACAGGTTCTTTGGTTTTGTTTAATAAACCAATGGTTGATGTTGGCCAATTTAGACTGAAAAGCTGTTAACTGTTATTTATATTTTATGTATAAGGGTTATTTTGTCATTGATTGTGCTTATTTAGACGATCAAAATGAATGATCAGTTTTTTTTTCAAAATTTAAAATCCATTCATAATTATCACATAAAATAAAATTTACAATTCTTTTTAGAATTTAAAATCATCGCATAGAACACTGCCGATTGTCAGCATTATTTAGAATGTTACCCAGATTTTTTTTATATAAATTTCTGCATCAAAACTTAATTGTTTTTTGATTTAGTTATTTTGAATAGCAAAAGAATGTTTAATCATTAGCAGAACTTTTTGTGCATTTCTAGGCAAATTATAATCACTACTAAAATCATCGTTTATACAGTATATCGAGGATTATATAGTCATCTTAATTTATTAACAGTTGTGGAATTGCAACAATTTGTTCATGTCTACCATGAACTTGGAAGACACTCTCGGTCAGCATTGAAAGATACAAATCCTATTTAGAAATAACGTAGTATCATTGACTTCTATATTTTGTTGATTTAGGCAGCCCACATTCCCCAGCATATTATAATGGTCATTGTCTGGTACAATTATTGACACACATTTAACTGGTCAGTGAGTATGGACCACAATTTTGTTACTGAATTACAAGGGATTACTTTTTAATGGAGACCGTTGTTGTGTTGTAGCTGCTCCAATTTGCAATGATTTAGTATCGGCAGTGTCGTTATATATTGTTTGTACACTATAGGTATTCTGTGGTATATGTTTTGCTTGATGTTCAGTTTTTTTGTTTTTCTTTTACTTTTTGTGTGTGTACCTGTAGGTACACACATCATCCATGTCACCTTTAGTGGAAAATAACAAAAGTGAAATAGGGCCTGGTTGCCTCATTTGAGCCAGTATTAATATTTGAAGTACATTGTTGGAAGAAAGATGAGGCCAAAGCTTGATTATGAAGATGAGGTCTTTGAAAAAATGCCCTTAACTTGCTGCCAGAAATAAAAAGAAAAAAGCTAGCAATTAACACTTTGTTTGTTGTTTTTGTATCAATAGTATTCCAATAATCTGAAATATATGGAAAATAAGAGATATGAATTTTGGGGTGGTACTTATCAAGTATTTGACTCCAAAATTTACATCATATTTTCATACACAATATCTAAAATATGGTTTTTGTAGCCATTATTATTATATTTCTCTTGTGTGAAATTCATATGGTTTTAAACATTTGTACAACAAAGTCTTTCAAAAAAGGGGGGAGGGATAACAATTATATAAAATATTCATCAATTTCTTTATCTGGAAATACTTGATGCTAAATGTGGCCTTACACTGTATCCTTTAGATACCAGGGCCCAGCACCTTAAAGCTTGAGAAATTACTTAAGTCTGAGAATATTCTTAAATTGGCCAGCTCAGTCAATCAGATTTCAGGATTAAGAAAGCTTGAGTAAATCTTTAAGACTGAAGTAATTCTCAAGTTTTATGGTGCCAGGCCCACGACAATATATGCAAAATTTCCGTACCATGAGGGGTTTTGCACACAAACAGCCTGTTCAATGTCTATTTCAATTGAAAATGTTAGTGTTGGAACAGCTAAATGCCTGGAATTAATACCCAAGTATCTTTTTTTTCAAACTGCAATGAAATATGAAGTAGCGATGGGAAATTTTTCTTTAAATAGTTTAGATTATTAGTTCAAATTATTAGTTTAGATTATTAGTTCAATTATAGTTATGTATATTTACTTAGATGAACATGCATAGGAAGTCATATCGTTTTCACCAAATTATGAAATTCCAATTTCAATAGATTGCAAATACAGTTCAATTCACCACCACCAGCTTGTTGATTAGTTCAAAGTATTTCTGATGCCAAATTATGATGGTTTATTTGTTTATATTAGTACACATATATGTGGCTAGTTCTTATAAAGTGTAACTGATTACATGTAAACTTTCATAATTTCATATTTAGCTCAGTCGCACCAGGACTCATCACTCATGATGAAGTTTAATATTTGTTTGATCCATCTCTTTCAAAGATTGATCATGTTTAACTCAGCAATCCGTGTTCACATGTAGACTCGCCCAAATCAATAAAGTGGATGATCTAATTTCATAATTTGAGGGTGAACAAGTTAACTCACTCACCCCTAAAGACACATTTAGACTGGTCAAAGTCATTGATTTACAGAAAAGTCCATTGCTTTTCAGGGCTCGATGTAAAATCATTACAAAATTTGGATTCTAAATCATACACGTCTGAATTCTGACAGTGAACTTAACCATTGTTTGAAGTGGGCAGGTCTAAATGTGACGTCAAGGGTTGATGACTTAAGGCACAATAACTCTTGATACATTTAAATCTGAAATCAGATAGATGAACTGGGACTGGAACCATCAGCTGTAGTGAATACTTGGATCATATCTGATTTTATCATTTGGACAGTGCAGTACTTTATAAAAACTTAAGTGATAGACAAGAAAATGTTTTCATTCGCATAAAAAGTCGTTTATGAATTTGTCATGAAAAACACCGAGTGCAGAGTTAAAATATGAGGATGAACTTTAACCTTTTTAAAGATACATGTGTTCTGAAATTTTCTTCTGACGAGCAATAATTGGCTGGATTGCAAAGCAAATACATCTATGAACTGACAATGTCTGTCTGCAGCAACTATTTGGTATTACATTTTGGTCTACAATCTAGGTACCGGTAGCAAAAAATGAAAAGTATTTTTGGTGGAAAAACAAGTTATGCCCCTTTAGGTGCCAATTGAAACAGCACCAAAAACTCTTACAGTTGCCAGGGCGGTAAAGGACATGAGAGTGCTAAATTTAAAACGTCACTGGTAAAGTAACCACAAATAGATTCAACTGCATCAGTATCAGGTGTTAAAGATTTATTTTAATAACTTTGTTAAGTGATACATGCATTAATATGGAAATAATATCATTCATAAAACAATGTGTTGAACAATAACAAAGAGTTTGTGTTACATATCCATACACAAGTCAAACAATATCAAGTTCTCTTTCTTTTTCTGGTCAAAGTGATTGATATAAGCAGCCTGATGTCAATGTCATTGATTCTCCATCTAACATAAGCATGTTTTGGAAGTTTTTCAAAGTTTCACATCTACACTACATGTAAATCTACATCTGTAATTTTCTATTGTTTAAGAACAGTCTATTATGGTCTGTCGGGTGAAAAGGACTATCAGGAGTCAAGTAACATCCTGGGATGCTAGTAAGGTATCATCAGAGATGAAATATAATGCCGTTATAACTCTGCTCCAAATTCTTGAACAGTGTTTTATGCCACACTCAGCAATGTTTTAGTTATATGGTGGCAACCAGTTTTTAATGGTGGAGGAGAGAACCTGGTTACAATGTACCTGGGAAGAGACCACCAGCCTTCCGCAAGTGAAGTAGCAAACTTCCTCACAAAAATCAGGATAGTTTCCAACAGGGCTCTAAACTGCACTGACAAGAAGTGAGAGACTTCATGGTTCAAAGCGCAATACTCTAATTGACCACTCGGCCACGGAGGCCCCTAATTTCATTGCCAAATGAGAACAAGACATACATCAAGTTAATCTATCTGAAGAGTTATGTCCTTTGTAAAAATTTGTCCACTGATTTTTACCAAAGATGATTTTTTTTTGGCATTGATAGTTGCAATATTTATCATGATGCAATTGCCTCTGATATGATGCCGTGAATATTCCTAAATAAGCCCTTTCCATGTGACCTACCTTGTCTTTTACAGGACTTGTGATTTTATTACTAATAATAGAAAATGCTTGATGAAGAAACAGTCGATACCTAGCCCATGTTATAGTGTCTGCTCTGAACTAGCCAAGATTTTAAACAGAAACCTATCATTTGCCACCAGTCAGCCATCTGAAGGTTTGTTTTTGAAAGGTGTTTTAAGCCACACTTAACAATTTTCAGTATACGGTGGCAGCCAGGTTTACAACTAATTTTCTGTAAGTAAACTGGTGAACTTTTTCACAAAATCAACTAACGTTCCAATAGCGCTCGAAACTGCTTAATTAGTCGCCTGAATCAAGAAGGATGTTAATTTAAATTATGTGGAAAAGACCTAGAATGTCAAATGAATGATCTCCAGGTATTGATTTTCATCTAAATGTTCCTCTAAAACATGTCTATTTATTGTATTACGTTTTGCTGAAACAAGCAAGTTCTTCTGTTTCCTACATTATTCAACATGATAAATCAAGCACTGTTTTTTATCCTTCTATCTGCATAATTTGAAATTAAGTATTGGTCTATACTAATGATTCACAGTGTGTGATGGCACACACAAATCACTTGATTACCAGTAATATTTTGTTTTATTGTTTTACATCCCATCAAGAATTTTTCAATGTATATGGGGTTGTCACCAGCTTTTGGTGAAGTACAACAAATTTTGACCTGTGCTGTGGTCTGAAGTCAATGCAGTGTAATTAACTTAATGTTATTTTACATGCCATGTCTACCATGACACAAGACCAGTGACTTCCACTTTGTATGCTGAATGTATGGAAAAGGAACAGTCACTACCATTTTTTAAAATCTTTGGTATGACACGGTACCAGAAGTTGAACCCAGGACCTTCTGCCTGCAAGTCATACACTAGACCACCACAAGAAATCTACTTTGATATCTCATAATAATAATACATTGTACATGTAGTAGCCAGGTAAGTCATTCACCAACTGGTTTTGATATCAAAACAACATGTTTACAATATTGAACTGATAATAAATATAACAAAAATTGATAATAATACTGGCACACACTGCTGATGCTACACTGACTGTACTCTAAGATGGTGATAGTTTGTTTGGATGGTACCATTTGTCATGTTGAAGAACAAACTGAACTGATCTAGAGCTGTCGTCTGCTGATGTTTTCCACTAAATATTCCATTAAGGTGCAGGAGATAACCCGGTTCCAGTCACTCTTTTTATTAGTATTCAGTATTTGGTCTCTGTGATACTTTAAAATGCCGTGCATGAATTATAAAGTCTTGCAGTGACAGCAAAAGTTAAACATTCCAAATAAGAATGTTTACGATATTCTTCCTCAAAAGATTCAACATTCCTTTACGAGAATTTTTTTTAAATAATGCGACAAAGCAAATCAATATTTAAAAAAAACCACTATGGCACTGTGTTTGTTGCTCTGCATATTCAAATATTCTCTGATCAGAAGACAACATTAAACAAAGGAAACTCAGCTTGATCTGGTTGCATCAGGTCGGCTAGGAAACAAACGGTACCAGCCCAACCCTCGTACAAACTGTATGGTGAGTCGGGCACTCTTGCACCTCTCTGGAATTCTTCTTTGAAAAGAAATTCTGCAAACTGTTGAGCTCGATGTAAATGTTTATAGTCCCCAGTGAGACGGTAAAGCAGTAAAAAGACGTAGCCACTTCCTGCAACACCATGGCAAATTCCAGGACCTTTTTTCAGAAGACCATTCTGCCACGTCACTTCACCACATCGTAAACATGTGTCTAGGTACTTCCTATCTCCCCATACTTTGTAAGCTCTAGCAAACAGATACACAATCCCTGTAAAAAAAAAGGTTAAAATTTAGTCATTAAACAATTTTACTTGAATAAGGTCATCATGTGTAAAGTAAACCATTTACATGAATAGATCTTATTTAGAATTTCATATCCAGAGGAAAATTTGAATCATGCATGCAAGTTTTAAGACTGGAAGGAAAGAAAATTATTGCTAGAAATTATATACAGTTCACCCCCAATATACTGCCACCTTTTGTTTTCCTTAATTTTGGCATAACTGGTTTGGCAATATATCAAGATTGCTATTTTCCAGGTACAGTCCTTTCATCATGACATGTCTTTAATCCCTGTTGTGTATCATATCCTGTTTAAAATTCACTATCGTTAATTCAGATATATTGTCTGTTATTTAGGTTTGGACAATTTGGCCACCCTTTTAAAATGGCCGAAATTAAACCGTCCAAAATATGTAGCAGTACATGTTCGAGGGTCGGAAAATCTAGATCTGTTTCTAACACTCTGGGAAACATTTCTAATGTTAACTTTCATTGTTTTTTGTTTAAATAGCTCTTTGACTGGTCGGTAATACAAAGGCTTTTAGTTGATATATCCCATCTACTCATAATAATTATTTCTTGATGTGTGATAATTGCTGTGTAAATACATGTGTCAATTTTTCCAAACTTCCATACAAGTGAGATTTCAAAATTATGACACTCGTAAGATGGTCCCTGTCTGACTTCTAAACATTGTTCATACGACCAGATACCAGTTTATGACACCCGATTTTCTAGTTATCTCCCTTTGCAGTTGTGGTATGAAGTAAACAAGCTACCGTTGGCTAAAAGTTTTACTCACACCTGTTTTTTTCACCTGGTCTGGTGATACAGTTGAGGAATTTAACATGTATAAATGACCATTTGTATCGGAGAATCGGCAGCAGATGGCGGTATGCAGGTTTTGGCATTAAAACAGGTGAATTATATGGGAGGAAATCCCAGTAGAAAATAAGTGGAAAATAACTTGCAGTATTAATATTTGCTATATTCACTGTGTTGATAAATCTGTGTATTCAAGAAACTATGGCTACATTATTGATTCAATTATATATCATATACATAATATATTACGGGTTGCTTTTGCAGGACCTGACAATTTTTATATAACTCTCAATCCACGAATGTAAAAAATTATCAAAAGAGATAAAAAAAGTGAAAATTACAACCCCTGGAATTAAACCCCTATACATTACATGCTACATGTGGTATGTCACAATATTTCCAAAGTTATCAAAATGTTTAAGAGTTCAGTTGAATGACATTTTCTGAATATGACACCACATTATAAAGGATTATACATTGGCACTTGAAGCACTGAAACTGATGGCAATGTTTGAAATAAAAACAGGCAAACAAATTATAAATATTCATGATATCAGCGCTGAAATCCTTTCCATTACACCGAAAATATTTCAGATATGGATTTTCTGGTGAAATAATGAGGGTGCTTGTGTTACTTGGTAGATGTGCAAAACAAAAGTTGGCTATATTATACCTGGAGCACCATGACACCAATGTACAAGTTCTTGATCCTCTGGACGTTTTATTCCTACTTCATCCATTGCTGGTGGATAGTTGAAGTTCGTCTGCTCAAGACTCAGCATGAAGTCAACACTTCTCTTGATCTCGTCTGCAGCTGTAGGGTCATGTGCAAGGAATTGTGGGAAACTCAGTAACATTTGTAGAATACTTGACAAACCATGAGCTGCACCTGAGGTGGATCAATCATTTTAAGTGAACGTGTTAAAAATGTGGACAACCAGACTGAGACTCAAACCACAAAAAAGATATACTGAAGAATCAGAACATTTTGTTATGGTTTTAATTTTGTTTATTTTGTTGTTTTCATGTATCAACGAAATTAAAACCATGACGAAAATTTAAAAAATCACACTTAGTAATACAATTTCCTATTTCAACAAAATACAATGTCGACAAATTTGTTTTATTTTTAAACAACGAAATTTTGACCCAATGAAATTTTCTGATCCTACAGTATTTTCTTGCATACATACATGAACAAATAAAGTTTTTGTATAAGTAAAACTCATCTTACTACTTTCAACAGGGTAAAAGCAGAAAGTGTGACTGAGATCAAACAACATTACTCATTTACCAACTAAACTACATGCCTCTTTAAGTAGGCACTATGTTCTCATAGTGTTGCTCAGGGCAACAGAGTAGTGCCCTCCCTGTCGCCTTCTTATTTGGGGATATATTTTATTCAAAACAATGCAATATATAATATTTTTCAGTTAACAGGAAAAATAATGAACATACATTCTGTGTCAAATTTAATAAGACAAGTCAGATTATCACAAATAAATATAATCATAAAATAATTTCTTTGTGATTTGGCCTACAGTAACAATTTAGTGACTCTAGGGTGGTGCAAAAATGTTCTCATCAGTCCTCGCCCAATCACCAAGAAAACAACGGAGAACAAAACAATGAAGTGGAACACATGGATGATCAATAATTACAATATTACAGGTTCGCCATCTTTGTCCTTCTCACCCTTTCTAAATAGAAAGTGTGAAAATTCATACCAAAAACAGTGTCCCGGGTTGATATTCTTTGCATTTGGGTGAGTTTTCTTACACTAGAACAGTGTTCTCGTGTCAGGAACATCTTGCCCAAGGACACCCATAGAGTCATGTTGACGTAGACGGTTCATAAAGAGAGATAACTCTAACATTACAGTTCACTTCTTTAACAAATCAAGTGCAGTAATAAAAACAAATTCCAGTATAGCAAAGTTATTTCACTACAATGTAGGCCTCATTATATTGCCTTCATTCTGACAGTCATGGTAAGTTGGTGCATTTCTCACCTTATGTGAAGAACAAAAATGTGTACAATTGATCTATATTTATCTATCATCTTTATTGTTTAATTGTTTTCCCTGTCTACATACATGTACAAGTTCACGGTATTATTGTACATTTCCATAGAGATAACCACAGCCAGTTCAAAGGAAACTTGCTGCAACATTTCCAATATATTACCTAGATATTCTGTATTGTAATAAGAATACATCAAAGGTGCTTTGGGGCTTGATTTTTGAGCCTTTGCTCCCTGTCTGCCAGACTCCACCATAACTTTACACAATAACAGTATCTGGTCATCACTCAGTATCTACAATACAGAAACATTCATTACAATGTGTATTTATAGTGGAATCTCTGTAAATACAAAAACAGTCATGGATTACTATAGTACTATACCCACCATTGCTATCTTTAGAATAAATGAATTCTAAATAAAAGTAAAAATATCTACCTGTACATCTATATAATTAAAACATTTATTGACATATATACATGTGTATATATGTACCATCCATGTGACTTCATGTATGATGTTTTAGGCCATATTTTGGCAAAGACAAGCAAACAAGATTCCTGTTTCATAGGGTTTGTTTGTTTGTTTGTTTATTGTTGTTTAATGTCCCATTCAAGAATCTTTCACTCATATGGAGATGTTACCAAATGCCGGTGAAGGGCTTCAAATTTTGGCCTGTGCTCGGCACTTACGGCTATTGAGCAGTGAGGGTTCTTTAACGTGCCAACACCTACTGTGACACGGAACCTCGGCCTGTTTCATAAGGGCAAAACTATCAGGTACTACAGAGCTACAGTAAAAACTCTATAAACCCCTTCGTTTCATTTGCCACTTCGCTTTATGCCACAATTTTTGAAAGTCCACTTTTCCTATAATATAGATTTTCCTCTGTTGCTAAACCCCTTTGAAATGCAAAATTTGAGCTGAAAAAATGGTGGCAGTATAACAACGTTTTACTTTATATTAACTTGCGAGAAAGGTGTTGCCCACATGAGATTGGATAGACTCCAAAAGAATGCTTTTTCCCGTATTTGTAAAACAGGAGCTGTACTCACTTTAAAGACACTGTCATAGTTAATATAATTATTCTATTTAAAACATTGAAACATTAACATGTTATAAAAACATGTTAAACTGCTAATAATGTTTTCACCCTCTCCAGTGGCAGTACCTTTCTGTGAGTATTGAAATGTGTTATAATTCATAAACAAGAGAGCTCCAAGGAGCTATATCAGTATATGTCTCACCTGCAGTGACATATGATATAATCAAGGATCATTTGTATAAAGATACCAATCCACCCAGCAATTTAGAATTCTGCTCTGAAAATGATTTTCAGTGACTGTGACCTACTTCGCAGAAAGTAGGTCACCCAGAAGTGTACAGTGATCATTTGAGTGAAGTATGGTTCCCATCCACTCAGCAGTCTAGGTGTTCTGCTCCGGAAACATTTTTCAGTGACTGTGACCTACTTTCCAGAAAGTGGGTCAGACTGACCCTATAGCCCCAAAAAGCACATCTAGGGTACATGGGGGTCATTTGTGGAAGGCATAGTTCCAATCCACTCAACAATTTAGGAGTTCTGATCCAAAAACAGTTTTCAATGACTGAACCAGTTTCTAGAAATGAGGTAAAACCAGCTCTGGTACCCAAAAAGGCACATCTAGGGTACATAGGGATAACTTGTGTAAAGTATGGTTCCAATCCACCAGTAGTTTAGGAGTTCTGCTCCAGATATGATTTCAGTGACCATGACCTAGTTTCCAAAAAGCAGATGTAGGTCAGACCAACCTTAGTATCCTGAAATGCGCGTCTAAGGTACATGAGGATATCATTTGTGTGAAGTATGGTTCCAATCCACCAAATTGTATAGAAGTTTTGCTCCATACATGTAAATGAAATGCTGATGCCATCACTTTCGGACAGAATCAGTGATCCCTATTTCTCACTTCTGCTTTGCAGATGAGACAACAAATAAAAACTAGAAAGGATTTACTTCAATGGAAATCAAAATTCAAATGATCACACTTGTGACATAATGTGTTTCTTTCAGTATTTTTGAAATATAAAATTCTTGGGAGAGGTAATGAACTTCAAGAGTGCTGATATATTACATACTGGTAATAACTGTGCAATTGCAACTCCAGTAAATTGAATTAACATAATTTTACCAGAATTCTGGTAACTTGAATCGGCATCAAGTAGTATCGTAACTGAGTAATTTCAGCACTTGTATAAGTAACTTCAGCACTTGTACAAGTAATTTCAGCACTTATCTGTTCAGCTTCTGATATTGTCTGCACTTTAACAGGTAATACTGGCAGCTAATATTGATTTAATACAAATCAATTTATATCTCAATGAATTTTAAATTCTAAAAATCAAGTTTTAACATGTTTTTGGAAGTGCCAAAAATACTTGCTTACTACTCACTTGTATTACAAGTGCCGAAATTACTTGGTGCCAAAATTACCTGTCAGACTAGGCCGAACTTTCTGCCCCAATTTTAAACAATTTTTTGGTAAAATAAAGATTTTACCAACAAAAAAAATCGCTTAAAATCAGGGCAGAAAGTTAGGCTTACTGTCAGACCATAATTTCTTTGGAAACGTTGCAGAGGAGCGAAGTATGACTTCAAAATTAAACATTTCAATAGGAATTAGTAATTTTACATTGTCCAAAAAGTCACAAATGAAAACAACATATACCTGGTCACAAACTGAATCTGCAAAACAACTTGGTTGCAAAATGTCTAATCCCTTTGGGACTCTGGCGAGGGCAACAGTAAAAGGCAGCATAAGAAAAGTCCACGACAGAATCCCCAAAGGAATCAGCGAAACGTCACAATACCTTAACGACAGGTTATTTTATACAAGCAAACATCTTCATTAATATTCATTGTAGGACCAACTGAACTATGTACCTTTCTTCCAAGTTTTTGCTGTAAAGCTAAGACTCCACTCATATAACCAGCTCGACCAACTAAAAGTTCATCAGACCCATGACGAAAGAAATTTATCTTTTTGCATGTTTCCATCATTGAAGCATATTGGTTTACAAACTTGTCCGATGTATTAGCATCACCTGCTAGTTTATACAGCAGACTGCAAGTCGCCACCACTCCAGCAGGACCCAATATAAATGACGATGGAGGATCGTTCCGAAATCCACCTCTTTTCATGAAATCTAAATTTATTTTAGCGTACATAAAAGCCGATTCTAAATATTCATGTTTCACGTTTTCAAAATCGCTGTGATTTGACAGGTGATATAACATATAGGCAACCCCGATGTTCCCAACATACAACCCTCCATCGCACGAGGAGAAACTTGGACCCATGCGCTCAAGAATTGTCTTGACAATTTGCACGGCATTTTCTCGCCACTTGATTTTGTTAATCTGAACTGGGGACTCTGGCACAAAGTCTGGTAGGCGATTGACAAAATGCCTCATCTTAAAATGTTTCCAGACCACCGTGTCATGAAGTACCTAGCTACAGAAGAACAGTTTTTATCTGCATACGTTTTTTCTGCGATCCCAAAGTTGTTTACGATTTGAAGCTGATCGTAGTCGATTAAACGCTTTGACTTTATAAACGAGAAAGTGTATTTCTAACCCGAATGCAATGGCACATTTAACAGCGATATAAAGCTTTACATATTACTGCTTTTAATAGCTAAACTATACATCAAACGTTATGAATTCAGTTTTTCTAAGACGATTTTCAACATCTTACTATTATTTAACCTTTATCACTTGGCTATGGTTTATAGGTCTACCATATTGTGCAACATGATAAAACCTGTTCATCGCACAATCATTTTGTGTATATATCATCGAATTTGAAAAATCACATTTATATTTAAAAAGACACAAATTTTATGGTCGATATATAAATACCGACCATGTTCCACTACAGTTCTGAAATGTTGAGTTACTTGTATGTGACCGAGTGGTTAGAGCATCGCGCATTGATCCACAAAGTCTTTAACTTCTGGCAGAAACGTAAATACTTCTCTGCTTCAGGTCAGAGCAGATTCGAACCCCATAAGAACCTAAGTTTATTATTGTGAGAAAGTAAATTTGCCATTTTATTTCAGGAAGGCCGGTGATCTCTCCCAGGGTACATTGTAACAGAGTTTTCTCCTACGCTATTAAAAGTGTCAGCCACTATATAAAAATAATGAGGAAATACCAATGGATACTGAAAAAAGTTGAGTGTGGCGTAAAACACTATTCAAAATTCAAATATATGGAGTACTTATTTGATGGTACAATTGTTGAATCGTCTATACCGATTGTGACCAGATTTATCTCAACCTGTAGAAGTTAAGTCATCTATACTGATTATGACCAGGATTTAGCTCCAATTTAGTTGTTGTGAATCGTCTATCTCCCCTGTAGATGTTGAGTCATCTATACTGACCAGGATTTATCTCCCCTGTAGACATTGAGTCATCTATACTGATTATGACCAGGATTTAGCTCCAATTTAGTTGTTGAGTCATCTATTAACTGACCAGGATTTATCTCCCCTGTAGTAGTTGAGTCATCTATACTGACCAGGATTTATCTCCCCTGTAGACACTGAGTCATCTATGACCTGACCAGGATTTATCTCCCCTGTAGACATTGAGTCATCTATACTGACCAGGATTTATCTCCCCTGTTAAGTCATCTATACTGACCAGGTCATCTACACTAGACCAGGTCATCTATACTGACCAGGATTTATCTCATCTGTACTTGTTGAGTCGTCTATACCGATTGTGACCAGGATTTTTCCCCTGTAGAAGTTGAGTTCTTGAGTTGATCTATCTCCCCTGTAGATTGTCATCACTGGGATTTATATTCCCTGTAGATGCTTGCATCTATTGATTTTATCTCATTTGTACTTGCAGTCGTCTATACGACGACCAGGTAATTTATCTCCCCCTGTAAGTGAGTCATCTATACTGACCAAATCTCCCCTGTAGACCCACACTATACTGACCAGGATTTATTTCCCGTAGATGCTGAGGCCCTGACCAGGATTTATCTCCCCTGTAGATGTTCAACATACTTCAGGATTTTCTCATCTGTACTTGTTCTAGCCTATACCGATTGTGACCAGGATTTATCTCCTTTTAGTTGTCCTACATCTATACTGATTGTGTAGATATCTCCCCTGTAGATGTTTGTCATAGTTCATGATTATGAAAAATTTAGCTCCAATTTAGTTGTTGAGTCATCTAACTTACCATTTTTATCTCATCTATCACTGTTAGGATGACCAGGATTTTACATGAGTTTGTGGATGTCTAAGATTGTAATCAGGATATATCCCAATTTGCTTTATTTCAGAATGCAGAATCACGACGGGACAACAAGACAAAATTAACCACATTAGATTTCCCGGAGGCCCAAGTTTGTCCTATGTTCAACATATTCGTTTCCTGTCTTCTAGCCTTTCTGTAATGGCTATAGGATCCTACACTTTTGTAGATACATGTATATTTTTATAGTTCATGTAAAAAGTAAAAAATGAATGAATTAATATTTAGGCCTATCACTGGTAGGATGGATTACATGAGGTGGATGAAGTGTAATATATCATTGGTATTTCAGAATAGATTCGGGACAACAGACAATTACATTTAATACTTGATGGCTGAACAAGTTGTACATCATCAAAATTAGAAAAACAGTTGGTATAACCTCCAGTTACACTCGATGTTGACTGTTAAACTACAACAGCAACAGTATTTGAGAATGATGGCTAGACAAAATATCAACTGAAGAGCTACTCCGAAGAATAAAACTGCCAAAAGTGAATGAAGCAATAACCCGAAGGAAATTGAAGTGGATCAGCCATATATTAAGGATGGGCAACAACAGGATTTGCACCACCACATTGACATGGCAACCTGAAGGGAAAAGAAAAGTTGGTTGGCCAAAATAAACATGGAGAAACTGAGTGGGAAAGACCATTGCTGGGATGGAACAGTTGGGCGTCAGCTAGGGCTGTACTAGTTACAGAGGCTGTTGGAATCAGTGTGTCAGGGCTGTATGCGCCAGCTGGCGCGCAGACCATGGGTGAGGTGAATTATGCAATATATCGACTGATTCAATATTCATGATTCCTCGTACCCTATGACAAAGGAGTACCATTCTCTTTCACAGAACTTTAAGTGTTGAGTACTTGATGAAGAAACAGTAAGGGTCTAGCCCATATCTGAAACATGGAAACTCCCATTTATGTGACCACATCAATCAGCCACATGAAGAAGTAAGATTAAAATGAATCATATTAATTTTATATCATCTGTAGATGGAAAAGACGGTAACATGTCAGATATCAAAGTCAAGTCCGAAGATCATCGTCTGTATTAGTTTTAAGTGGTCCTAAATATTATGTCCATTTAGTAAAAATGAAGAACTTGTACCAATGGATAATCGAAACTCTAAGCCCATTAGAATACGACAGATTAAATATACAAATGGTCTCAAAATAAAGAACAATTGCGAATCGCCGACGGGATGGGACCAGGGGTCCGGGTCCATTACATGGAAACCTTTCTACCTGTCATAGTTTATATTATGGGACTGGATACATCAACATTGCGATATTTTTAGCCAAAACCTGTAAGGTTGTATGTTGTTTGTGCCATGCATGATCATTAAATATGAAGAACACAGCTTTCTGACATTTCATTTAAGTTTACTTTATAGCCTCTGAAGCTGGTATATATAACAGCCATCTTTTTTGTAACAAATAATTGGTAAGCAACACAAAACAAGCTGTGCAGTCAAGTCAAATTGATTTATTTGCGCCAATTATTCACATAATGCACATAACATATTGATTCATAACAATAGCCGATTAAGTAATTCACAATCTGAATTATTTCAAAACATAGTTTTGTATAGTTAACATTATGATACTGGAGATATTGAAATGATTTAATGATGAGCAATTACACAAATTAACAAAATATCAACTGGACAGATACTGTAAAACCTACACCTCCCAGTGTTACTGGTAGGAGACCTATAAATGTGACACAATACAGTGATTGCAGTGGATGCAATTCATGGAATGCATCTACGATATAGGTACCATCATATCATGGAATAAGATTTAAGCAATAACAACGGGTATAGACCTGCTTTTGTTTTCAGACAATGCTTTAACTTCATTCACCATTCTTGTGCAGTTGGTACCGGTTTGCCCATATTTCATATGTTATGTACCACACAATAAGTAGAGTTGACGGCTCACACAGAGAAAAATCCTTTTAATTCGGAAAAAAATATCAATTTTATCATAATGTCAAGTACAAGTATATTAAAATTATGTGATTTGTGATACAGAGTAATAAGAGGACAAGGTGTAACAGAGCATTTCAATATACTAGAAAAACTATTGCACTATGTTTTCTTTCGTTCGCATTTAGATATTTTCTAATCAGAAGACAACATTAAACAGGGGAAATTCAGCTTGATCTGGTTGAATCAGGTCTGCTAGGAAACAAACAGTACCAGCCCAACCCTCGTACAAACTGTATGGTGAGTCAGGCACTCTTGCTCCTTTCTTGAACTCATCTGTAAAAATAAATTCCGCAAACTGTTGGGCTCGATGTAAATGTTTATAGTCCCCAGTGAGACGGTAAAGCAGTAAAAAGACGTAGCCATTTCCTGCAACACCATGGCAAATTCCAGGGCCTTTTTTTAGCAGACCATACTGCCACGTCACGTCACCACATCGTAAACATGCGTCTAGGTACTTCTTGTCTCCCCATACTTTGTAAGCTCTGGCAAACAGATACACGATCCCTGTAAAAATGGTATCAATAAAGTTATTTCAATTTTACTTGAATATCTAATGTAAAGTCGGACATTTTTGGTCAACAAATTTATTAAGTAACAGTAAATTTTTATTCATACAAGAGTTTAAATCATGCTACCATATTTCCTTGAACACCAAATTTTATGAAGTATAAAATCGATAATCTAAATCTACAGTTAACCCAGGTGTTGTAAACTTAGGTATTTTGATGATTTTTGAGGTCTTATGATGTATAAAACATTATATAATTCTTCAAGTGTTTCAAAAGACTGAAAACCTTTTTCTTACAGTGAAATCATCAACTGACCACGGGGTGATGATGTTGTATGTACTCATTCATCCTACTTTGGCTCACTTTCAATATTTCAATACTCAGGAATACAATTACCGTAAGTTTAGAAACTGCATGTTTGAATGTTCAATGGCCAGAGCATCATTCTTTAAACCACCATGTTTCCTGCCTCTTACCAAAAAGTTCAAAGCCTTTATAAATTACAAGCTGATAATATGACCAATTTCAAGTTCCATTAAAAGAACCAATTAAGATTTTATCCTTCACCATTAAAACTAGCTTTCACTGTATAGCTAAAGTATTGTTGTGCAGACATAACTCCTTATTAAAAGAAACAAACGTATACTCAAAGAAAGGATGTGGTCGAGTTTATAGATAAACCATATAACAACACATTAGATTGTGTAACATTCCAAACTATTACAAAATATCAAGCAATTTACTTTTGTCACAATCATGTCCACGCTGATTAATATGACTTACAAAGTGGCAAAATTGATGATGTAGAAAGTTGATAAGTTTATTTTATAGAAAATAGATATATCGATATCGAACAACATCTACAATGGGGGTTCCTTATGTAAGATTTCTGTGCATCTGATGCATAAAATTATTTCAGGACATCATCAATATTTTAGGAAATATCAAAAGTTAACAAAGTACTTTCAAAAAGATCAATTTGCCAAAGTTATCAGGCCAAAGTTATCATACCATGTCACAAAACGTGGACTTTTATTATCGTTTTTTTTTTGGTCCTCACAAGGATTTTTCATTTTTTGTTTGTTTTGGAAACATGGTGACGATTTGCCACATATTTTGGTTTTTGACATGCACTATAGATTGATCCCTGAATGCATCAAGAGTTTTACAACCTGTCTACTCTGACACAGGTCTTGGTTTGAGGTCGTGTCGATTGGAAAGACCCATCACTTTAACTTTTATACCTAACCCTTGGTGAAAAAGCTGTTAGTTCCCATTTTAGCCAAATGTCACGTATGGACCAGGGACAGAGATTTCCAGTTCAATGCTTTTGACATCAATTTACTCAGGATATCATAAGTTGGCTTTTTACCTGGAGCACCATGACACCAATGTACAAGTTCTTTATCTTCCGGACGTTTTCTGCCTACTTCATCCATTGCTGGTGGATAGTTGAAGTTTGTCTGCTCAAGACTCAGCATGAAGTCAACACTTCTCTTGATCTCATCTGCAGCTGTAGGGTCATGCGCAAGGAATTGTGGGAAACTCAATAACATTTGTAGAATACTTGACAAACCATGAGCTGCTCCTGAGGAATATCAATCATTTTTAGTTACTAGTAATCTTAAAGGTGGTGTTAAAAATGTGGACAGCCAGACTGAGATTTAAAAATCAAGGATTAAATATATTTTACTACATACATACATGTACAAATAAAGATTTATACAAGTAGAACTTATCTTAATACTTTCAACTGCAGGATTTTTTTAATGCAAGATATCCAAAAGATAGGTTGAAAGGTCAGTAGATGACAATGCATGGTGATAAGCAACAGAAACCAAAATGTACCAAATGTGACCTAAATATGATCCATACTGTCACGAGATCATGTCACACATGTACACTTCCATTGCTTGTAATGTAAACAACCATAATTATACTTTAAACGTTGATATTTCCGCAGGTTGTTAATTGCGCAATTTTTTTAAGCAAATCATACGCGTTTATTTACACGATCGATGTCAACAATTTACTATGAGTACGCCTGCGGGAAGGTAAGCAGGGTAATTTACACGTAAAACTCTTCATCGCGTATTTAGTGTAAATTACCTCCACACATAAATTCCCACGTTTACAATAAGTAGATCACAGGCAAAATGTTGCAACTAAGAATGCTTTACCTAGATACTCTGTGTCGCGATAAGAATACATCAAAGGTGCTTTGGGGCTTGATTTTTGAGCCTTTGCTCCCTGTCTGCCAGACTCCACCATAACTTTACACAATAAAAGTATCTGGTCATCATTCAGTATCTACAATACAGAAACATTCATTATTATGTCCATCTATAGTGGGATATTTGTAAATACAAACCAGTCATGTCTATATACAGTACAATCAGTACCACGTATACTTTGTATTGACATTCCTGTGTGTAAATAACATACATGTATTTATAAGAAACCACATAAAGTGATAAAATATAATGGGGATCTCAGTATCTACAACACAACAATATGGGCTGACCAGTAACATGTCTTTGACAGTGTCAACTCTGTGTACTACTACCATATATATATATATATATATACATGTAATATGCATGTGGTTTCCAGCTACATACATTTTTATCGCAGCATTTTTCACAGAACGTATTTTATGTGTGGGACCATAAAATTATATTCGGACTAGTCTCTCAATACCTGATCAAATATGATCATTTTAAAACAGCTTTTTCTTGCTGGGTGTATTAAGTGTCTTTGATAAATTCATAAAAGAAAATAATTAAGAGTTCACTGCTACACTAGCTGTAATCAGTCGATGAAGATAAAACCAAATAATAACTTGGCATCTCACATCTTAGTTCTGATGTCCTATAATTTTGTCGTGATGGTATGTAGGGTTGGTCCCTGATCATCTAAGCGTCCTCTTTGCAACAAGAAAATGGAGAAATTTCTTAATTCACTTTTCAACAATGCTTAAAGTGATGGTCTTTAACCTTACTTCAGTTTACTTTTAATCATATTAATCTCATTGTGTGCGTGCACCGATAAAATTTCCAATTTTATTCCATTAACTGAAGAAAGGTTTGATAATGTTGAAAATTTGTTTTTCATCCATCTCCTATTTGTAGCATTCTCTACAAATTGGTCTTAATCACCAGAAATAATTATTTTTATTTTTCTTGTAAATCTATTGAAAATACGTACTTGCTGATTTCCCATTTACAGTATAATTTGTGTAACAGATAGGCCAAATTTGTTTGCCTTAGAAGTGCATGCCCCTTTGTAGAATGGCCGGCTTTTAAAATGTTAGTATCCACTCCACCTTTTTGAGAAGAACTTTGAGCCATCCTAGCTCTATTGTACATGGTTTTATGGCATTATGTAGCTCATCAGGAGTTTTTATTCCTGCTCCCTAAAGTTCTTTGTTCTTTCCAGATAAATGTGAATGCATTCCTTCACATCTAATTTTCCCCATTTCATGTTTCGAAAAAATCATTTGTAAAAGTTTATCTTTAGTTTTTGAAAGTTCAACTGGTGTTTAATGTAAAATTGAAGAAGTACCAATCAATAATCAAAACCCAAGTCCATTATAACACGACGAATTAGATGTGCAAATGGTCTCAACATGAAGAACAATTACGAATCCCAAATGGGATAAGACCAGGTGCCGGAAGGAGTCAGCGTCTTCTGCTGACATGCCACACCCATCGCAAGTGTTCCATGGAAACCTTTTTAGTTCGGTCAAATTCGATAAAAAGGTCAAGATTGGTGATGAGGTCAAGTTCGGTGAAAAGGGTGATTGGTGAAACGGAGTCACTGTGGCCGTGATCCAGAATACTATCTAATATCTCTGAGAGGGGGACTTCATAATGTTTAACAAGATCCCCGTATAGACCATAAAACTTCTTAAACGACGACTACAAGCCGTCAACAATGTAACCTTGTGTAAGTAGTTTATTGGCTAGTCGTTTAGCTCTCAGAATAAAACATTCATAAGAAGAGCATGCCTTGGCATACGTATAAGGTGTGAAATGAAAACACCATAGGCAGGAGAAGATGGAATATTACTACTTAGAAACGGGAAGTTTGTGATATGGAAATTTCATTTTCATCAACACTCTTGGACTTTGTATCAAGTTTGCTAATTTCACTTGATCTACAAGCTGACATTAATGTCATTAACATGGTAACTTTGTGTGATAACCGTTTAAGACATAATTCCTGATTTTCATGCAAAGTGACCATATCAACATCAATATATCATCAATGTTTCTGTGTATCTGGGCATTGGTTATTTGAAATATTCGAGTCATCAATTGATTTATTAGTTAAGTTTGACCTACTTTTAACCATAATTTCCGAGTAAAATACAATCGTTGCTGACCTATAGTACTGTATTTGTAAACTTTCATAATAAAATTTGTCAGAACGTTTGCTACTTGCTCCATAGAGGTACTGACAGGATCAATTTATTGCTCATTACACCAGCTATGCCAGTGTCTCCAGCAGTTATTGTAAGTTGATTGTGTCCCTGATCGCCATGCAACGGTATGTGAAAAGGAAGTTTCTTTTGATATTCCTCGCATTTGTTTTATGCACCTGAAATTTTCTAGGCCACCAATTTGAATGTTTTTCTTGAGGTGATGTAACTTGCCTATACTGCATGTATAGAATAATCCAACTAGGATATACACGTTTTTATATTTTATTCTATCCTATGTACAATACAAGTGGGACCACAAATTCGATACCACATCCAGAGATAGAGCACAGCGCGTTGTTTATTGTCTAGTTTTTCAGTAGGTTAAATTAGAGTCAGTTTGTCTGAAAAATGAAGAAACTTCACTTATGTACCACATCATTACATAGATTTTCACAAAATAAGACCAGAAGAATTATCTTTGTTTCAAGTTCAAGTTAGTTTCAAATTTTGATATTCAATACAACAAGGCTGATGTACTAGTATATTAATAACATAACTATGATTATTAAAAATACTGATGCACTTGGCCTAAATACTTCCTCTCAAATATTCATTTATTTACATCTGAAGACTTTCACTACTCGCCCACTTCTCGTTTGTCTGATTCTGCGGTCTTATTCTGCAGTGGAACGTTATCAAACGGGTTCCTGATCGAATAATCAGGAAGATGACGTCATTTCTCCGATATTAACCCACCCGATGCTATGGAGCGTGTATTTTCCCTGCCTTGTACGGTTGTCCTTCAGTCTGTATATTGACAGTATCTCCAATTTGTAATTTTGGCAGATCTTTGGCACGTTTATCATAGTTCTGCTTTTGATATGGCAGCATTCCATTTTTGATATGTTGGCGGTGTTTTAGGCAATAATTTTGGATTGACGGGAACTATGCCTCGTAGTCGTCTGCTCATCAGAACAGGGAGAATATCCAGATTTTCAATTGGTGTATTGCGATTTTCAAGAATATACATATCCATTTTGGTCTTCTTCAACAGTCGTTTAACTGAGGATAACATTCCGTTACTTTGTGGATATTTTGGTGAGCTTGTTGTATGCTTGATGGCGAACAAAAATTCTCTATGGCAAATGAGGACCGTTATCCCTAACAACTTCCTCTGGACATGACGCGCGAAATGTGGCTTGATCATTTCTATTACTTGGTAGATGTCAAGCAGATAGTTCATAAAACTTTGCTATCAGCACATATGTGTGACTCAAATAGATCTAACCTCCCTCACAAAGGACGGTCTATTCCGGCTTTAAGGGCTCTTTTTGGGCAATTTCTCATGCTCCCGCAAATTTTACATAGTAATTTGACATCCTTGTTTACTCCAGTCCAAATTATCTCGATCTCGACCTAAACCAGCGTGATCAAGTTTTTCCAACATTTCTTTCCGCTGAATGTTTGGAATTACAATTCTATTACCTTTCAGTATTAGACCTTCGGAAATTAAGTTCGTCCCTGAAATTCCAATAGTGTTGGATGATTGGCGGACATTGGCAAAAGGGTGGTCAAGTGTCATTCTGTGGTAATCTTTCCGTTGTTACAGCAACAACATAAACTTTGTCACAATCCTTGCTCCACGCTTTGAATTTCGACTTAGCGTATCACTTTAGGTTTATATTGAACCAATAAGTTCAACATCATGCGTTGAATTCTCGAGGCGGGACAATGTTTTTCGGATAAGCTCTCCAATGTTATATCAGTTTCAAGATTGTTGACCATAAACAAACTGATGAATTTGAACCAAAAACTACTAAAACTCTTTTTCGATTTGCGCATAGTTTCTTTCAGAATTCAGCGAAATATGCAAATGGGTTTCCTTCCTGTACAAGCCTTCCTTGAGATGAAGCATCTACAACAAGGTAACAGGTTTCTATGGTCATAGGTAACACAGGTGCTTGTGTTAGTGCTTTTAAGCATTGAAGGACTCAGAATAAAACATCTTTCTCTAAAAGCTCTCGTAGATTTAAATCGAGCCATGCCCATAAATCTTTGCAAATCTTTCTTGCTCTTTGGCTCAGGCATAGGTAATCGTGCATAATCTGGGTTGCATCCGATCCAATTATATGACCCATGTATTTCACTTCTGTGAGCGCAATCTTACACTTCTGCTTATTAGGCAGGACTCTTTCTAAGACAATCCTTAGATTTATTATGCTGTTCTACATATTTTCCCCACTCACCATTATTGCCTAACTTCTATGTCATCAAATATTTCAGATATCCGGAAGTTACCAAATGTGTACTGGTACCTCCCAAAAGGTTGAAGGTTGTTTTCATAGTTCGTCAGTTGTGCTCCTTTGAGTTTAACGGGACAGTTTTCATGGGAAAGTGTTCCCGCTTTAATTTAGATCTCGGGATCCTATTCTCCATTTTTCTTCGAACTGGAATTTACCCAGTCGTTGGTATTGTGACTTTTTCTATGGCGATTGCATCCTGCTAAGCTGCCTTGACTTTTTCACGTCGTCTTTCATGTACTGGTTGTATCATCTGTACGAATTTTGTATTTTCCGTTTAGATGTCCAAGACCTTCGAAAACATCTTGAAATTCAGCATTTTGATGATTGAACTTGATCTTGTAGCCATTTCTAGACTGATTTTGATCCTAACACGCTAGCAACTTCATGAACTACTAAGAAAACTATGTAGTTCTGTCTTATACACGAGGGCTAGTTCTGTTTCTCCATGTGGACAGTGTCCAAAATAGGACAAGTTGAGTGCGATTTCTGGAGTGATTTTCTATAACCTTGATAGGTATTCAGTGATATGACATTGTGCCATCTATTTTCAGATGTAGCTTGTCATTACACTTGACTTTCTCCAATCATCTGTTTTTCCGTTTTCTGGAGGAGCTATTCACGAGAAATTCTTTTCAGTGTCTGAATAAAACGTCTTTTTCACTCCTCTTGTATGACACTACGGCAAAGATCTTTTTTTGTGGCATGTTATTACATTTCTGTCCAAGGCTGGACATTTTCGAGGTGCTTCCTCACGTATCTGTAATCATTAAAGGTTAGTATGACTCCCCTTACCTCCAGAAAATTTGAACATTCACATTTTGCTCTGACTGGCATTGAGTGTTCTGTCATATTTTTTAACTGTTGTCTAAAGATTCCCAGATCTATCTATTGCCAACGTCAGATCGCTCTCTCGACTTCCTCTCACAGCGTCATTGTTTGTTCCACAAAAAAAAATCAAATCTTGTAAAAAAAACATTTAGAAGAAGTCGGTCACAAAGGCATCCATATTTTCCGATGAAAAAATATGCCCCACATTCTTCCTCGGATTGCAATCGAATGGCAAGAACTTTGTCAATTTTTGTTGTCCCCAGCAGAATCACCTTCCTCTGTCCAGGAGAAAGTATAATTGTTACCTATCACATGTTTGTAATGTCTTCACTCTGAGTTTTAAGTCCAGTCAGATAAATAGATTTCAAACTGTTGCTTGAATCTCCGAAAATTTTCTTTTAAATTTCAAAGTGACAATGTCCAAGGTGTAAGGTTTTTTAGCCATTTTGCTTCTTAATTATTAATCCGTGCACTTCTGACACCATGTTATGTTCTAACTGCATTAAAATAATTTATACACGTTCTATATACATGCATGTATAAGACTTCATTTTTTAATTCGATACCACATTGCAAGGATAGTTTAAAACAATTTCAGCTGGGTTAAATTAGACAGTTTGTCTGATATGGCAATCGACCGTAGATCATGAAACTTCACTTATGTTAACACATCTCATTACATTGCCTTCTTGACATAGGAGTAAGTCCACTTGTGGGAACAAAATTTTATCCATTATTGTCTAGTCCAGTAGAAGAGTAAAAAATGAAGAAGTACCAATCAATAATCGGAACTCAAGTTCATTTACTTAGATGTGCAAATAGTCGCTTGCTTCAAAACGGGATATGAAAGGAGTCAGCATCCCCCGCTGGCGTGTCACACCCGTCGCAAATGTTCCATGGAAACCTTCCTAGTTCGATGAGCAGGTGAAAAGACATAGCTTGGTGATAGATAACGGTCTTAACATGAACAACTATTATGAATCCCAAACAGGATAGGACCAGGTGTCCGGGGGGTCAGCGTCCTCTGCTGACACGCCACACCTGTCACAAATATTCCATGGAAACCTTTCTAGTTTAATGAACAGTCAAATTTTATGAAAAGGTCAAGTTTGGTCAAAAGGTCAAGTTCGGTGAAAAGCACGATTGGCAAAAGGGTGTCAATGTCTGTGGTGGGCGTGCTCCAGAATACTTTATAATATTCCTGAGATAGGGACTTCATAATGTTTAACAAGATCCCCGTATCAACCATAAAACTTCTGAAAGGAAAAATTTTAAGCGTTCAACAATGTACCCTTGTGTAAGTAGTTTATTGGCAAGTTTGTTTGTTTGTTTATTGTTGTTTAACGTCCCACTCGAGAATATCACTCATATGGAGATCACCAAATGCCGGTGAAGGGCTTCAAATTTTGGTATGCTCGCACTTACGGCCATCAAGGGTTCTTTAAACATGCCAACACCTACTGTGACACGGGACCTCCAGCTTTTACTGTCTCATCCTGTCGCCGGCGGGACTCGAACTCACGACCTCACGATCCAGAGTCGAGCGCGCTACCGACTGAGCCAGGAGTTTATTAGCAAGTCGCTTTGCTCTCAGAATAAAACATTCATAAGAAGAGCATGTCCTGGCATAACGTATAAGTTGCAAAATGAAAACGCCATAGGCAGGAGAAGATGGAATATTACTACAGTACTTATAAATGGGAAGGTGATATGAAATTGAAATCGGTTTGTTATAAAGAGTGTAAGTAGGGTCCTTTCCACTCGACAGGAGTAAATATAGATATGGAGCAGATGTGTTCTCTCTGTCGTCCACTGATCTCTTACTCAACAGTACATCCCAAGGTAATTCTGAAATTCTGTAGAATGGACAGGACGTGTGGAAGTATTAATTGAACCAATATCGGAGAGCAGAGACTTATAAATTCCACTTCATATGAATACAAAAAGACAGCCAAGAGAGGTGCAAATTGGTACCCACTGGAATGCTTGTTGGAACCCCCCTCCCACATACTGTCTATTAGAAACCCCAGGATCGTGATGATATTGTCTTCAGTATAATTGTTATTTGTATCAGAGTGTTCCCTCACAAAATAAGGTTCTTCGTGACCTAACATTAAATATTTAATTCTGCAATTTTCATTTTTGTATACAAAGGAGTTTAACAATTTGGAGACTTGAAATGTTCCAACAATTCTTTTGAATTCTTTAAGATCCACATCTAATTTACTCCGCTTCTTAAGTATGTCGACGAGTACGTCTGATTGTTTAATTGTGTAAGAAGTTTGTGTTAAAATAGATAAAGAATGTTTAGAGGACCCCGCAATGATTTGTATTTATAGGATTTTTTGTGCATCTTCGGAATCCAATAAATGAAATTCTTTGTGGGTTTCCAAGAACATTACTGATATCAATATTTCAGAGGTAAGAAATCCAGGAAGTGTGTTCAGTCCATGTTCCTTTTGTAGAATGCTGAAGTAGTATCGTCTGCAGACAAATAAGACATTGTTACATACTTTTTCAGCAGGAACGATGATAAATTTTTTGTGGAGAAGGGAAAGTTCTCTGACAATATCAAGGTCACGAAAATTTAATTGTGTTTTGTGTTGACAGAATGTTTAAGTCATCGAATTCTTTGTTTAAGAACATTACTGATCGACTTAATCCACTCTGAAAGAGTATCAATTCGACATCTTCTTTCTTAGCCCAACGTATGGCGTACTCTTCACATGCATCCATAAGAATTTCACAATTTTTGCGCCATGCAAACGAGACAGGATAGAATGTCAGACTCAGCCATGTAGATGTTATAATTACAAGTTCTTTCCTTTTTTACTGTCATCAGATAGCGGGGATTAGGCAACATGGATGAAATATATATGCTTGCTGATCCCTCCTCTTGACCATAAATGCGTCTGTGGATATTGCCATGGGGTCTGGTTTCCAGCTCACATATCTGCTCACTTGAGCATTCAATCTATCTGCAAACATGTTTAACCTGATTGGACCTCTCAATCTGGCTGAATATATATGCATTCAGTTTCCAATAGTTTGGATTTGTTCCATGACCCTGGTTCTCTCCCAGTCTATTGAGACATTCTTGGAGGTGCTCTACAGTAAGACTGACCTCCCTCAATAGACAGAATTTACATATTTCTTCACTAATTTGGGTCAGGGTTCGCGACCTTCTTCCTCCAATTTGTTAACATAAGCAAAAGCAGTTGTGTTGTCCATTTTAAAATGTAAATGGACTCCTTGGTCATTGGGTACCTTTTTGATTGGCCTTGGACCCTTAAGGTTGATATAATTTCTTTTGGAAATTGTCTGCACCACTTCTTTTGCTTAGTTGTGATTGTGACCCCGTGGTTCGTGATGCCCATATGTACAGCTCCTTGGAGTTCCTGGCGAAAGGGCCGTATTTCGGAGGACCAATATCTTAAGATATTTCTCTGGCTCATTTATAATTTTTTAATTTCCTGTCGTAAATCTGGGTCCTACGGTTTCTCATCTCCATCCAGACATTTCTCAATTTCCTTAAGGGTTTGGCGTGCACCTTTTACACTTTGCATACCCCCCCCCCCCTAAAAAATGTAATATCCTCTCAACTAAGAAAGCAACATTCTTCTGCCTAGTCAGAATGGTTTTCTCTGTCAAGTGTTTGATTTCGTCTATGTGCATTTTTCATTGATTTTTATCCAATTCATCATGATCAGTTTCCGCCCATATTGGTAAGTGGTTCCATGCACTGACCTATGAATTTTTGCACAAAATTAAGTGCATTATCTGTCATTTTCGAAACTTTCATGGATCTCTGATCATCTATATGATGTCATGTATGTAGTTATCAACATCCAGTGGCATTAAAGAGGAGTTTGATGGCATTGGTGCCTTCTCTAAAATGGCTTACTGAATTCTGCTTTGTGATTTTAAATCTAAAATACTTACAAGCATATCGCTCATTTGTCTAAACAGTAATCTGATTCCCCTTTGAGAGGAATCTATCATTGTTCTCAGACATAGAATCTACATCTGCATCATCATCATCATGTTTGGGTATTACTCCATCCTCCTGATCACTTACTTTTTCTAAAGGTTTGTTGCTCTCATCATTTTCCCCTTCGTAAGACCTCTGAATATATCCCCCCTTTTGTTGTTGTTGTTTTTTGGTTTTTTTTAGGGATTTTGTAATCGACATAATGGCTACCATGTGGTTCACTTCCACGTATTTTAGATTTGCTTTCTGGTGTGATACTGTAACTGTCCTTTATACAACTTTTTGCTACTTTTGAGTTATCAATGTCCCTTTGAGACACATCTCTAAGTTATCGACTCGAAGGAAGATATTGTCCTTTCAATAGGTAACGAATACCAGAAATAATGGAAAATACATAACATACATGCAATTAATTTTCTTGGGTTTTCTCCGGGTACTCTGGTTTCCTTCCACAGCAAGGACCCCACACACCAACATCAGAGCCAACGGGAGACAATTAGAATTTAAGCTGACATAACTTAATTGTTTGTTAATCGTTGTAAAACAAATAAAATTAAAACTTTAAACAAAACATTAATAAACCTTACATTACAAGGTGTTTCCTGGTCAGTCGTACCCAGAAGCTTTACAAATAAATAGGCCTAGATACTCTTAAAGTCAAGATACAGTGAAACTTGTATACATATAAAGACCCTCTTACGGACACAACAAAACCAGTCTTTATAGGGAGGTGGACTTTATATTTCAGATGATTTGTACACAAATGGTACTATTGGGGGGAGCAAAAACAGTTCTTATGAAGAGGTGGTCTTTATACACAGGTGGTCGCTAAAGCTACTTTTACTGTAATGAAATAAAAGTTGAGCATGAGTAAAAATGAAAATGTGGCTGTGATTCTCACATTGCCAGTACCCAGGAAAGACTAGTGTATAAATAAATTATAATGTGAATTTTCAAATGCATTTGTCATAATGGTGGCGTGAATGTAGATATTATGAAAGTGAGTATAACTATTTATACAACATACATGATCGATTTTCTGGGCAATTTCTTGACGGCGACACGAATTACCCAAAAAGACGCAAAAACACACAAAAAACAGTAGTCCACATTAAAACTGACCAGAACCCAATAATGCTAGGCCCCACATTTTTGCATTGGGATGGGGAGATGAAAACGTACCATTCCTTCTTTTCTCACATTAGGTCCGTCATTGGCGATTCTCCGGTAGTCATTGGAAGTGACGAAGAGCGTGCCATGACAAATGCATTACATGATTGTTTCCATAATGGTACGTTTTTACTTTGTACAAGACATATCAAAGAAAATTTGAATAGATATTTAGAGAAATCTGGAACACCTTTAAAAGACAGGCAGGATATTTCCCATATTATATTCAATGATGATGGAATAGTTTTTAGTAAAGATGACCTGGAATATTCTCTGAGACATGAAGATCTTCAGCAATATCCAAAATTCAGACATTACTGGGAAAATTTTTTAGAACCCAAAATTAAAGCCTATATCATGAAACCTCTGCAAGAAAACAAAATAAATACACTTTGGACCAATAACAATTCAGAGTCAATGAATAACAGACTAAAGCAAATAGCGGATTTCAAACAGCACAAGTTGCCAGATTTGATAGAGAAAATATCTTTAGTGTCAGAAATTCAAATTCTAGATTTAAGGAGGGCTCTCCATGGCACAGGAAACTTTAGACTAGTTAAACGGGCAGAATCTTTTCAAATAAACCAGATTAGCTGGAATAATAAGTCACAGACAGAAAAAGAACAATATTTCAAGAAATATCTGGCAACATCTAAAATTTCTAAATATAGCGATTTTATTTCGGCAACTAATACAGAATTTAGATGTCCACGACCCAAGCAAAACTGTGGGAAAAAACCATGTCAAAGAAAAAGAAAAAAGGCAGAAAGATCTACCACAATTAAGAAAATGAAACTACATGACATTGTATAATACAGTTTTTGTTCACGACATGTTAATTCTACCATTAATTCTTGTCTATAGTGATGTTTGTGCATTACGAAAAATGGAAGTCGCAAGCCGTATCCCCTTGTCGGGATGCCCTAAAGGGTAGGATCCGACTTTCCCTTTTCTGTAATGTTGGCGCACAAGTCATTTTAGACACAAACAAATGACATCACAGTCGATACCTGTTACGAGAGGTGGTAACTCTGGATAATAAAAATACCTAACACTAGTCTATCTGTCACATGCATATGTGTGTCCAATGTGTTGTATCTGTGTGTATATGAATGAGTCTTCAATGATATGTATTGCAACATCCTTTATATATAAATGTGTGTGTGTGTGTGTGTGTGTTAGTTAACCTTTATGTACGTGATTGTGTGGACGTGTGATTGTGTTTTCGGCAAAGAGTAGAGTATCTATGCAGTTGATTGTTAACTGATTGTGTCATTGAAATAACTGAATAAATGATAGAATAAAATATATGTTATGTTTCTTCTTTAAGTCATATCAAGCAATATCTAAAGATTATATGATCATGATCACAGCTGCTCATTCTCGTATTGTATATTTTAAATTCCAAAGGACACTTTTCCCAGTCGCTAGTTCATATTATTTATCTACCAATAAAACGCTTGACATTTTGAGAATTAAGCCTGGTTCAATAAACCCTTTCACGTTAACTGCGGCCCTTTGACTTTGGGTGGCAAAATGAAAGATACCCGTCCCGTGAAACATAGATGTTGTTTTAGTAACTGATTGTTTCTTGATATAATTTACCAGGAATGTGCATAATTTTACCACTCAAAGTTACAGGACTGCAGTTATCGTGAAAGGGTGATCTTTTGGATGTTATTGATGTCTTTTGGGTAAATCAGCATGATCCCCCCAAAAAAACACCTCAAAAGACCAAAAAATACTATTAAACTGAATACATTCGCATCAGTAATCATTTTAAATGAATTCACTTTTAATTATATTTCATAAACAGTTAGAAATTAAAAGAAAAATCTATATTCATCAATAATAACAACTTTCTCACGGAGTTATTTAGTAAAATGAAGAACCAAATCGGTCTTCTGTTATTATTTGGTTAAATATAATTCTTCTATCAAGTCAATTTTATATCATACAAATATTATGTAACATAGAAAATGAAGATTAAATATATTGTTAAACATATTTACCGTGTCCTATAACATAAGTAACATTCTAATACATTTTAAAATGATATGCTGATGTAATATGGCTTCTTGAAATTGAAGAAATTGAAGAAAATGGCATTATCAAAGTAAACAAACAATGGAAATTATTCATTATATATATAATAATTATGTTGAAATTGCCATCTTAAAATGTTTTTGTGTGTTTTGGGGGGTAATTCGTGCTGCACATTTCTTGATATTAATTTTTCCTCTCTCGATCATTTTGCACAGAGCTGAAATTGGCCCACAATAGATACCTACTGGTATATCTGGGGGAAAAGACAGGGAAAGTGCAATAGGCCCACTGGTTTTACTACTCTGACAATGAGAAACATCAATTTACCGGTCTTCCAAGTTTTTGCTGTAAAGCTAGAACTCCACTTAAGTAACCTGCTCGACCAACAAAAAGTTCATCAGCTCCATCAGGAAGAAAATCTATATCTTCACAAGCGTCTGCAAGTGAAGCAAACTGGTTTATAAACTTGTCCGACGAACTAGTGTCACCTGCTAATTTGTAAAGTAGACTGCATGTTGCTGCGATTCCAGTTGATCCCAAAATAAATGACGACTGCTTATCGTCCTTGAATCCACCTCTTTTCAGATAGTCTAAGTTTGTTTTGACGTATTTCAATCCAGATTCTAAATATTCTTCTTTCATACTTTCGAAAATGTCATGATTTGACAGATAATATAGCATATACGCAACCCCTATATTTCCGTCATACAACCCTCCGTCGCACGAGGAGAAACTTGGACCATTGCGTTCAAGAATTGTCTCGACGATTTCCAAGATATTGTCTCGCCACTTGATCTTATCACTTTGATTAAATTCAGAAGCGGAGTCTGGTACAAAATCTGGTAGGTGATTTACAAAATATCTCATCGTGAACTCAAGTTGCTAAGATAAACAACGCTTTCGACTTCGAGACGTTATTTTTATTGGAATGTACTAAAACCTGCCACGAACTGGATTGCAGAAATTGTCGCTAATGACTCATTAAACATAACATTTTTGGATGTCTATTAACAAAAGAAACATAAAAAACAAATAAACATTAATAGTGTATTCAATATTCACATATTTACTGTAATGATTGACTGCAATTTCGAGTGTTTCGCCACATTGGTTTTCCAATTTAAAAATAAATAAAGTTGAGGTAAACACCGAACCCGATCTAGAATCCATAAAAATATAATGCAGGTAGTACGGTAATAAAATGTTCTACGTCATTTTTCAATATATATCCTCAAAAATTTAGTCAACTATGCTATAAATCAAATAAAGAAATTAATTTACTGGATGCACCAATTACTTCATTTGTCCAAATTTATAATAATATAAACTATTTAATATCAAATGTTTCAATTAATCAGAAATTCATTTTATTTCAATTTTGAAGCATTTTTTTATGCCCATTCATTTTTGTCAAAAATTCAGAATAACCAATTCCTTTTTAACAATTTTTATCATTTTAATTTTCCGTTCATTTATTATCATTGAATTGTATTCATATTGCAGAATATCTTAGCTACTTTTTATATTAACTTTGAAAAAAAAAATAGAAAAAAAAAAAAAAAATGCACAAGTTCTATCAAATCAAATTACCTATAACAAAAAACTTAAATCTCAATTTTAACCTTTTTTAACTCAATGGCAGTCAAACTTAAAAGATAAAGTAAAATATCAATTATTTAAACAGATAAAGTTAAGTAATAACAGCATCAATAAGAGACTTTAACGGTCACATGAGTAAAATCATACCAATATTTGATCCCTTTTAGGGCCCCTATTTGTCCTCACCCCTTTTTACATGTTTTGCAAAGATGCAGCTTCACATGAAAAACTTTCCTCTCAGATTTGTTTCAAATTGGTCAACTGGTTACTGAGAAGTCGAAAATGTCTCAAAAACGATGAACATATTTTCTGTTCACTTAGGTACCTGTCATCTTGACCTTTGACCTTGAAATCTGGCCTATATGATCCTTTTGAAAATTCTTAACACCTTTCTCATGTATCTTTGTATACAAAAAGTTATTCTGCTTTGAGTTATTAATGGGGATACTATATGCCAAGTTTAGGTAAAACTGGCTCACGAGTTCTTGAGAAGAAGTCCAAAATGTGTAAATGTTAACAACACATGACAGCAGATAAAAGATGTCACCATGAACTTTGGCTCAGGTAACCTAAAATTTTAACTACGTGTATAATGTATATGTTGTTTTTGTAAGAACTGGCAGAGAGACATAAATATACTATTCATACAAAATCTATTTCTAATTATTAAATCATTAGTTTTGTAAAGGACAATGCATCAAAGTAAAAAATTGACTAAGAATGCAACATGTTTCTTAAACCAACACCAGTGCAATAAGGAACAAGCAAAACAAACACATATATAAAAGAATGTTTATTCCTGCAATGCAATAGCAATTCCTGGTAAAAATGTACTCACAACAACAACAACAACATTTACCCACAAACTATGTCAATAAAGCATGACATATCCCCCACTGGATGAAAAATAGACCATTCATATATGTATATAAGAATCTAACACAACCAATATAGTTCTGTCAAGGTCAAATAGGTCTACTGTGAATCAATTAACGGAATAATGAAAACTTACAAAATAAACATGACGTTCTTGTGTCGAATATCTTGAGGAGCTGAAAGTATACCAAGGAAGATGTGTATAAAAGATTCAGGAGATAAATAGATTATCACATACATCTATCCTTGAAATATCATAGTATACACAACACTGTAGAAGTCACAGGAAGTAGTATACATTGTAGTAAATACAGCAATGCAGTATACGTAATATTGTACTTGTAGTATTTACAATACAGCATTGCAGTATATGTAATATTGTACTTGTAGTATTTACAATACAGCAATGCAGTATATGTAATATTGTACTTGTGGTATTTACAATACAGTATTGTAGTATATACAACATTGTACTTGTAGTATTTACAATACAGCATTGCAGTATACAGTACTGTACTTGTAGTATTTACAATACAGCACTGCAGTGTATGCAGTATTGAACTTGTAGTATTTACAATACAGCACTGCAGTGTATGCAGTATTGAACTTGTACTATTTACAATACAGCACTGCAGTGTATGCAGTATTGAACTTGTAGTATTTACAATACAGCACTGCAGTGTATGCAGTATTGAACTTGTAGTATTTACAATACAGCACTGCAGTGTATGCAGTATTGAACTTGTAGTATTTACAATACAACACACAGCAATTAAGTACACAACATAGAAAGTAGTATACATTGTTGTAGTGTTATAGTACACATACACATAGATGTAGATACAGAATACAGCATTGTAGCATAAACAGTATTGCAACTTGTAGTGTTATAGTTACACATACACATAGCATAGATACAGAATACAACATTGTATATAAACAGTACTGCAGTATATAATCCGTTGTAGTATTTATAGTACACATACACATAGATGTAGATACAGAATACAACATTGTAGTTAAACAGTACTGCAGTATATTAATCAATTGTAGTGTTATAGTACACATACACATAGATGTAGATACAGAATACAACATGTAGTATAAAGTAGTACTGCATATAATCCGTTGTAGTGTTATAGTACACATACACATAGATGTAGATACAGAATACAACATTGTAGTATAAACAGTACTGCAGTATATAATCTGTTGTAGTGTTATAGTACACATACACATAGATGTAGATACAGAATACAACATTGTAGTATAAACAGTACTGCAGTATATAATCCGTTGTAGTGTTATAGTACACATACACATAGATGTAGATACAGAATACAACATTGTAGTATAAACAGTACTGCAGTATATAATCTGTTGTAGTGTTATAGTACACATACACATAGATGTAGATACAGAATACAACATTGTAGTATAAACAGTACTGCAGTATATAATCTGTTGTAGTGTTATAGTACCACATAGATACAGAATACAACATTGTAGTATAAACAGTACTGCAGTATATAATCTGTTGTAGTGTTATAGTACACATACACATAGATGTAGATACAAAATACAGCATTGTAGCATAAACAGTACTGCAGTATATAATCCGTTGTAGTGTTTTAGTACACATACACATAGATGTAGATACAGAATACAACATTGTAAATACAGTACTGCAGTATATAAAGTGTTATAGTACACATACACATAGATGTAGATACAAAATACAGCATTGTAGCATAAACAGTACTGCAGTATATAATCCGTTGTAGTGTTTACTGCACCGAAATACAAATTAAAATCATAATACTAAATGCTCTAGACGATTGTTTCTGTCAATATTTTGTTGGAGTGGTATTTAACGCTACACTTAACAACTTTTCAGTTATATGAGGGTGGTCAATTTTTAATGGTGGACAAGAGAACCCCGTTACAAAGTACCAAGGGAGTGACCACCAGCTATCCAGAATGCATTGCAGTTAAAACGTCATTGTATTATATAGAGCACTGTAATACATTTCCATTACAAAATTACTGTACCACATATACATATATATGGTTACAAAATCTAGAATTATCCTATTTTTACCAGCAGGGGATTTCTACACTTCTAATATCAATGTAATTCTAAAAATAAACAAGCATCTACAATATCAAAGACACATATTCTAGTGCTTCACCATATAATTGATATCCTTACACAAATTCATTAAACTACACACCACAGAACTAATAAATCAACAAACCAGATATTTGCTTTCCAATTTTGAAACAGATTGAATCCAAATCATCATTTTAAAGAGACCACTCAAGAAAAAAGACCTGAGGTGAAAATTTCCAAAATTTTCTGTTAATCAAAATTCAAAGTTTTAAAGAATTTAAAAATGCTATTACTTTTTAATATCTAAAATGTAAATTTCTAAAGATGAATTCAGAGATTGGCAATTAGCAATGGTACATTGTATTATATTTTAACATCAACTGGTAGTTTCAGTTATGAGTTTCTCTAATGTAATATGATTTACCATACCCAAAATGCCCTTTTTATGGTTGTTTACAATCTCAAATGGAAAATAAGCATACAAAGATATTCCTTGGCAATAATGGAACAAAACAAAATAGTCAAACAATAAATCAAACAGCACTTGAAAAGAAATTCAAAAAAATGTCTTTCCCTTCTTCCCCGCTATTTTAATGACTTAGAAATTGTTGATATCCTTATCAATGCTTTGAGTTTTATTACGATCTGTTGAAAGGCCCGAGAGACATTTATGAAGTGTAATTCAAATGTTTATCTAATTTTCTATAGAGACTTCATCAACCAGAGTACTGAAAATCACTTTAACACTAGAATTTTACTCAATGATGCTATGAAATATTAAACTGTAATACTTATATGGAAGTTATTTCAACCCTTTCAACACTACAGACCATATAATAGACTAGTCCAAGACAGACCATACCATTTATATACTTGGAGGTGAAAGACTTGACTTTGAACTGCATGTATCCCAATAGAAAGCTATTTTCTATTATTTTAAATGAATCTAATACAGTCTATAGGGTTGAAAGGGTCAAAGTACAGAAAGAAGATGTAATGAAATCAAATCAGACCTGTCCCTCTTTGTTAACCTTTCAACACTTCAAACCATAAAAGACTAGTCTATAACAACAGAAATGAATGGACTAGTAAGATACCTTGGGGTGAAAGGTTTGAATCAAAAGTCACATATATTAATGAATTATAGAACTTCAGGACCTTTGGGTATCATGGATTTACTATTAGATTTCAAAAGGATTTATGGATTTCAGTCTGATGATAATGAGTATATAGGTACATGTATGATGATATAGATATAATCAACTTTTTTAACTCATTCATCCCTAAAGACACATTTGGACTGGTCTACGTCATTGATTTACAGAGGAGTCCATTGTTTTTCAGGGGTTGATGAGTTAAACTCAAGTTTCCTAGGGAACTGAACTGCCTACCTTATATATATAGAGACAGTGATAATTCTGTAACATTGCATTCAGATTCTTACAATCATTTCAGGACAAGCTCTGTTGGTAGCCAATGCAACTATTGATGTATTTTTCCAGAATTGGTTATAAAAAAATTAATGTTCTCCAAAATATTCTCTAAAATCCATTTTCTGGGACATTGTGAAAAAATTTATTTGAAATAAATAAAGTTGTCTACAACATTTTTCCAACACTTTTCCCTACACTTGGCTGGATGCATTTTGCATACATTTTCTTTCTTGTGTTTTTATTTAATTTTCAGAGGGGTGTGCAATTTGTTCACTCTTTCGAAATCAAATCAAAATGAAGGGGATAACTCTTGTTTGAAATTTCTAGAAAACAGGAATCATATTATCTGTTGAATATGTAAAAGAGATACTGTATGTGTATTTAAATTAGCGCAATCTTGAATTTGTGTAATTAATTTCATTGGCTTTGTCGTGTATAACAAATGACAGGATGGAGAAATTTTAGTGCTGCCCTTGAATTAGCGCAATGACTTGAGCGCAGAAATCGCTAATATTAGAATATCGCTAAAATAGGTACACGTACAGTACAAATACACAACCGACCCTCTGTGACAGAAGACAGACTTAACAATACTTGCGTGTCTCTCCCTGAGAAGGTAAGACATCATCAAAGAAATATAATAACACAATACACAATTAATGATGACGGCAAAAATAACATTGAAATGCAATAAACAAAATGTAAAAGCAATACATGTAAATCATAGCCCCAGTATGAAAACATTCACATTTGTAAATGTCATACATTTTACTACAGTGATCTGATGAAGTATGGGTGAGTTACTTATCAATAACTGAGACATGTACAGTAGAAAATTGCCTAAAGACCACCTCACTTAATAGACAACTTGCAATTAAGACCATTAATATTCTGTCTTTTGAAATTTTCTAATCAAATCTTAAGTAAGTCTAGACTCTCACTTAAAAGACCACCTCATTAATCATATCTCTTTGACTCAGTTAGCCAGGTTGTCTTAATAGCAAGGTTCCACTGTACTACATGTGTGTATATAGAATTATTTGGCTAAAATGGTTTTTCTTCACTTTGATTGTATCAAGAAGAAATTGGACATACAGTGAAACTTGTATACAAAGACCCTCTCTATACATAACAAAACCAGTCTTTATCGGGAGGTAGTCTTTTTATATATAGGGTTGATTTGTACAAAAATGGTACTATTGGGGACAGCAAAAAACAGTCCTTATTGCCAGGTGGTCTATATACAGAGGTGGTCACTAAAGCAAGTTTTACTGTATGTAGTACATTTATTTGCATTAATTAAATTTTTCTGCGATTACAGTAGTATAAGCACAAAAAATTCTCATGAAATCACTTCAAAAATTATTTACTGAATCATTTTACCATTACACAAAGTTTCATTACACCAAAAGAAATAAAAATATTGCCTCTAATAAGAACACACCTACAAAAAATTTCCTCAAATACATTTTCAATACAGAAACATGGTTTTTAAAACACAATTGTCAATCAATTATTCACCTTTTCAATTTACATTCACAAGATACAGTTAAAACCTTCTACACAAAATCTTTTATCATACCATCCATATCTACATGTAGGACTAACATTTATTTGTATATATGTACTTTGTGGGGATTAATTCCACAGATTGTAATTTTCACATTTTTCTCTCTCCTGACATGATCGCAGATTGTAAAATAACATCAGGTCCTACATGTATATAAATTTATCAAAAACTTATTGGCTGTTTCTTAATTTTAAGGATTTATGAACAATGTGAATGTAGCAAATATTAAAGTGATATGAGCTGTCATAGATGGAAAAATTTACATGCACATTTTATGTAATATATCCCTAAGAGACCATCTGGTGGTTAGAATAACAAATGCATGCGCATAATTGCAACAATTTTGCTAAACGTAACCCATAATATCAGGTTTTTTGTCCTCCGTTACTTGAGCACTGCAAATTAACTTTCGATGTTTTTTTTCGAAGATTACCGAGTGTCCAATAAGCGTGTGCTATTTGCAGTTGATATATATTCTATTCTTATTACACTCTGCTTTTATTTTTGTACATCATCATTTCATACCTAAATCAGGCAAAGTTGATCTTTTCCGTCGTTTCAAAACATTCGTTTCAGAAATTGTCCACATGCCAGGTATATCGGGTGATCTCAACCCATTTTTAACTCATCCCATCACATTATCGGCTTAATCATTCTTGACATATACATGTATATACTGCCCAACTTAACTGGACATGGTGGCATGATTGTAAAACAAGAGTTACGCATAGTTTTTAAAGTTAAATTGTTTTGATTTTGGCAATGTCAGCTAGGACTGTCATTGATAGACTCGATATCGATATATTGATACAAAAATTAATTTGATACTATAATCAATACACTTTTAATGTATCGATACATTTCATTATGCATTTCACAGTATGTATTTTCTTTTACAATTTCCAAAATTTTCCATTTGTTTTACTTCATGTATTGAACTATGTTATATTTTTTCTAATTGTTCAATTTGTTCAAATAAATTATGTTTTCCTTGCAATGATTGCTTTTTTTCATCTTCAGATGGTCAAATATACAATAAAATAACTAAATATTACAATGAATCTATTTATTTTGAATGCATTCATAGAAGTACCAAATTATTCGATTTATCAATACTTTTTACTTATTGATATAGAATTTCTCATCAATGACAGCCCTATGTCAGCATTCATTTTAGGGTAACATTTAAGACTGGAAAAATTTATTATTTTCCTGACCTGATATTTTTATTCATATATTCATCCGATTTGTTTCAGGTATTTAAAATAGCATCGAAAAGCATATATTTTTACATAATACATGTACTTTCAAATAAAAATCACATCCTGTATTTTAAAAATAATAAATAAAAAACACATAAAAATCGGCAGACTTTAATATACACCAATTATCTCAAGGACCTGGATTGCTGATAGACCGAGTGCGTTAAGGACCGAGATCTGCCTGACCAAATTACAAAGCACATTTGATATGGCAAAAGAGTTTATCTGAAAGGTCATTGCATACAGAAATACAGCCAGATTTTTTAAGGTACGTGGAAACTTAAATTCTAATCAAACAAAGATCTTTTTTAACAGTTCACATGTTTGACAATATATTTGAACACATATTTTATACTATTCTCGTCTATATGTCATGGGACAAAAATCATCATTGCAACAGCTTATATCGCTTTAAAACAGAACATAGATATGGTATAGTTCTTCAGTTATGTACATGCATGCATCTCCAAAGATCATATACATGTATGCATCAAATTCCATTTCATAAAAACCTTTGTTTATTTTACAAAACAAATAGAGCTAGAACTCAAAATGAATATCTGAAAATCCTTGAATTATTGTCAAAATTGATATATTATCTTTGACACCTGATATTGGAAAACATACTATATATAAACAGTTATTTCTGAGTATGTAAAATTGATCACATATATATTATGTAATGAACTAGACCTAGTATGATCGGTATTAACCAATTCTTCGATCTTTTGTCACCAAATTTCATATTTTGATCATAATACCCTTTGTATTGAATGTGCTACAATATAAACATTACCAATACTGCAGAATTTCACCACCACCCCCAATCCCTCCCTTTAAATATTGGCTGAACTCACATATTTTTATTTAAAAAATGAATATTGATTTTTGAATTTCTATATTAATATCAAAAGATTTTCATGTCTTTGTAGATTATTGATGTAAATTTGAGAATGCTCACACACTTTACATCAGATGTTTTGGGTCGAAGACTTGGCACCATGGCATAAATGTACTCAGAGTTGTAAAAATACCAAAGCCAGCATAAGTATGAACAAAATATAAGAATTTAAAGCTAAAACCCTATCACGTGCCCCATATCTTTTCATCACTCAGGATAAAAATCCACAACTTATCATTTGGTATACTTATAACAGCAAAACGCTATGATATCATAACTGTTACAAATAGTAACCTTTTACACTTCAAGTTTTAACTGTAGTCAAAAACTTCATAGAGCGAGACATATATTGTAACAGCAGACCATGCATTGTACTAAATTACGTCATCATATTTTTCCATGTATAATGTGCATCCATGTATAACGCACACCTAATTTTCATCATCAAGAATTTGTTAATGTTAAGTTTGAAATGTTTGAACTAGTGAGATGTGCTACATGTAGATCTGTAAAGTCTGTGTTACACTACATACCACTTACTTTTCACTTTTTGACCTTCCCTGTTTTATTTTTGCATATGAATAAAATTTAATCATGATCCAAATACTATAGCTCAACAGCATAAGTAAACAGCTTGATTCCTATAAAACCTAAAACTAAGGTATTGCTGGATTTTTACCTAGCTTTTTTTTCTAAAGATGCAGATCTTCATCTATGTTTCTTATCCTCATCCGCGGCATCATATTGAGCCTCGCGATTAAATCCTGCTCCTGCATTAGGGTGAACAATATGAGTGTGACCAACACATGTATTTGCAGGATTCATCTGTTCTTTCTGCTGTTCCAATTTTGACTGAATCTCATCTTCTCGTGCTCGAATTTGTAGATGAATGATCAGTCGACATGTTAGCAGTAAGAAAAACACAATGGACAAACTCATCTTTTCAAGTCCATCATTCATTGAATAGTGTGCATACAGTTCATTTACAGTCAACAAAATCATCAAAACGTTTGCTGCCTCCTTCAGTGGACCTAAGAAAATGAAAACAAAGACTTAAAGATAAGACAATAATCATCATGATCATCAAAATGCTTGCTGCCTCCTTCAGTGGACTTTATCTCATCAACCCCTGAAGTCACATTTGGACTTGTCCATTTCAAAGAAAGGTTAAGTCCACTGTCAGAATTTAGGGGTGTATGATTTATAAAAAAATTTAATCATTTTTAATGAAACATGAAAAGTATATATTAAGGAAATTCATCACTGCCATTCAAATGCAAAATTAAGTCTTCCGCAGCTATAAAATAATGAATTCATGTACAGTTAAACCTGCTTTAGTGACCACCTGTGTATAAAGACCACCTGGTCACAAAGAACATTTATTTGCTGTCCCCAACAATACCATTTGTATACAAATCAACCTCTATATAAAGACCACTTCCCTATAAAGACCGGTTTTCTTGTGTCTCTAAGGAGGTTGTTATATACAAATTTCACTGTATTTGCAAACATGTGTGAATAGGTAAATATACGAAATAAAGTTCTCAGGAAGGGTAAGCAACTTACAGCACATGAGTTAGATTATACAATTAATTTGATATACTATACTCAAATCCATCTTCTTACCTGGTATAGCAGTCAATATAACACCACAGACAACCTCGCTACCACCAATAACCTTTCTATACATGTGAGAACTTGGTCGCCATCCAGTGTACTTTATTAGAGGAAAAACCTTTGCACTTTTTACATACATTTTTCTCTGAAAAAAAAACAACAAATTAACAATAACATTGCAAACAATACTAATAAAAGCAGTAAAAATGAAGAATGTAAAACACGGTGACAAAGCCGAGTAAACTTTTTACTTTTTACTGTATTATATTTCAAATAACACAACATTTTTCTAACAAGAAGCACACAAGAGCCTGTATCGCTCACCTGGCTGTCATCTAGATTAGGACCTGGACCTGCCAGAAACATGTTTTAAACAGGTCCATCCAAACAAACATTGTGACAAAGTTTTATTCTTCTTGGGATAGTAGTTCAAGAAAAAAAAAATAAAAATGTGTTTTCCCATAGGGCCTAATGTTAAATTATATTCCCTGTTGGCAGCCATCTTGGGTGAGGTGTGAACCTGAAAAACACATTTTATACAGGGGACCACCCAAAGATATTGTGATAAAGTTTGGTTCCAACTGGCTCAGTAGTTTAAGAGGAGAAGATCTTTGAAAGTGTTCCCATATGGTCCAATGTTAATCTGTTTCCTACTGACAGCCATCTTGGATAGCACCTGGGTCCATCCAAGGACCATTATGACAAATTTTGGTTTCAATTGGTATAGCAATTCCAGGAAAAAGATCTGTAAAGGTGTTTTCCCATAGGGTCCAATTTTAAATTATGTTCCCTGTTGATAGCCATCTTGGATGAGGTTAAATCCTGAAAACCACCTTTTTTACTGGGGACCACCCAATGACTATTGTGATTAAGTTTGGTTCCAATTGGCCTGGTGGTTTCAGAGGAGAAGATCTTTGAAAGTCTTCCCATATGCTCAAATATTAATCTATGTTTCCTGCTAGCGGCCATCTTGCCGGTTTAGGGACATCTCGGCCCATTACAAACTCGGCCTATAATCAATCTCGGCCCATTACAAAGTCGGCCTTACAAACTCGGCCCATAACAAAATCGGCCTATGTTAAAGTCGGTTTAAAACACGGAATTTTTAAGTGTTAAATTTTTTATTATTTTCATTAGGACTTGGTAGTAGGCTAGATCTACATCGAAATTGCATTTTGTTAGTAGAGCCAGACCCTAGGTTAGACATGTTAGAGGGTGCACATGTCGGTTATTCCCTACGTAGGCCTATATACATATCTTGTTATATCCTACTGGAATATATCTTAATATTGGATACCTCTAAGTTAGCCAAATTATTTTAATTGTGTCAAATCAACAATGATTTCAATTGGTTACTGCAAACCCACAATGAGATCAAACGTGTCAGGAAGGAACAGACATAATTATACATGTCTCTGGACAGTCTGGTAGGGGTGAGTACCCCTATCCATCAATATAAGCCTAGTATAAACAAGTGAAGCCCTTGATAGTACGTTTGTCCAATTTCTCACGCTGTCAATTTAACTGTAGCATAGTTTTTGTTTATCAGGGGGCGAGGTTATCCCACTGTAAATTTACCTGTACGTTTTCTATGGGCCGACTTTGATATGGGCCGACTTTGATGTGGCCGAAATTGCGATAGGCCGAGTTTGTAATGGGCCGAGATGTCCATACCCCATCTTGCCGGGCCCATTTTTTAAATGGGTTCATGAAAGGACCATTATGACCAAGTTAGGTTTCAATTGGGATAGCAGTTCCAGAGAAAAAGATCTGTAAATGTGTTTTCCCATAGACTAGAGACCAATGTTAAATTATGTTCCTTGCTGGTGGCCATCTTGGATGAGGTAGGAACCTGAAAAACACCTTTTCTACAGGGAACCACCCAAAGACTATTGCAACCAAGTTTAATTCCAACTGGCTCAGTAGTTTCAGAGGAGAAGATCTTTGAAAGTGTTCCCATATGGTCTAGTGTTAATCTATGTTTCCTGCTGGTGGCCATCTTGGATAGCACCTGGCCCTGCCGGACACATTTTTTAAATGGGTCCATCCATGGACCATTATGACTTAGTTTGGTTTCAATTGGAATAGCAGTTACAGAAAAAAGATCTGTAAATGTGTTTTCCCTTTGGGTCCTATGTTAAATTATGTTCCTTGCTGCAGCCATCTTGGATGAGGTGCAAACCTGAAAAACATCTTTTTCACAAGGACCACCCAAAGACTATTGTGACCAAGTTTGGTTCCAATTGGCTCAGTAGTTTCAGAGGAGATCTTTAAGTTGTCCCATATTATCCAATGTTAATCTATGTGTCCTGCTGGCAGCCATTTTGGATAGGACCTTGAACTGCCGGACACATTTTTTAAATGGGTCCATCCAAGGACCATTAATTCATTATGACCAAGTTTTGTTTCAATTGGGAGAGTAGTTCCAGAGAAAAAGATCTGTAAATGTGTTTTCCCATAGGGTCCAAAGTTAAATTATGTTCCTTGTTGGCGGCCAGCTTGGATGAGGTGTGAACCTGAAAAACCCCTTTTTTCTGGAGACCACCCACAGACTATTGTGACCAAGTTTGGTTCCAACTGGCTCAGTACTTTCAGAGGAGGAGATCTTTGAATGAAAGTTTATGCTGGACAGACGGACGACTGACGGACAGACAGAAGATGGACGCAAAGTGATGGCAAAAGCTCACCTTCAATTTCAATATAATTATCAATATCAAGCATAATTTTTTCAATATTTCTCTTTATCATAAATTTACATTGCTTCATTTTAAAGTACTGATGAGTTTGCAGGTTACAATGTTTAAATATCTCTTTTTAATATGTATGACTAGGGGATTGTGACCTAAAGAATTCAATTTTCTGTTTAAATTTCTGAATCTTAAAAATAGAAAATTTTAATGTAAAATTCACAATAAATAAATGAGTGAAATTAAAGATAATTATTTATTTTTTCTTTTAATTTCATCAACAATTACATGAGAGGAATTTAAAAAAATGAGAAGTGATATAAAGGGGCTGACAAATTGATATTTTTAACACTTGCCCTCAGGCAAGTGCCTACATTGTATGTGAAATTTAGTTGCCCCACCTGTAATTTCACTCGTCCCACCACAAGACCAGATTTGACAACAAAAGATTCGTTCAAGATTTAAACTTTTGTTCATATTGAAGGGATCACTTGGACCCCGATGATTCAAAATCTATCAGTCCAACTCAAATTTCAGGGGACAAGAGTCATCTACAAAGAATGAAATACAAAGAAAATTATCACATTGTTCCTTTAAATATAGTACTAACCATCCTTTTTCATTTATTCTTATTTCTGTTACTTTTAAATGATGAACGATAATTCACATACATGTGGGAACTTCAACTTCCGATTTCAGAAGAAAAGCGTTTACTCTCACTAATTCTTATAGCTATCATTATTTAAAAGCACTTGGCCATGGGCAAGTTCTGATTAAATATTCACTGACACGATAAGTAAAGCTTTTTCCCTGGGTGTCAGGCAATGGGATTTGTCAAACCCTGTCATATAGATTTTTACTAAGCACTCAGAATTTTGTGCTCTTAACCCATTCACCCCTAAAGACACATTTGGACTAGCCTAAATTATTAATTTATAGATAATTCCATTGTTTTTTAGGGTCGATAAGTTAGTCAAAGTTTGTCTACATCACAGCATCATTTTTGTTCTATAATGTTGTGGGATGTACTGGTATAAAAATAGTGACACAAGTATGTATAATAGGTTCATATTTATCAGAGATCAAAATTAGCAGTAGTCCACCAGTCTGAGAATATTAACTTTTGCAGCAGACTAGTCAAAGTTGTGCTTTAGCTTGTCTGGTTGACTAGTAGAAAATCTGTATAACCATTATAGTATCTGTAATCAACGTAAGCAATAACAAATTATACTGATGTACATGTACTTGCTATTTGTTGAATTTGTTACAAGACTGATAAAATATTTTTCAAACTAGTTCGACTGACTTGAGAGACAGAATAGCTAAATTTGGCCCCTGTATCTCCAGGGTTTTATACAGAAATTTTCATTTGTTAGAAATTTTCATTAAGGGATGGACTAATCCCTTTAGGGATTCTGTCACAGGCTGTTTTCTTATGCTGCATTTTACTTTTGCATCCCCGCCAACGGCCCATGAAAGAATCCCCAGCGGGATTAGGGGTGGACTCCCTCTTGTAGTCTTGATTGAAAATGAGGGTCCTTTGAGGGCATGTCAAAAGAACTATACCAGAAGGACAACATGATTTGATATAAACAAAACATACATATACGAGAGGAAGAGGTATCAAAATTAATATAATGATACCTGTAGGGCAACATGTTCAAAATGTATATTCATAATCTGAAAGTGTGACAAAGCCAATATGTATGCCAGTGTGGTATAAATAATTGTCATGCCCATGCCATGCTGAATTCCAATACATCTCTTCTTAACTTATTCATCCCTAAAGACACATTTGGACTGACCTAAGCCAAGGCTAAGTAATTAATTGATTAACAGAAGAAGGGTTCATTGCTTTTCAGGGGTTGATGAGTTATGAGAGAAATGGCGATAGCAATTTGTAAGTGGGTGATGGCGCTATGAAAACTCGAAATTTTAAAAAGGATAAATGATAAAGTCAAACGTCATATTATTTATTAGGAACAGTGAAGAACAAAAAAACTGGAAAGGGAGATAACTCTCAGTTAAACACTTACCATCTCTTTATGTAGATCTTTGTTTACGGATGTAATCTTCGAAATCTACCTTTGTACACACCAAATGCACGCTCAACTGTTACTCGGGTAGTTGACAGGCATGTATTATAGTGGCGTTGAGTTGGGGTTAAATGTCCATTATCTCTGTAAGGGGTCAACAGCCAATTCCTGAGAGGATATGCAGCATCCCCTATAATGTGAGCATCACCACACCTCGCGGGTCCATTTTCCCAGAGATCAGATGTTCTCAGCACCCCATGCATCATGACAAACTGCCAACGCTACCTGCAACAACATGAGTGAACCGCATATCTTCCCTACATACTGCCTGCAAAATCACAGAGTGGTACCCTTTTCGATTGACATATGTCTCTGGGTGTTGCTTTGGTGCTTTTATTTTTATATGTGTACCGTCAATAGCACCTAACACACCTGGGAAGTTAGCTTTCCTTTCAAAACCATCTAAAACTTCTTGCCTGTGAACTCCTTCTTGGGGCCACGTAATGAACTTTGTTTTTAAGTAAGTCAAGAAAACATGAAAAACACGATTTCTACATCGTACCACAGAAACTTCAGCAATATCAAATCTGTCGGCAATACGGTTTAGTGTTTTCTTGGCTTGCAACGTACCATAATACGATTAGAAGTTGCTTGAAAATAGGTATATGCTCTCTGCCTCCTGTCCAACTTGGAAGGAAGCACTTGATACATCTGAATATTTTCACAAATAGTTTCAAAAGTTGTTCTTGACACTCTAAAGAAACGTCAGCTCAACCAACTTTCGCCCCCTTTTCGAAAGGAGACAGTAACCCCCCCCCCCCCCGAAATTACATCACCTAACAAAAATTCGCTTTATAGTTAAGCAACGCGCATTTATTAAAGAGTCATGCACTTACGTTGATGAAGCAACTATTGCGGTAATTGATTCAGCATCGTAGGGTGTTTTGATTATCCTCATCGTCATCATCCAGTTTCAGCGACGAGAAATAAAATCAATGTATTGTCCGCCATGATGTTTACCCGGAATATCCTCGTACATTTCATTGGTACAGTGCGAATAGGACGTTCGGGATGCGTTCCGGACAGACGAAAGAAATACACCCTTTGTTTACGGATGGTGTCAGTTTGAGAGTTCCGATAAAAACAAAGAAAATCCCCAGGGTTAAAGAAATTACTTTTAATACAAAGGAGGCCATTTTACGATTATGATTTCTGTTTGAGTATTTCCAGCATCGGTGTAGTGTTAACCTTTCCTTTTAGGTTGATGCAGCTGTAAATGAACGAGTTACGGAGTTAGGATCTAGGCCAAACTAGCCGCAAGTTTCGTATTTTATCGACTATCGGCTTCTACGAGCGCTGGTCATGATAACGAAAAAGAGTTAACTTGGATAAAATGAAAATTATAACAATTTCTAAAACGGGAATATAATATAATAAATGCAATATAATTGTCCGTATTCACTTATTGAAAGCAAAACCCAGAACCTCAATACAAAATGATAGAAAAAAAATTAATCTACATATGATTAGCGACATATAGGCTTAAAATAGGCTTTGGCTTTATATATCGTTCAGTTGTACATATGTATGGGGCGCCGTTTTAGTATTTATTCACTCTTTTCTTACATCAAAAATTCATTTTTTATATAAAAAATCGAATTTCTGATATAAAAAAAAATCAAAACGGATTTTTTATATCAGAAATTCGATTTTTTTATATCAAAAAATGATTTTTTATATCAGAAATTCGATTTTTTTTATATCATAAAATCATTTTCTGATATCAGAAATTCGATTTTTGTTATATCAAATAATACCACTCTTTTAAAAATCAAAAATTTTCTGGACTCCCTCATGCTCATTGGTTTGTGTTTGCTGATACTCAATTTATTTTTGATAAATGATACGCATGTCAATTTAATGCAATATTTGTCGGGAATAAAAACGAGTCGCAATGTGATAGTTAACTCTCTGGACTTTCATAATTGAATATTTCTGGGAAGCATATTACCATGGACCACGGATAAAATTGCGATATTTGTGTCTGAAAGCTAGAGGATACCTCATCGGGCTTCCGAATTAATCCATCAATGATATTTTTAACGATAAAGAAGTCATAATTCAATGTATGGAGACCAAAATTCTGTCCCGATTTTAGTAACTTTCTTGCTGATCCAACCTTCTTTTGAGAAGGATAATCAAAGTGGTTTATTAGCGGATTGCTATGCGTATTTTCGCGTCTGGATGCAGAAAAAAGGGATTCCAAATTAAAAGAAATATATATCTGAAAGATGCGTAAAACCCTACCACTAATGAAATATTGCCTCACAGTTAATCCAACACTTAAAATATGTGCAGTGATGAGGGGGAGAGTGCCGCCTAAAGTTGATAAAAGAGGTGTAAAACCTTTAATTTTTCTATAAAAAGTCGAAAAATTAAAGAAAAAATTTCGCGACTTTATTTAAAATGTACACCACTACAACTTAAAATTATCACTCTACAGTTGATGGGGTATGCATTGCATAAACAGTTTTAATTAAAGTTTAAATTTTAATTCATAAAGTATAAACAAGTTAAATTAATGTCACTAGCCTCAAACCTAATCCTCTTTAAAACCACCTTTTGATTTGCTTCCTACACTACTGCATAAAGAAGGCACCATTTTCACGCGCATGGCGTCTTGTCACCCCACCTTCCACCCACAAAAAGTTACTCCCCCTCTTTGTAAATTCCTGGATCCGCCCCTTACTCCATTCTCAATATTTTGAACGGTTGTGCTTTTCTGGACCCAGCTACGCCACTGATAACAGATAAAAAATTCAAAAAGCACTATTGCCTTCGGAATACCAACCATCATGATAATTGTCCATCATTATTTTCAGTAATATTATCATAAAACATACCTATCCAATGTATCTGTTGGATGAAATATATTTGATCTAGATAAAACAAACAGCTTGTGGTGATCCAGAGGTAGTCAGAGCATTCGACTCGCAGGAGGAAAATCCCGGGATCATTACCATGGTACCATGTCATACCTAAACATAATCGCGGGGTGCTCTCTTTATTGAATGTCTGTACTTATATTTATCAATTTTTTTTTAAAGAAACTCCTAAGCAAGGTTTTCTTTTGAGGCAAGGTTCCACTGCACATTAGTATCAGTTCATAGCACAGGTAAAAATTCGTGGTACTTCAACACAGGCTGGTGACATGTCCATATAAGTAAAAAAAAAAAGATACTGAAATGTAAAACAAAAATAAAACAAGCAGAAACATATCATAAAACACAATCAGATTGAAATCTTTAATCGAAAAATAAAAACCAGTGATGATGTGTAACATAAATAATTCATTGACAATGAAAAATTATTCACAATCCACTGATTTTTTGTTTTAGAAATAAATCTCAATGTTATGTTTCGTAAACAAACACAATCATGTTTCCCCTCAGTAACACCGTCAAAATATTTTTGAAATTAGAAGACCTTTCCCTTTTGAAGTTATTATTATGAAATTATCACAGTAAATTAAAAAAAATGTTGGTTGTGTGAAACGCGACTAAAATCGTCGAAAATATCTATTGGCCGTTTGCCCTACGCCTATTCTCTTTATTCCCGGTAAGAAGATATGGTCGAGTCCGGATCGGTTCATTATTTTCTACACTTTTCAAGGTAGATAACTCCGGATCGGTTCATCGTTTTCTACACTTTTCAAGGTAGATAACTCATTTAGCATATCTTACTGTGCGCATGACCGTAACTTGGACGGCCATTTGTTGAAATTGACAACGAGTGGTGAGATGCTGCTGCAAAGGTGACAATGATAAGTAGAAAAGAGGCCGATAAAATTTCATTTGAGAACGATTTAGAAGATGGTATGTTAAAATGTCGTTGATATTTTATGATCGCTGTTTGAATCTAGATATTGAAGGCTTTGGAATTTCAATATATTTTTATTTACATGTTCATGATAGATACACTCATACAGTCATATACATATTCGCCACTTATGAAGTTATGTTATTTTCTTCTTTGTTTTATATAAAACCAACAATTTTTATATGCTGGTAAAATCCACAAATCATACCAGAACTTGACAAATTTCTGCAAATTTATAGTAGGATAATTTTATATTTCCAAAATATATGCATTTTTAAATTATCATGTTTATTTACAGAAATGACAGTATTTTTCTCACAGAGTAATTTTGTAGATTCCATGGCCTAATTATTGTTTCAGTCTGATCAAATATATCAAAATTTACCTAAAATAGTTTTATCCTCCACATAATCATTATTTTCTCAAAATAAACAAAGAATTTCAAAAAGATTTTAAAATATTAATTCAATTTCCTTCATGTTAAAATAAAATATTTGAAATATCCCTTAAATAAGTGGAATCTGTGGGCATTTAAATCTTTTTGGTTTTATATAAAACAAAGAAGAAAATAACATAAGTGTTGAATATTTATGTCCCATAACTCATTAACTTTTCAAAATGAATTTTTAAAGCAACCAATCATCAAAATAAAAATATTTTTACTGATATAAGTGAAAAACAAAAAAGTATAGCCAATATCTTTTCTACATACTTTTTTCTTTGTTTGATCACTTCAGTTTTTGAAAATACTCTTTTTACAGGAATCCATGTGATGTCAATAAATTGGGTCATGTGAGTAATCATTAAAATACTCACTACTCTCTTGACAACAGAGTTATATCAAGGGGAATACCTCCCAATATATTAATGTCATAAGGAATCAGTGATTGTGTATTAACAGCAACTTTTCTTTTCACGTCTATGGTATGACATAATAAAATATACACATAATATGATAATACTTGGAAAGTTCTGAAAACACATCTATGGGATGATTCCATCTAATATTAGCCTGAGATCCTGGTCTTATCATACTTCGTCGATCAGTGAGCCAGGCCAAATCGGTATGACCAATATACGTTTCCTTTCTTTCACTTCCGCTTTCTGACATCAACACACAGCAGCCATTACCTGTGTAAAAGTCTCATAGGGGTAATTTGAGTGTGAATATTTATATCAAAACAGATTGATTTTTATTTGTCATGAGCATGGATAAATTACTCGGTATACATAGAATACCTCTACATTAAATTTAAGAGGTAGGTATCAACCATTTTATTTTAATCAGCCAAAACCAGTGGACACAACAATTGTGACTTCGACTATAGTACGTTAACTCCAATGTCTTCACCAAGACCAAGTAAGGGAGGTTATGTCAAAACCATAATGACCAATTGAACAATTATGAAAAAAGTTATTAATCATTTAGATATGATGAACACATGGAGGAACTGCAACTCTTAGTCATGTTTTATCATACCTAATTTCACATTTTTGTTGTGAGATAACTGAAACCGGGCAGATTTGGCAGGTCACATCTTGGAGCCTCTTTCCTCCATTCAGCTCATGCAAAAATAACAAATTAGACATGTATACTTACTGTGGAGATGCACAATGAGCACATATTTAATTTGTTATCATTGCATGAGTTGAGTTGAGTTGAATTGAAGTAAATAGTTCCAAGATGAGACCTGACATGTCAAATATGTCCAAAATTGATGGTTTCAGACATCTCATATGAAGGGATGGACTGCAACAAAGAAAGAGACAGAAAATCAAAATAGTAAAATACCTTCTTTGTTGTAGTCATAACTAGCCTATACCAAACATTAGTAAACTTACACCTTAAAAAGTTCACGTGGAATAAAACCATATCCAAATCATTGTTCATTTGTTTTCTTTGAATTTGCTTCACAAATGGCTTTCAGCCATTTAAGCAGTGCTCTCTATTTATAAAATTAGAAATATAATAAACCTGGAAAAAGTCAACCGACAAACTTCCCCAAATAATAAGATCACACTTTAGCAAGGCTTTAAGCTCTAACTAGCATTAAAAAAATTGTCTAGTGGTAAGAGATAACATGATTTAATGTGTTTTAATCAATCACCCATCCACAAAAGTAATTTTCCTGTGATAATAACAAGCATAAATGACCTTATGCAAAAGGCCCGACACGACACCATTTGGTAGATTTTTTCCGTAATGACAATCATAATTATGACGCTACAATCAAATGATGTTAAAACATGCACATTTAGAGCCATGTGTCAAACATTTAGCGATATATATATTGTCAATTCATATCATTATATACTTAATGAGTATTGAATATAGTCATTTCTATTGGCTAAACCACTTACACGTGACTAGTTCACAACAGGTCATGTACACCGGTCTTCCATGATACAGCGATTTCCAAAAATAAATCATGAGGGAGTCCCCTCATTCCTATTCCGCATGCGCAGTAAAGCAGATATGGCTAGGTAAACAAACTGCTGTCAACAAATGTACGTCTGCAGTCACGACCTAATGAAATAACACAGCATTTTGCATCTGTCTCCAACGATATGTTTGAGAATTTTTTGGTAGAAAAAGGTTAAGAAAATACAAGTAAAGCAACAGAACATGCTGTCCACGTATTTACCGCATACATGTATTAAAAAGAAAACAACACGCAATTTATTATAACATTTTCCCAGGTAAATAAATGTAACATTTTTAAAATGCACTGTTAATAACTAGTGTTCCTTCTTGTTGTTGATAAAATTTAAAATGGTAAACTTTATGGTGCCTTTGATTTTGTATTCATTTGTTTTTCAAAGAAATGAATGCAGCGTAATAATCAAATAGCAGTGAAAACCATAGCACAAAATGTTATATTTTTAATCTAAAGTTTGCCACTAGAATATATAATAAAACGCCTTGGTCAAGGACAGGTTTCTTTCACAGTCTAAGTGGTTTTTTTTTTCTTTTCTTTAAGGCGGTCCATTTATTAGGGATAAAAAAATAGCAAGAGCTTCAAAGGACTTCAGAAAGGTAAGAAAATTAACTACACAGTCACAATTACAGAATTCAAGAAACATGCATTTACAATTGATATACAAGCATTTATAAATTCCTTATTCAAAGTAAGAATAATAAGATACTGCACACACTGTGACAAATGCATTACAGCAAATATAAATAAGTAGGACATGCTTTTCAATTTATCAAACATATTGTATTCTCTCTCTCTCTTTCTCTTTCTTTCTCTCTCTCTCTCTCTCTCTCTCTCTCTCTCTCTCTCTCTCTCTCTCTCTCTCTCTCTCTCTCTCTCTCTCTCTCTCTCTCTCTCTCTCTCTCTCTCTCTCTCTCTCTCATAGACACATACTCCTTAATTAGGTTAGGACACGTGAAGAACAACTTTTTAAATATTTGCTTTAAATAAATATAAAACAAATTTTATAAACAAGTTTTAAATTTTAAACAAAAGCAAAATGTCTTCCAAAAATAGGTTTTAATGCATTCCTTGTAATGACAGTTTTGAAATGATTATCAAGACGTATGATATTCCATTTTAGTCCCTATTTGCTGACAATCCAGATTCTGATGAAGCTCGAAGTTCTGCCGCCATAGAAATACAGAGGGTTTACAGAGGGTATCGCGCAAGGTCAGTTAACATTTTATGACATTTTTTCTCTCATGAAACCTTGTGATTCACTCTAAAATTTCATCAGTGTATGACATTTTTATATCCATCCTCTTATTATCTAATAATATCCATGCAAAAAAAAAAAGAAAAATAGAATGCCTGTGCTTTGTAAAGCTACAATCTTGTTCAAGAAAATGTCCTAGAATCCTTAATGCTACTTCTGTCACACTGATTTTCAGAGTTTTACATTATTTTACAATTTTTAAAATTTTTTGTTTGAAATGTGTATTTTACAGCATTATAATCTTGATCAACGAAATGTCCTTTTAATGTAATTTACTGTCACTTGATTTTCAGATTTTTACATTATTATTTTTTTATTCCTTTTGTTTAAAATGGAAATATCTGAACTGTCATTTATTTTGAATTCACATATATTTCTATATGGAATATTTTAGATCTCACTTTATTATGTTCTTCATTTCAGATGTAACTTATACGGAACAGTGAAGCCTGACATTAGTAAGACGGCTGTTTACAGCGGAAGTCAACAACATGCAGTACGAATAAGCCAGTTTGATGAGGATTTGGTAAGATTCATATACCATTGTATACTAAAAATGGAAATTTGAAGTTTTTTATTCCTCTATCCTTCTGGAATGTTTTGAGTTTTTGTGGATTTTAGATATTTGTATGACACTTTAAACTTACTTATTTTGATTATACAGGGGGAAGGATTGATAACTTTATACCTGTAAATTTTGCCTCCGTTTATTTAGGACACTGCATCTGTTATATCCCTTCATTTTATTTTTTTTTTTTCATGAAAACATATGTCTGGAGAATTCATCTGATACTAGCGGCCAGATTTTCATGGAATTACACATAAATGATCTTTAAAATAAGCATTTGTGCACTTGCAAGTTTCAGTCATTTCCTCCCTCTATTGGACAATTTATCTTCCCTTTATTTTTTCCATTAGCACACAGATTTATATCAAAAGCATTATTCAGAATTTAAAAAATTGAATCAATAATGTTCAAGCTTATTCACTATTACTTCAATTCCTTCTCTATAGCTTGTAGTTATGTAATTGATACTTTACCATCACAACCCCTTATCCACCCCACCAGTGACCCCACACACCTCAAAAGATTGTTTGTCTTGTTTACAACATTTTTTCCTTTAGATGAGAGGATGAATTTAAAATGAAGGTGAAAAATTTTGAATAATTGGCGTATGGACATACATCATCTATGTGACTATGATTAAAATGAAATTGGATGGACAACATTTCTTCTCACCTGTTGGCTAAGCTTTGTTTATTCATTCACAAAAACATGTTATATATTTTGATTTTGACTTAAGACAAAGTGATTGACCAACATTTGGCTTAACTGTGTAGCTCTAGTGAAGAATTAGTAAATATGACTATGTGTAATAGTTGCTCTAAAATGAATACAGAAATATAGAATAAAAAGAAATCTGTTGAAATGTAAATGTTCAGTCTTAAAACTTTGGTATTTTTCACCTCAAACAGCCATCAAGTACAGCGAAAATGTTTTAATAATTAGAGAAAAATGTTTTATATGATATACATGTGATACACATATGATATATGATACACATTTTAATTCTATGACATATATATGTTATATTTTATGATATTACTTCCAGGTTCTTCCTCCAGAGACAGATTTTATACAACAACAATATGAAGAATACCTACAAAGTCATCATGAATCAGGGGGTGATCCTAGCCAGGTGGTACAGTAAGTACCTAATTATGATCCAAGTGTTTCTAGCCAGGTGGTACAATGGAACAGTAAATATCTAACTGATTATGGTGTTCCTAGCCAGGTGGTACAATAAGTATCTAACTATGATTAAGGTTTTCCTAGCCAGGTGGTACAATAAGTATCTAACTATGATTAAGGTGTGGTACAATAAGTATCTAACTATGATTAAGGTGTTCCTATGCAGGTGGTACAGTATGTATCTAACTATGATTAAGGTGTTCCTATCCAGGTGGTACAGTAAGTATCTAACTATGATTAAGGTGTTCCTATCCAGGTGGTACAATAAGTATCTAACTATGATTAAGGTGTTCCTATCCAGGTGGTACAGTATGTATCTAACTATGATTAAGGTGTTCTAACTATGATTAAGGTGTTCCTATCCAGGTGGTACAGTATGTATCTAACTATGATTAAGGTGTTCCTAGCCAGGTGGTACAATAAGTATTTTGCTATGATTCAGATGGTCCTATCCAGGTGGTACAATAAGTTTTGCTATGATTCAGGTGGTCCTAGCCAGGCAGTACAATAACTATCTAGCTATGATTAAGGTGTTCCTAGCCAGGTGGTACAATAAGTATTTTGCTATGATTCAGGTGATCCTAGCCAGGTGGTACAATAAGTTTTGCTATGATTCAGGTGGTCCTAGCCAGGCGGTACAATAAGTATCTAGCTATGATTCAGGTGGTCCTAGCCAGGCGGTACAATAAGTATCTAGCTATGATTCAGGTGGTCCTAGCCAGGCGGTACAATAAGTATCTAGCTATGATTCAGGTGATCCATGTCAGGTGGTACAGTAAGTATCCTCTCTGCCAGTTATTAATTTTGGCTTAATATGACATTATTTTACCATGATTTATACAATGATTCTGGGGGTTAATGGTGAGTATTTTCCATTCTGATTCATGGATTTATAACAGACAAACATCTTCATTATAAAAACATAAATAATAATATAGGTGATTTAATGTGCAGTTTGACTGCTCAAAGCCTTTGCCATATGCCAAAATGAAAAAAACAAAAGAATCATGCTTATAATCAACCTGAAAAAACATTGTTTAAAATATATGAATGAAATTTATAATTTTCCAAAAGAACTTCATAATTCTCTTGACTTATAGTAAAAGTAATCTCTTTTTTTTTCTCCACAGATTTGAAGATTTTGAGGCCAACATGCAGGATTGGTGGACAAAGCAAAAACAACAGCCAGAACCACAGCCAATACATCATCCTCCATCACTTTTAGATCCAATACCAAAACCTCGTTCCAAATTATCAGATCGACAAGCTGCCAGTATCATACAGAGAGCATGGAGAAGACATATTGTATGTGTTATGATATTGTTGTATTTTTACAAGTAATCACTGAATCAGTGAAGATATCTCCCTCAAAGGTGTTCCAGAGTAACCCCCCTCCAATAAACTGTTCAAATCATTTCCTGTATATAAGAAGCCTAGTCTTGATAAATGTAATTTTCTAATTTTAGGGGTTAGTAGACCAGTTTTGTGACAAGGTCCTGTACCCTTCCAATTTGAATTTTTTACATCCCTATGGGCCAAATTAGGAAAGGGAGTAACTATGGTCATTTAATTCATAAGAATAAAGACACAAAACTTGTGATTCATATAGCTTCTCTTATTTAACTGACAACATGGATTTTATCAGAAGACTTCAAAGTACAGTTCATACATGTACTAAATTCTCTTTTTCATTGTTTTATGCTGACTGTGAATGACATGGTGAACATAATTGGGAAAGATTTGCTCAAAATTGGAGTAAAAGTGTCCTACAAGTGTTTGGAAGATCCTGGGTTTAATTCGCTGTCTGTCCACACATTTTTCCCACCTACTACATGTGGATTCAACTAAATAAACCACTGTGATACTTTTTAAGTGTTTCTTGGATTTCTTTGCACACATTAACATTAATGTGCTAAAACAGAAGGATATTTCATGTATGCTGCATACATTGTAAAGGTAACATGAAAACAGGAAATACATATCAGGAACAAAGTAAAAAATGTGTGACTAAATGCAGGATCATAACGGTAATCCGAGCTAAGTCGAAAGTTCTCTATTGATGGGGCATCTTATTTGAAATTGACGGGTCCCAGGTTGTAATTCAGGTAACAACATTGGAACCGATTTCATGCTGGCACTAAGGGAACAGTTCCCCTATGAATTTTGATAGTAGGCTAACATAAAAGGAGTTGGGACACCTCTTTAAGTAGATGAGATAAACGCTCATGCTAGCTTCAGCCAGTTGGGGTTTCTCCTGTAATGCAACTGGTAAAAAATCTATTATCAGCATTTTCACTTTGGCTTGATTTTTCATTGTTATAATGTTTCATTACAATTTTTCTCAGTTTTCCCCCCATTTTGTTCTGTTGACTTAATGCATTGTTTCTTTTGATAACCTTGTTTATGGCTAGGCATGCTGTATAAACCTGCTAAAGTTTGTACTAATTTCTCTGTCTTTTTTTTTTTTTTTCAGGACATTCAAGTATACAGATATTACAGAGACTTGATAAATTTCAAATCACGGGGAAACCCGTCACTAATGTTGCGCTGCATAAATCCAAATGAAGCTAAATTACTTGATGCTGCATCTGGAGTACATGTCAAGTTTAGATTAGCAGGGGTAAGACAAGTTTACATCAGCTGGTTAAATCAAGTTTACATCAGCTGGGTAAATCATGTTACATCAGCTGGGTAAGTCAAATTTGCATCAGCTGGGTAATTCAATTTTACATCAGCTGGGTAAGTCAAGCTTACATCAGCTGGGTAAATCAATTTTACACATGCTGAGATAAGCTAAGTTTTGATCAGATATAATAAGTCAAGTCTTAATCACCTAGGATAAGTCTAGTTTAGATTGGTTTGGATCAATCTAGTTTAGGTTATCTAGGGAAACTCTAGTTTAGGTTAGAAAGGATAAGTCTAGTTTAGGTTAGCCAGGGTAAGTCTAGTTAAGATTGGCTTGGGTTAGTCTAGTTTAGATTAACCAGGGTAAGTCTAGTTTAGGTTAGCCAGTGTAAGTCTAGTTTAGATTAGACAGTGTAAGTCTAGTTTAGGTTAGCCAGGGTAAGTCAAGTTTAGGTTAGCCAGGGTAAGTTTAGTTTAGATTAGACAGTGTAAGTCTAGTTTAGGTTAGCCAGGGTAAGTCAAGTTTAGGTTAGCCAGGGTAAGTTTAGTTTAGATTAGACAGTGTAAGTCTAGTTTAGGTTAGCCAGGGTAAGTTAAGTTTAGGTTAGCCAGGGTAAGTCTAGTTTAGATAAGCCAGGGTAAGTCTAGTTTAGATTAGACAGTGTAAGTCTAGTTTAGGTTAGCCAGGGTAAGTCTAGTTTAGGTTAGCCAGTGTAAGTCAAGTTTAGGTTAGCCAGGGTAAGTCAAGTTTAGGTTAGCCAGGGTAAGTCTAGTTTAGATTAGACAGTGTAAGTCTAGTTTAGGTTAGCCAGGGTAAGTCTAGTTTAGATTAGACAGTGTAAGTCTAGTTAAGGTTAGCTAGGGTAAGTCACATAGATTTCTGAGATGTGTCTGATGTTGGTAACTATAGTTGATGTAAGACATTTTAACTTGACCCTTCTTGTTTGAATGTTAACCTGAGTTTATCTAAAGAAAGTTATTTTGATTTGATTTTTCAGGCTGGAATATTAAATTAAAATTAGATTTAGTAAACTTCTTACAGCTGGTGTATATATTATATTGATATTAGTTGGAGTAAAAAATAACTGTCCATCTGTGCTGGATGTTACCTGTAGATTAACTAAGGTGAATTAGACTAGGTAACTTTGTTCATCTGATCTGGATATTACTAGATGTTACTTATCCAAGGTGATATAAGTTAAGTATATTTGTCTATCGGGTGAATGTGCATAGTTTTATTGTCAAATTAATCATTTTAGCTCATGTGGTCCTAAGGTCAACATAAACTAGTTCTACTACTTGTAAGAAGCAAATGTGTTCAGTACACAGATCTACATGCTTCAGAAATTTTTAGGTGACTGGTAATGGGCATTATTTCACAGATTCATTAGAATTTCGGTGTTTTGCAAATTTGCCAGGTTAGGGATTCAGACTCCAAGGTACCTCTGGTTTACTGGTTTAACCCTTTCACCCCTCAGTGTCAAAATGGTATGCTCTTTTCTATAGTATTAAACTAGTCCATTATGGTGAATGTAGTATTGAAAGAGTTCTTTTAAAGTCTTTTAAAAACTCTTTTATTAAGAAACCAAGTAGTTAAATTATTAAAGTAAAAATCTTCTGATTCTCCTTCCATGTAGAATGTTCTAATCTGTAATTTTTAACTTTTTTTTTTACATATTTAATTATATATACATGTGTCTTACTTGTAGGAGAGATTCCCACCAAATATATACTACAAAATCTACACACATAGACCAGTACAGGACTTGTGTGCTAACAGTCCTAAAGATTACACAAAATCAGAAGTCAAATTGAAAATGGCTAAAGATGTGCACGGCAATGTCCGAAAGTTACCTGGAGATGATAGTATGTAAATTCTAAATCATTTTAGTCGTACTATTTAAAGGGACTGTTTGTTACCTGTCAGATAAAGTTTTGTGTAAAGTCACTGGTGACGTTCACGAAGATATATAGCTTAAAATTATCCAAGTACTAAAATCCAAACATTTAAAGGGCCATTAGCTGTGTTTACCAAAAATAAAAATTGATATTTTTCTTCTTTTACGACTTGTAGTTGATGTACAGTAATAAATAAGAGCCATACACAGGCATGAAAAATCTGATATTCCTATATATTTTGCTTAAATAAGGTCAGGTTCATTGTGGTATGCATATACAAATAGTAAGGTTGAATTCATTAATTTGCAAGTGAATAATTGCCAAACTGGGTTTCTGAAGCAATTTTCACTAAATATATCAGAATTTAAAGATACCCGAAATTGTTATTTTTTTTTTTTTTTTTTTTTTTTTAAAAAACCATAGCTAATATCCCTCTAAACAATTAGCACTCCAATTAGCATATTCCAATGGTAATTTTATATTTGAATATGTGGCATTTACAATTCATTTTTGAATATTCATTTGGGCTAAATACAAAAAAATGAAGTGACATCATCTCATGGGATTTTGATGCCACTATTTCTTGGTTTATTCATATTTTTTTTTAATGCCCTGGCCTGAAAGGTCCGCAGGGGCATCTAGTGTTTAGATCATCCGTCTGACTGTCTGTTTGTGTGTCTGTCTGTAATTCCGTCCCGCTTACATATAAAATGCAATATCTCAAGTTTGGATTGTGACACATTAACCAAACTTGGACTGTAAGTTCATCTAAGGGTTGCTCACACTTCAAAAAAAATGTAGGACATTGCAATGTTTAAAGTATACATATTATTTGCCAGCACAGAAATTTTTTGGGACTGGGGGCATTTGTGTTTCAGAAACGCATCTTGTTTTCGTGTTGTTAACAATCTTTCACTGCTTAGGGAAGATGATTTTCTGGGTTTTTTTTTTTCAACTGAATTCCATTTTTGCATTAGGTCAACAATTCCATTTTTTTCCATGATTTGTGTGTATTATGCATTGTTTAATTAAGAAATCATTAATAAACATCAGGGACAGCAGGTTTAGCTCCAACACAAGTACGGGGTCAAGCTCCGGAACTACCGGTATTCAAATACTTTTACCTTCCATTATAACTATATTTATGAAAGAGAAACATGGATACTTAAATGGTTTTTTTTTAAATTACCATGTATTACTTTTAAGGGAAACTGCATAGTTTTCACATACGAAAAATGTAAATCTTGCCCGATTCCATTACTTTCCGTCTTTTTTTTAGTGTGATTCCGTTTTTTGAAGTCTGATTCTGTAATTCAGCCCACAATGCCATGAAAATGGAAAACCGTCATCCCTGACTGCTATATACATGATTTATTTTCCCGACATTTTGCTGCTGATGAAAGTGATTGGTAAATATGTACACAATTTTCATTAGCTTTCTCCTTCTTTTGGTACAGATAAAGATGACTGGTATAAACGTATGGATAACAATGGTTGGCGATTGGTTTCTGACCGTCTTATTCATCATTTCTCCGATCCTATTACCTGGGAAACATCTAAAAAGAAATATGAATTCCAACATGATAAGGTACGTATAATCATGAAACCTGTCAGCAATAAAAATATTGATGTCTTTTTTAGCTCTCTTCTATGGAGTTGAGTTCTTGGTTCGAAGTCACCAGATTTACTCGATGCTCAAGCTCAACTTTTATCTTATTATTTTGACTTTCATCGTCAGTTATAAATATTTCAGAATCCTGCTGAATAAGAAATGCATTGTTATTTTAAATCATTCACATGACAATTTTTTTTCACACTTTTACAGCACACTCAAAAAATTTTCAGTTATATTGTTGCAGCCAGTTTTTAGTGGTGGATAAGAGATTAACTGGCGAATTAAACTGGCAAATTTTCTCACAAAATCATCTGCGGTCCAGCAGAACTCAAACCCATGCTAACTAGAGATGAGAGATTTCGTGGTTTAAAGCGCGATACTCTAACAACTTGGCCATGTAGGCCCTTAAGTTATAAGTACTGTAGAACTTCGATGAGTCGAAGTTCAAGGGACGGTCTAAAAAAGTTCAAAACATCGGGACTTCGACTCATGAATGGTGATCGAGAAATCTAAAATTTACTCGGTGCAAAAAATCTGTTGTACGTGACTGTGTAACTGTATAGGTGCTGGGATCAAGACTTAGAATCGAATCGACTAAAATCATTTACGGCCTATTTAATGTAGATACAGTGTATTTATTTTGTATTCAGAGAATAAATCCAAACATTCTGCAGAAAAATCGTAATCCAAGCACCTATACGAGAAACACAACGTTGACTCAGAGTTAAGAAAAAAACCAAGAAGCTAAAGTATTTTGTCACCAATTTAATTATCAACACAAAACGAAAGTCAATACATGTATCATGCAGCACTAGTCACTACACATTAAAATATTTTTTTTCACATCAAATTGCCGATACCGTTCATTTCATGCTGTTTTTTCTTTACAAGTGACACTTTGAGTTTGAGTAGAAAATGCTTACTGTATATTATCGGGTCATTTCGTTTTATTTTTACAAATTGGTAACTTATAATGACCCAAGCTACGAGATGGTAAACAACCAACACAACCGCCGGTAATTTGCATATTTGAGTCTGACACAGTCGCAAACAATCAATAATCAATTAGCGTCTGCTTATTACGTTTAATTACTTAAATCATGTTGTTATTTTTATACTGTACTGGGTGCTTATCAGTAAACACATGTCCATTGTTCAACGTAGTCGGATAGGTGTGAAAATCGCCACGGGGTAATTTACATCTTGTATACAGGTAAACTTCGACTTCGCTTTATTTGTATGAATTTTCGATGTTTTTACAGCGATGGGACTGCCAGTTTTGTTCGACACACCGAGAAATTCGACTCATGAAAGTTTGATTTATAAATTGTTTTTTGGTAAGGATATATAATGAAATAAATCGGGACTTTGTAAAAAGGTGGAAACAACGAGAAATTCGACTCATTGAAGTTCGACTCATCGAAGTTCTACTGTATATATATCACAGAAATGTGTGTGTCAATACAGAACATGTAGTAGACATTAAAAGAATCATCATTGCAGTTTTATATAGGACAAAATTATGTTTTATAAACTTCTTGTTTTATTTATAGTTTCAAAGGATAGAAGATGTCAAAAAAAGAAAAAAACAAAGAAAAATTGAATGGATGCAGAAAATGTAAGTTGAATTAAAGTTAAGAGAGATAGGGTCCAGTTGTTGTTAATGTTGTGTGAGCTTTTTGATTCATGTGTCTCGGAGACATTTTGTAATAATTCTGACACGTAATTCAAATTTCAGTGTCAAATTATTTTTATGACAGCTATTTTTCAATTCTTGGCTAATTGTTTGTATTTGCATTTATTATCAATAGGTACAGAGATGGAATGTTGAAAGCTAAATCTGACGATCCCGAGACTGTTAACTTGATAGAGGGCGCTGCTGCTGGTATGGTGGCCACTGTAGAAAAAATGGGACCAAATGCATTAGAGGAGTGGGAAGTAGATGAACTGTTAGACTGGACCACAAGTCTTAATTTTGATGAGTATGTGTAATTGTGTAGGATTTTGTTCACCTTTCATATTTTTTAACTGTTTAAGTACTTAAGGCAGCCTCCATGATTGGGTGGTAGAGCATTACATTGTAAAACATGAAGTCTCTCGCTTCTAGTCAGCACTAACTTCCTCATTTTATCAGCTTAGGATCCATTGGGGGTCAATCCCACCCTGACAAGAGGTAAAAGATGTTGTAACCACTCTGCGACAGGGATCACTCCCCAATTTCTTTGCCCTAGGTTACAAAATTTATAAAATGAAGATTCTTTGGTCATTTTAAATCAACTGTTTCAAAATGTTGGGTGTCGGTGACTATTGCAATGATATTACAATATTTTATCAGTACCACAATACTATTGTGGTATTTATTCAGACCATCAAAACGGTAAAATAATAGTTGTTCAATAGTTACCCCATATGATGGTATCACTTGGCATAAAATCTCAAAGAACTGACTTGTACACTGTTTTGTCATGAGTTTACGTCGTAAGGTCAAGAGGCACAGCACTTTACTCCAACTGCCGACAGCTGTATGTCAGTGAATCATTTTGATCAAACAGTAAAAATTGTTACCCAATGTCACGTTTTAGTCAGTGACATCACAACTGAATAACAGTTAACTCTTCACCCACATCTGGTGCATCACACAAGCACGGCAGTTTTATATACTTGTGTGTGGTGTTTGCATGAATGTGTGTGTGCGTGATGTGTGTGTGTGACGTGCGTGTGTGTGTGTGTGTGTGTTAATGCATGTGTTTATGTGTTGACATTTAAAAGTGTATTAAGTATAGTTATCATAATCTTTTTGTAGATACCTTAACAACTGGAAAGATATTGCAACAAGTACTTTCTCTGAGAAACAAGTTGGTAAGTTAAGAAATTTTCTGTAGATTTTTATCTTACACTGTTAGTTCTGTTGAGCCTATCCATTTTATCTTCCTACTATCCCCCTGAAAACACTGTGACATCTTTCTGTAGCTTTATAACGATCTGTTCTGTTGGTTCTATCCATTTTATCTTCTTACTATCCCCCTGTAAACAATGAGATGTCTTTCTGTAGCTTTATAACTACAGTAGAACTTCAATGAGTTGAAGAGCAAGGGAACACCTAGAAAAGTTCGAAATATCGGGACTTCGACTCCTGGATGGTTACTGAGAACCATACCTATTTTGTTTCACAGGTTCTATAAGGTATATATGACTACTTTGAAACCATTTAAGACATATATGGTCATTATGATTAATAATTAGTGCTAAATTTAAGTTAATTTTCATGAAATTAAAACATTGAGAGTTTATGAGAAGGAGAAAAATTACCATGGGGCAATTTCATACACATGTAAATTTTTACTTCTAATTACATGTAGGAATTTCCCTTGTAATTATAGAAATGGGCCCAAAAATTTATTCGAGACATTAAGCAATTCGACTCATACAAGTTCAAATTATAAAATGTTTATAAGTAGTATTAAATAACAAAATTATTCAATATGTTGTGAATAGTTCGAAACATCGAGAAATTCGACTCGTTGAAGTTCGACTCATCGAAGTTCTACTGTATCTGTTCTCTTGAGCCTATCCATTGTATCTTCCTACTACCCCCCTTGTAAACAATGAGATGTCTTTCTGCATATCTGTATCTTATCTTGTTTGTCCTTTATAATCATCTACGTTTCCTTCTCCAAGTATTATCCCAATATGTGGTCTATAGTTTTTGTCGGTTTTACCGGAAATATGCAGTGGAACCTATCTTAAGGGACCACCCCATCTGCCACTGAAATACATGACAGGCAAGACTTGTGGTCTTTCAGTAGACATTTTATTTATACAATTATTAACTGAGAGATTTTCTAATTGTGGTCTTTTATAGGAGTGCTCTCTTAAGACAGGTTTTACTGTACTGTCAGGAGTGATATCATTTTGATATATGATATTTTGGCTACAGAAATCCACTTGTGGTATCTGGATACTTTATGGTATCATGATTTGATAGATATCTGTTGATATTTTGACATCATATGATCTTGTTTGTAACTTCTGATATCTATACATGAGAGGCCACTGGTACCATGACTTGATAGATATCTGTTGATATTTTGACATCATATGATCTTGTTCGTAACTTCTGAAATCTATACATGAGAGCCCATTGGTACCATGACTTGATAGATATCTGTTGATATTTTGACATCATATGATCTTGTTTTCAACTTCTGATATCTATACATGGAATGTCACTGGTACCATGACTTGATAGATATCTGTTGATATTTTGACATCATATGATCTTGTTTGCAACTTCTGATATCCATACACAAGAGGCCACTGGTATATAAATATCTGGTATCTAGTCATGATACATGGGATATAATTAGATGATATTATCCATTAATTATATCATTTGAATCATGATACATTGTTCATTAGATGAAATCATTACAGTGGAACCTATCCTGAGAGTCCACCTGTCTTGTTAGACCACATTTCAATGGCAGATGGGGTGATCTCTCAAGACAGGTTTCACTGTATAATTTAAGTATACAAGTGGTATATTGATATCATGACAATTTTAACATCCTCTCATATATTATCTATCACATCATCATATTGAACTATAAACTTTCTTGTACATTTCAAGTCAAACTGTGCATGCCAGTAAACTCTGAATAGTTTTCTGTCAAATATTACATGTATTACTAAATCATTTTAGATGACGAATGGTTGACATCATTACATGCAGGTTTGTACAATGGTCACATGATCTGTCATGCACTGATTTTATATATCAGAAATAAGGGTCGTTTGATATCGGGATGGTATTTTTACTGATACCGGTACAAACCGTGGATTTCTCACAAATATTTACAACATGGGGATTTGATATTTGGATTTTGGATTTTTGTTTTGAATGATGTGTCAGTATGTTTTTTTTTGTTTTTTTTTTTGCTTTGGTGTTGGAGTGTTTATATAATATATGGATTATTGTATGTACAACTTGGTATGGTGTATGGGAAGTGACCAATATGTCATGTCACCTTTTTACTGATTGACATAATTTACATTTTGTAAATGAAGTTTTCGGTAGCTTACATATCTCTCTCTGTGTTGTGTGGGGTAATTTTTGTTATTTGGGAATAGAGCCATGTATGTGTTATGTGGAGTGATTTTGTTGTATGGTAACATTAGTCAGTCCTTTTCTATGTTGTGTGGGGTAATTTCTATTGTATGGAAATTTTAGTAGATCTAAGTCAGTGTCGTAAGGGGTTATTTTTTTGTATGGGAATAAATCCATGTCTGTGTTGTATTAAGTAATTTTTGTTGTAAACAAACACATGTCAATCAATTTCTGTGTTGTATGGGGCAAATTTTGTTGTATTGGAATAGATCCGACTCTGACATGTGTTATGTGGGGTAATAAGCCCCCACTGGTTCCGGGGGAGGTACTTAAATTTTGCGTTGTGTCTGTCCGTCTTTTTGCTTTGTCTGGACCATATCTACCTCATTTCTTCAACTAGGCTCCCCATATTTGGTGCAAGTATACATCTTATGAAGACAGAGCATCGCATACACTCACACACTCCTACCACCCTTATTTTTAGAGTTATTCCCCTGTGTTTAAATTATTTGTCCAGTACATTCTAAGTTAATTCTTCACCTAGCCTCCCCATATTAAGTACAGATATCCATCTTAAAGAGATGGGAGTGTCACTTACAAAGTTTCTGTTCCTACAACCCTTATTTTTAGAGTTATTCCCCTTTGTTTATTTTATTTGTCTGTTCCATTTCCAAGTTACATGTACTTCTTCACCAAGAATCCCCATATTTGGTACAAGTGTACATCTTAAGGAGATGAGGTGTTGCATACCAAAATTTTGCAAATTACCACTCTTATTTTTTAGAATTATTCCCCTTTGTTTAGTGTATTTGTCCAGACCAGTATCTGAAATTATTTCTTCACAAAGGCTTCCCATATTTGGTGCAGGAATACATCTTTACAAAATACAAAAATTGCACTCATATCACCCTTACTTTTAGAGTTATTCCCCATTTGTCTGGCTATATATTTTATATGTTTCATTTCGTCACCTAGGCTTTCCATATTTGGTTCAGATATATATCTTACATGTAGGTAGATAAGCATTTTTTGTCAGTTTATACATCTTGGTGATATGCTGCACATGAAGGACTTTTAATTCCTCAAATTAGCCTTGTTTTTGCCATATGGGAATACGAGTCAATCCATTTCTGTGATGTTTGGGGTAAATTTTGTTGTATGAGAATGCTCCGTGCATTGTAACAGATTTTTACCAAGATGGTACAGTTTAAATTATGCCGATACATAGGAAAGTTACCATTTGTCTCTACACTGTATCTCAGTGAAGTTTAATATTCTCATGTTATACAGGAAAATTCTATTGTGATTATGTCAAAATCCTGCCACAATTTTAAGTTCCTTTTTTTCCTTTTTTTTCTTTTTTTTTTTTGGTAAAATTGGTGGGAAATTGTATGGTAACTTGAAATCATGGCAGAATTTTGCCAGATATTATGATGCACAAGATTTTTTTTTGGGGGGGTTGCATGATTTTGTTGTTTTATAGATGTGTTCTGATGAACTACATGCAAAACACAACTCTACGTGTGGTGTTATTTTCATGGTATAGTATGTTGTTTTATTTTCATGCTGCATACATATCTTTCATCATATCACCTACAGATTTTTATCCTATAGTTTTATATAATGTAAGAACAAATTTTAGTATACTTCTCTAAATGGAGAAGTTTAAATGTTGTGTGGAAAGGTTTTAGCATGGATGAATACATACCCTTGAATGGTGTTATTTTTAGGTCACTTATTTTAGTCAGATGACCTATTGCAGTGTTTTGATGACCCCTGCTGTCATTAAAAACTTGTGATAGTTTCAGCGTTTTACATTATATATTAGATCTTATTACATAACTGATCATAAAACTTTTCATTCATCGTGTAAATAACTTTTTTATTATATCTATTCATCTGTAGATTTTACTCTGTTAAATATTTGTATACTATATTACATATGAAATGTTTGACTTTCACTGCCGCATTATTGATCAAAACATTTCATTCAGATAAACCTGTGATTTTGTTTCGCATGCTTTAGATCTGTTTCTGCTTTGTACTGAAAGGTGAGTGTGGATTGGTTTAATCACATTTTGTGATCAGTGTCATACAAATGTTTTATAGTTCATATCTGCTACAATGCATGTACAGGATTCATTATAACACTTCACACAGAAAAGTTGTATAGTTCATATCTGTTACAATACATGGACAGGATTCATTATAGCACTTCACACAGAAAAGTTGTATAGTTCATATCTGTTACAATACATGGACAGGATTCATTATAGCACTTCACACAGAAAAGTTGTATAGTTCATATCTGTTACAATACATGGACAGGATTCATTATAGCACTTCACACAGAAAAGTTGTATAGTTCATATCTGTTACAATACATGGACAGGATTCATTATAGCACTTCACACAGAAAAGTTGTATAGTTCATATCTGTTACAATACATGGACAGGATTCATTATAGCACTTCACACAGAAAAGTTGTATAGTTTCATATCTGTTACAATACATGGACAGGATTCATTATAGCACTTCACACAGAAAAGTTGTATAGTTCATATCTGTTACAATACATGGACAGAATTCATTATAGCACTTCACACAGAAAAGTTGTATAGTTCATATCTGTTACAATACATGGACAGGATTCATTATAGCACTTCACACAGAAAAGTGTATAGTTCATATCTGTTACAATACATGGACAGGATTCATTATAGCACTTCACACAGAAAAGTTGTATAGTTCATATCTGTTACAATACATGGACAGGATTCATTATAGCACTTCACACAAAAAGTTGTATAGTTCATATCTGCAATACATGGACAGGATTCATTATAGCACTTCACACAGAAAAAGTTGTATAGTTCATATCTGTTACAATACATGGACAGGATTCATTATAGCACTTCACACAGAAAAGTTGTATAGTTCATATCTGTTACAATACATGGACAGGATTCATTATAGCACTTCACACAGAAAAGTTGTATAGTTCATATCTGTTCACACTTTCCTCTCCTATTACAAAGGTCTTTATTTATACAATTATAAACTTGTGACTCATGGTCTTGATCCTTCTTGGGATAAACTGCAGCAGCAATTGATTCGTTAACCCTTTCAATACTGTAGACTTCAATAGACGGATCTAAGATGATAGAAAAGAGTATACTACAATGTATTTACATTCTTAGGGGTGAAAGGGTGAAAAACACAGTTACAATTTGGTTTCATCATCATATAGATTTGCCAGTCAAGAATCACCATTAAGAATGATTTCACAATGATGACAAAATATCACCCATTTTAATCAATTTCATTTCAACATAGTTACCTTATTGTTTATGCTCATGATTCATGCTTTTTCTGGATTCACTATATTTCATCAAAGACATGCATGAATGATTCAAACAGTGGATTCAGAATTCTAAAACCATATAAATTGAGTTTTTTATGAATCTGGTCTAGTTTCATTTTTTCACATTGATTGTTCATGGGATTCACATTCACACTTTAATTTAAATTCATTGTTATTGTATATGGATTCATATTTACTGTACATGGATTCGTCACTTCTGTTCATGTATACATTACTATTGTATATGGATTCATCATTTCTGTGTTTGGATTCATCATTACTATTAATAGGTTCATCATTTCTGAATATGGATTTATTTCTTTGACAAATGGGTTAAGAATTTCTGTATATGGATTCCTCATTTCTGTACTCAGATTCGTGCCTTGTTACACATGATGTGAATATCTTTTCCAATAATCTGTAATCATATGCCACTAACAATTCTATGTTGTACTCTATATGTGACCCACCATCACATTAAAGGAATTTTTATTTTTTTAAATTTTCCAATCTTAACTGTTTTACATTTCACAATTTTACAAATTTTAAAATATTTAACAATTTATGATTTTACAACCTCTTTAACTCAGTGTTAAAATCTCTGCATAGCTGTTACCATTGAAATAAGTACATTGTAAAGTGGAACTTTGTATAAAGATCACCTTGCTGAGAAGACATCCTTGCATTTAAGACCATATTCATTCTCTCGCTGTAACCAAATTTCAAAATAACAAATTTTAAAGAATTTTTTATACTTGTCATCAAACATCTACTTTCTCTTGTCTAAATTTCTCATATTCTTTTTTTAGTTTTTCCCTGTCTCAAATTAACCTGTCTTACTTTTTCTTTCTGTTCTCACATTTTCATTTTTTCTTTTTCTTTCTCTTCTTTCTTTCCAGAAATCATTGAAACTAACACAAGCTTATCCGGCGATACATCTCCATTTGTTTTACCACAGTTAAAGGCTTTCTGAGTATGACTGAACTATATATACTGTACATCAAAATATAGTTGGCGATTTAAAGTATACATTAGAGTGAAAGGGGGATTTAACTAAAAGTACAATGAAAGAGGATTTAAACTATACATAAGAACTAAGTGAGAGGAGAGATTTAAACTATACATAAGAACAAAGTGGGAGGAGAGATTTAAACTATACATAAGAACTAAGTGAGAGGAGAGATTTAAACTATACATAAGAACAAAGTGAGAGGAGAGATTTAAACTATACATAAGAACTAAGTGAGAGGAGGGATTTAAACTATACATAAGAAGTTTGTGAGAGGAGAGATTTAAACTATACATAAGAACTAAGTGAGAGGAGAGATTTAAACTATACATAAGAACAAAGTGAGAGGAGAGATTTAAACTATACATAAGAACTAAGTGAGAGGAAGGATTTAAACTATACATAAGAACTAAGTGAGAGGAGGGATTTAAACTATACATAAGAACTAAGTGAGAGGAGGGATTTAAACTATACATAAGAACTAAGTGAGAGGAGGGATTTAAACTATACATAAGAACTAAGTGAGAGGAGGGATTTAAACTATACATAAGAACAAAGTGAGAGGAGAGATTTAAACTATACATAAGAACTTTGTGAGAGGAGGGATTTAAACTATACATAAGAACAAAGTGAGAGGAGAGATTTAAACTATACATAAGAACTTTGTGAGAGGAGGGATTTAAACTATACATAAGAACTTTGTGAGAGGAGAGATTTAAACTATACATAAGAACTAAGTGAGAGAAGAGATTTAAACTACACATAAGAACTTTGTGAGAGGAGAGATTTAAACTTTCCATAAGAACTTTGTGAGAGGAGAGATTTAAAATATACATAAGAACATAGTGAGAGGAGGGATTTAAACTATACATAAGAACGTAGTGAGAGGAGAGATTTAAACTATACATAAGAACGTAGTGAGAGGAGAGATTTAAACTTTACATAAGAACTTCTTGAGAGGAGAGATTTAAACTATACATAAGAACTTTGTGAGAGGAGAGATTTAAACTATACATAAGAACTAAGTGAGAGAAGAGATTTAAACTATACATAAGAACTTTGTGAGAGGAGAGATTTAAACTATACATAAGAACTTTGTGAGAGGAGAGATTTAAACTTTCCATAAGAACTTTGTGAGAGGAGAGATTTAAACTATACATAAGAACTTTGTGAGAGGAGAGATTTAAAATATACATAAGAACATAGTGAGAGGAGGGATTTAAACTATACATAAGAACTTTGTGAGAGGAGATATTTAAACTATACATAAGAACGTAGTGAGAGGAGAGATTTAAACTATACATAAGAACTTCGTGAGAGGAGAGATTTAAACTATACATAAGAACTTTGTGAGAGGAGAGATTTAAACTATACATAAGAACTTTGTGAGAGAAGAGATTTAAACTATACATAAGAACTTTGTGAGAGGAGAGATTTAAACTATACATAAGAACTTTGTGAGAGGAGGGATTTAAACTATACATAAGAACAAAGTGAGAGGAAAGATTTAAACTACATAACAACATAGCGAAAGGAGAGATTTAAACTATACATAAGAACGTAGTGAGAGGAGGGATTTAAACTATACATAAGAACTTTGTGAGAGGAGAGATTTAAACTTTACATAAGAACTTTGTGAGAGGAGAGATTTAAACTATACATAAGAACTTTGTGAGAGGAGAGATTTAAACTTTACATAAGAACATAGTGAGAGGAAAGATTTAAACTACCGTATAGTTAGGAGCACATTAGGGGATTTAAACTACTGTATACCTTGGAGCACATTAGGGGATTTAAACTATACACAAGAACACAATGTGAGGGAGATTTAAACTACTGTATAGCTAGGAGCACATACACAAGAACACAATGTGAGGGAGATTTAAATTACTGTATAGCTAGGAGCACATACACAAGAACACAATGTGAGGGAGATTTAAATTACTGTATAGCTAGGAGCACATACACAAGAACACAGTGTGAGGGAGATTTAAATTACTGTATAGCTAGGAGCACATACACAAGAACACAGTGTGAGGGAGATTTAAACTACTGTATAGCTAGGAGCACATACACAAGAACACAGTGTGAGGGAGATTTAAACTACTGTATAGTTAGGAGCACATACACAAGAACACAGTGTGAGGGAGATTTAAATTACTGTATAGCTAGGAGCACATACACAAGAACACAATGTGAGGGAGATTTAAACTACTGTATAGCTAGGAGCACATACACAAGAACACAGTGTGAGGGAGATTTAAATTACTGTATAGCTAGGAGCACATACACAAGAACACAGTGTGAGGGAGATTTAAACTACTGTATAGCTAGGAGCACATACACAAGAACACAGTGTGAGGGAGATTTAAATTACTGTATAGCTAGGAGCACATACACAAGAACACAATGTGAGGGAGATTTAAATTACTGTATAGCTAGGAGCACATACACAAGAACACAATGTGAGGGAGATTTAAACTACTGTATAGCTAGGAGCACATACACAAGAACACAGTGTGAGGGAGATTTAAACTACTGTATAGCTAGGAGCACATACACAAGAACACAGTGTGAGGGAGATTTAAACTACTGTATAGCTAGGAGCACATACACAAGAACACAGTGTGAGGGAGATTTAAATTACTTGTATAGCTAGGAGCACATACACAAGAACACAATGTGAGGGAGATTTAAATTACTGTATAGCTAGGAGCACATACACAAGAACACAATGTGAGGGAGATTTAAACTACTGTATAGCTAGGAGCACATACACAAGAACACAATGTGAGGGAGATTTAAATTACTGTATAGCTAGGAGCACATACACAAGAACACAGTGTGAGGGAGATTTAAATTACTGTATAGCTAGGAGCACATACACAAGAACACAGTGTGAGGGAGATTTAAATTACTGTATAGCTAGAAGCACATACACAAGAACACAATGTGAGGGAGATTTAAATTACTGTATAGCTAGGAGCACATACACAAGAACACAATGTGAGGGAGATTTAAATTACTGTATAGCTAGGAGCACATACACAAGAACACAGTGTGAGGGAGATTTAAATTACTGTATAGCTAGGAGCACATACACAAGAACACAATGTGAGGGAGATTTAAACTACTGTATAGCTAGGAGCACATACACAAGAACACAATGTGAGGGAGATTTAAACTATACATAGGAACATTTTTAGAAGGAGGATATAAACTAACTATATAGGAACTTTGTTTGGATGTATGTATAACGACTACTTCTAGATGAAACTGCTGGTGGTGGTCTAAGGGTAGAACATTCCATTCACAAGTGGAAGGTACTTGGTCATACCAAAGAAGTTAAAAATGGTAGTGACTGTTTCTTCACCAAACGCTTGGCATATGAAGTGAAAATCACGGGTCTCTCAGATGAGATATAAAACCGAGGACCCGTGTCACAGCATACATGGCACGTAACAGAACCCTCACTGCATTGGCATCAGTCCAAAGCACAGGTCAAAATCTGTGGCACTTCACCTAAAGCTGGTGACATCTCCATATAAGTGATAAATTCTTGACGGGATGTAAAACAACAAACAAACAAAAACAAAAAAACTTCCAGATTAAAGGAAAGGTTGACCTTTATGTGAGTACAGAGTAAAAAGAATGGTAAACAAAACTAATATATACAGCAAACAGTGAGAGGGCAACTTTGACTTTCTGTAAATTGGGATATTTTGGTGTCACTAAAATTTGGCCTTTTTGGTCGTAATCAGTGTTGGTTTTTTTTTTTTTTGGGGGGGGGGGTTAAAATTTTGCCTCTTGTGGAAAAAGTTGTGATTGAATTATACCTACCATCTAATCTCAGTCACATATTTTTTTTGTGTCAATTTTAGTGCTATATGGTGAGATACATGTATTAGGAATAGTATATGCTAGACAACAAACTTTAAATTGAGTTATGGGTTTTTGTTTATTTCATTTTTCAGCAGAACCTTCCAAAAATATTTTTCTTTAACCTGGAACACTGCATTGATCTGATTCTGTAGTAGCCATGTATTTATCTTTGTATATCTGTCTATGGTTATCAAACGGCAGTTTCTGTGAATTATAAAACTGACAACAAACCAACCAAACACAAAAATCAGTAATAATTATATACCATATTTTTTTATTCATCCTTTTATCTTTATTTTTTTTCCAGAAGAGAAAATGCGTCTTCGGAATGATTCGGGAGATCCATATGATTTCTCGATTTCTACCGGACCAGCATCACGTTTTCAATCTGCTCAACACTCCAGAAATACACCAGCATCAAGTATTTCAGGTCATGGTCATGTCAAGGTCAACAGTTGATGATCCTAATATATTCTTTTTTTATTTTGATTTGAAAAGTCATAAGAAATAAGATATTTCTTATTTAAATGCTTCAATCAATTTTACTTTGCAAGTACATGAACCCCTCAAATTCAATTTTATTTGTTGCTGTAGAATAAGTGCCTTTATAAGGGGAGGTAACTCAAATTAAAATTGAGTTTGAAAAAAATGTAAAGAAATTGAATTTACACTGGAATTAATTCTGTTATTTTATTTTTATATCTTATTTATATATTATTTGAAGTGATCATGTTGAAAATGTGTAAAGTTTGATAAGAAATATTGAACATGTGTGTAAAGTTTGATCAGAAACATTGAACTTTGTGTGTTAATTTTATACCTTCAGTTGTTTGTACAAAATATTTTAACAATGTTGATCATTATGTAAATATAATCATCAAAAGTACAACGTAACATGAATACATTATGTAAATGATATATATTTGTTGTATGTGTATAAGTTACACATATCACACATTTGAATTGTGAATTTCACAATATTAAATCATGAAACTAAGCTATTTTAGTTGTCATTTTTAGGGAGGTGGTAGATCATTTATTCCAAGTCTTACATTCATTGCCCATCAATGGGTTTTGTAACTTTACCTCTCAGACTGCCTTATATGTTTGTTTAAATAATATTTGACACTGGCTGACTCAATAATTTATCAGTTTTATGGTGGTGGCCAGTTTACAATGTACCCCGGGAGAGGTCACAAGCTTATCACCAGTAAATTGACAAACTTTCTCACTTGGATTTCGGTAGGGCAAAAATCTACTGAGAGGCTTTGTGGTTTAAAGCTTGATGATATAAAGTAGTCACTTGATTAATGTAATTAACTGATGTCACTAAACAGGTTATTTGTAAACTTCACACAGATTAACTGTACTCTAACGATTTAGTTGTACTACATTCAGATTTAACTACTCTGTACAGATTTTACTGTAGTATTAAAATACATGTATTTAACTGTACTCTGTAAAAAGATTTAACTATACTCTCTGTACATATACTTAACTACTCTGTACAGATTTAAATGTACTTTGTATACATGAAGATTTAACTATACTCTCTGTACATATACTTAACTACTCTGTACAGATTTAAATGTACTTTGTATACATGAAGATTTAACTATACTCTCTGTACATATACTTAACTACTCTGTTCAGATTTAAATGTACTTCGTATACATGAAGATTTAACTATACTCTGTACATATACTTAACTACTCTGTACAGATTTAAATGTACTTTGTATACATGAAGATTTAACTATACTCTCTGTACATATACTTAACTACTCTGTACAGATTTAAATGTACTTTGTATACATGAAGATTTAACTATACTCTCTGTACATATACTTAACTACTCTGTACAGATTTAAATGTACTTTGTATACATGAAGATTTAACTATACTCTCTGTACATATACTTAACTGTACTCTGTACAGATTTAAATGTACTTTGTATACATGAAGATTTAACTATACTCTCTGTACATATACTTAACTACTCTGTACAGATTTAAATGTACTTTGTATACATGAAGATTTAACTATACTCTCTGTACATATACTTAACTGTACTCTGTACAGATTTAAATGTACTTTGTATACATGAAGATTTAACTATACTATCTGTACATATACTTAACTGTACTCTGTACAGATTTAAATGTACTTTGTATACATGAAGATTTAACTATTAGGTACAGTTATTTTCATTATCCAGAGTTACCACCCCTTGTAGCAGGTATCAATTGTGATGTCATTTGTCTGTGTGTAAAATGAAAAAAAGTTATCAATTGTGACGTCATACATTTGTGTGAAAACTTTGCTGTTTTTTCTCACGTAAAGACATGCCGTCACAATCGATACTGGCTGACATGGGAGATAACTCTGACTAATGAAAAAAAACAGAATACTCTGTACACAAATTTAACTGTACTCTGTACAGATTTAGAGGGAGAAAATCCCAGGTGTATAAAGTTTGATGTTTACTTACTATAGAGATTCACCTGTAGCCATTGCAGTATACCATACTGAAACTGTGTACATTCACTCAACAGATGTTCAACATAATTGTTATTGACTTTTGAAGCTCACCAGTAGTCATGTGACTTAGATTTTACTGTACTCTTTATGAAATTACAGAGGTGTAAGATGTTGCGTGATCAAATTTGTGTAACTTGACATTTAACTGTACACTATACTGAAATGTAAGAGGTATTTCTAGCCAGTAACTCAGTCATGTGACTAAAATTTAACTGTTCACTTTACAAAGGTGTAAGGTGTAACTTTATCATAGCCAGTAACTCAGTCATGTGACTAAAATTTAACTGTTCACTTTACAAAGGTGTAAGGTGTAACTTTATCATAGCCAGTAACTCAGTCATGTGACTAAAATTTAACTGTTCACTTTACAAAGGTGTAAGGTGTAACTTTATCATAGCCAGTAACTCAGTCATGTGACTAAAATTTAACTGTTCACTTTACAAAGGTGTAAGGTGTAACTTTATCACAGTCAGTAACTTAGTCATGTGAATGAGATTTAACTGTCAATTTTACAGAGAGTTGTAACATTTTGTTTTCAACAACTTACATATGCTTACGGTTAACTTGTTTACAGTCACTTAACTGAGAGTCGTAGCTGTATCTTGATCACAACAATACTGCACAGAAAATCAGAAACAACAAAAAAGACTTAAATTCAATATGTGTTTTTAATTCTGCAAATACAAAAGAATTCGGTGTTACAAAAAGTGGCATGTATAATAACATCTGTACACTTGATTTGTAGCATATAAACATGAACATATCACTTAAGGCTTAATATGGATGAGATAATGATAGGTAAAAAGGAAATTGTATCCATTGCTGGGAGTGGACAGCTGACCAGATCTACTGGAACAAATACATACTTTTTACTAAAATAAAACCTGGTTAGGACAAAATTTTTTAATTAAAAAGTATTTAGTGTATTGTAATCAAGTGTACATATATATATAAGATGTCCATCATAAACCTATGTGTCGGAGGTTTACCTGTAAGGTTACTTGATAGAGGAAGACAACTGGATTATCTCCCCTTATTACGCAGACGGACCAACACCAGATAAAGTGATTGATCATTCAGTGTCCCCAGTCACTGCAAATGACACATTCAACTCAAAATTAAAACTTTGTAGATGTAGTGGATACAATTTGACAGACAGTTCAATAGTCTGCACAGAATAAAGAACCTTTGTGTCAAATTTTACATTCATTTTTGTAAATTTTCAAATTAATGTTAAATGTTAAACAACAGCTGAGTAAATGGATGCAATAATAAATTTGTAGTGTGTACCAGACAGAAGAAATAAAATCATCAATGCAGTGAGTATGAAATATCACCGCCAAATCTCACTCTATTTTGGCTTATCAACTGATGAAATATTTGTTTATGACGTAAAATGGGATATTTTGGCGTCACTAAAATTTGTCCAGTTTGATCAAAATTAGCATGGTTATTTTTTGACCAGTAAAATTTTGCCATTTGTGATAAATGTTACATTTAAATTTGGTCTTACCCCCAAACCTTAGTTATGTCATGTTGATCGTGTGACCGAGGTTCCTGTTTTAATAGTTAACATTAGAAATGGATCCAGATTTTCAAATTTACGTATTTTAGGTTGTTAAATTTTGGTCTCTTTAACGGGGTTGAAAAGTTGGCCATAAATATCCCAATATACAGTACCATATATAAACTTAGAAGTGCATGTGTGTAAACATGTGATTTCAAATTACTACATCAATCACTGATGAATTCCCCAAATTTCACTGGATTTATGGGAATAAAAATTATTACCTATATCAAAATATTACCATATAATCTATAAATCAGTTTTATAATCAATTTCTTTTCTAACAAATAAACACTGGGTGCTGTATTTGATGTACCTCAAATCAATTTACCACAACAAAGGTAAGTTACAATACAGGTAACTAGAAATTTATCAACAAAAGATAAGATCATTTTCATGTGTAACACACAAGAAAACTGGTCCAAGAACTAACCCCAGGTCACTTGCTGACCAGAGAGTCTGTCAATTAAAAAAATTTACAAAATGATGGTAGCTGGTTGTGATACTTGAGTTTGTACGATGAGGTAATTATATTGTGAGTACATGAGTATTAATTACCGATGCTCGTGAACTGCAGGTAATTACTACAATTTCACCTTTCTGTGTAAAGGCAAGTTGAAATTTACAGCCATTCTAACTGACCGATATTTTGTCCTGGAGAATGTTTTGTGTATGAAATATAAAAACTCATCAAACCAATTGAAAAAAGTATGTTTCTGAATCAAGGCACTACAAATGTCTATGTATATATTTACAACAATCTTTGCCCTGAGAAACATCTGCAGAGAAAATCATTTTTTGAATTCTTGAAAAGTGGACCAAGTGGATAAAGACTATCTGCTTATATAAAGGTCAATTCCGACTTCTATATGGAATTATCCCTCATATAAAGAATTCACTTGACTGAAATACTTGGCAGAAAGTGGAGGTATTTTTTTTTTTAATTACCAATAGTGAGTTGAAGAATCACTGGGAAGCCTGCATGGACATAGAAGCAGGATGGTGTTTAAGAATTGAAGCTATACATTTGTTGCCAGGTAACACAAATTAATACATCATTATATTAGAATATGAATTCTACTGATATAGTCTAATCCTTTCATCTTTAAGCGTGGCTAATTCCTTGTATTGGCTTTAGATTTGGGCCAGTCCATTTAAGTCATGGGGGATGAAGGGTAACCTCTACCCTGAACAATAGATAAGTATGGGTAAGAAATCAGTGATGAATAATAGGCAGTGTTAATTTTATAAAAAATCTTATGTTTCTTTACATATATTTATTGAGTTAAATACAAAAAAAAAATGTATATGTTTCACAAAAAACTGCATAGCTGAATTAAAGTGTTTGGCACTTTCAAACTGACACTTTCAAAAACTGGAATGAGGTATGTTCTAAACAATATCAATTTTAAAAAACTCAGTATATACCGTATACCTGGAAATTTTTGCCTTCCATCCACCCCCAATAAATTTTCGCCATTTTCATCCCTAGTCAAGAGGTTGAATTTAAAATATAGGCAAAAATTTCAAGCTGAATATATGCAGCAAATATATGCCGGTACATGCCTTCATTGTAACTATAAAAATTGAGGGCAAATTAAAGATGAACAAGTATTTTTTCTGATGCAAAAGGGCAAATTTTTTCAAGGTATACAGTAATCTGAAATTTTTTGAGGGGTGGGTGGGTGTGGGGTAATACTGATATGAAAAGAAACATAAGCAATTTTATATAGGATAACTAAATGTCTTACTGTTAATTATCAGCATGTACTAATTAACAAAGGGAAGAAATTTTAAAAAAAGGGGGGGAAACATTTCATATACAATATTGCCAGCATATATTTAAATAAACAAATTAATATTTGACAACAAAACAAATACATAACAAATAAAAACAAATGAAATCAATCTCAGGGACCAGATGAAGAATTCGTCTAAAAAAGCCCCATATAGAAATTGGCCTTTGGTTTATCTTTTAGGCCATTTTTCATTTAGTGGTGGCTGGGTATTATTTTCCTTTCCTACTGTGTTGAAACAAAATTGATAAAACAAATTTTAAAGAAAAGGATGTTCAAAGGGAACCACATAACAATAACAGAAAATATCAAACATTTTTTTTTCTTTTTCGATATTTTTTTGTTAATTGAAGGTCAGTGGTATGCACTAAAACTTAGCAATCGACAGAACCCATTTTTCATATTTTGAATCAATATTGAGATTAATATATAGAAATCTTATGTAACCCTTTCAACCCCACAGACCAAAATAGGTCCAATATAAGTATAACAGGAGTATACTATCAAGATACTTGGGGATGACAGGGTTTATAAACAAATTTTAAGCTCATCATTTTTAGTCTCAAATCCTTTTCTTATGGATAAATGAAATTACAGAATTTTTTTCTGTCAATGGTTTTCATTGGATGCCATCACACTGGTATTGTGGGTAGGATACGTTGATCTGGTCCTTGAGGCAGATTTAAACGCGATGCTGATATATACATTGCTACAAAAAATTTATACAGAAACAAAAAATCTTTATTTACAATAATATAACAATAGTATTTACAATTATATACACTACATCTTCAAATGTACACAAATACGTTATGATATACATCTACACTTACGTTATAAAACATTGGGATTACCTGACCCGAGATTCACAAGCCAGGCTAGTACTGGCGTTTTCGTTATATATAAGTGTTAATATGACATTTCACCCAAAGTTGTCTATAAATAATACCAGTAAGAGGCTATAATAATGGCTTTATACACTGACTATACATTGTCTCACATGAGTGTCTGATCCAGAACACAGTTCAGAAATCAATCATTTCAGAAGTATGTTTTCACTGGCATAATTTGCAGCATTGAATATTTTCTCTTATTTTTTCTCTTATTTTTTTATAATTTAGTTATACAACCTACTTTCTTTTAAGTTTCTTAACTTAATATGACATACGGTTGACAAATCTTTTAGGATGCTTTCATTTGTTATCAGACTTTGTTTTGTTTTGTTTTTTTCTCCAATCCAGAACATCACCGTCCTTTGTAAATGAGGTATATTGATCTGGATCTACATGTATTTGCATTACCAAATATGTTCATGTTCACACAATACAATGCTGCCATATTTGGAAAGTAGGTCATCTGTGACAGATCACTGTCTAACAGCGATATATATATATATCACACAATTGTCATCACCGTGGCAACTCGAAAGTCATATGGAAAATGTGTCAAATGATGACTAAAAATAATGTAATTGATGAAAGTAAAGGTCAGAGTGTACAACAATTATCATTTAAACGTCACAGTGTACGACTTAAATCATTTACACACGTCACAGAATTCTCATCGAAGAAGCGAAAGTTTGTAGAGTGCTTTATATAAGAATTGCCGTCATGTCTGATCACGGAAGAAATCCTGGAATCTTAAATACGGCATCTCGCATCATCTTCTCCATCTACAAAAGTAAATAATAAATATTAACTATCATTGCTACATGTACTGTACTTATCTTGGAAACATCTATATAAAGTTTTAAGTCAATGTTATTATGTTAATCATTATCAAGAACACAAGTTTATGAAATTAAGTTTTAAACCCAATTATTTCACAATCTGAAAGATTACTAAACTTAGAACTATTAACAACAATTACAAGACACAGGCCTATACTCATGGTATTAGTATATACTTGGAAATTTTCGCTCCCATTTAATTTTGCTATTTTCGACCTTGGACAGAAGGGTAAACTTAAGATGAAAGCAAAATTTTCAAACTAAATGATTGAAGCAGAGACACACCATCCATGAGACTATGGTGATAAAGGGCAAATTTTAGACAAAAGTAAATATGTTCATTGTTGTAAAAGGGCAAAAATAATCAGGGGCGAAAATTTCCAGGTATAAATGAAATCGCTAGATTACAGGCAATCATCACACATTCCACCTGTCACCTGTTTCCTTATCAAACTAATATATAGAACTTTATCTGAAAATTAACAAATTGATGATAATCAGTCATACATTTAATTAAGAAGACAGACAAATAACACTAAGTGATGTCAATTAATTACCTCTGGCTCTGGACATTTTGGCACAACACACATTTTCTTTGCTATGCGTGCTGGACAATCCATTCCACCTCTTTTGGGTTTTTTAAGGATTTTTCGCCGCCGTTTTTTCACAGCATTGTCACCACAGGTGGTGGAACAAGGGGTCCAAGGTCCCCACTCGCCAACCTCACAATTAATAGCTACAAGAAAGTAAAGATACACATTATAATATTACCATACAATTTATTACTACAGGATACATCTGATATACATGTATATTTATTTGTTTTCATTGTATATTACGCCACACTCCACAATTTTTCAGTCATATGGTGGCTGTCAGTTTTTAGCAATGGAGGAGAGAACCAGGAAGAGACCACCGTCCTTTCGTAAGTAAACTGACAAATTTTCTCACAAAATCGGCTTAGGTTCCAGCGGGACTCAAATCTGTTCTGTGTAACTTCTGACTATATAGAGGAGAGAGACTTCATGTTTTAAAGTGAGATACTTGAACTACATGTACTTGGTAATATGTGAAAGAACGCCTTTAACCCCTGAAGTTATATTTGGACTTGCCCATTTCAAAGAATAGGTAAGTCCACTGTCAGAATTCAGGCATGCATGATTTAGAATAGAATTTTTATACTAATTTTACATGCACTATGAACTTGTCCACTCCTGAATTATGACAGTAGACCATACTATTTATTGATTTGGGTGAGTCTAAATTTGACCACAGGGGTTGATGAATTAAAACACTTACAAAGAAATAAAAATGTGTCATAACTGAAAAGTGACTGCTACAGTGGAATTTTCTTGAATATTAACTTAAAAACAACTGAAGTAAAAAACTTGTCACTTCACAACTAATCCTATGTAACATTGGTTTGATTTGATTTGATTTGATTTTTTTGTTTTACGCCATACTCAACAATCTTTCAGTTATATGATGGCGTCCAGTTTTTATTGGTGGAGGAGAAATCCCGGTTACCCGGGTAAAGACCACCAACCTTCCGCAAGAAAACTGGCAAACTTTCCCACTTAATTCGAAATGACCCTAGCGGGATTCGAACCAGAGGTGATGTAACATTGGTAGAAGTAATAATATACAACTAGAGTTATCTCTCTTTGTCTATAGACTATCAAGAACTGTCCAACTGCATTTGCCACTAGATGTCATTTTAAAGAAGCTTCCTGTTTTAGTCTAATGGCAGTTAGCATCTGCATACATGTACACACTTGTCATAGTATAAATAACATGAAAAATGTCAAGATGTAGATCAGTTTTTAGTGTATCAAGAGTTCATCATATTGTCCACATTTTGCTGTGCCTTTTCACTGTTTTAGATGTACAGCCATTTTTCATTTCTATTAAGAAATAGTAAGTTCTGCAACTCAATGAAAAGCTATAGTCTATATCAGAAAAGAGAACTTACGACATTTTGGCATTTTACACTTCTTTCTTTTTGATAATTTACGTGGGCACCTGCGACCACCATTACTGTCCTTTTGTGTAATGGCTCGTGTTCTTACGATGTGACCTCGTCCACATGTTGCAGAACACTGCGACCAATTAGACCATTCTGATACTACACAGTCAACACGAGGCCCCAAACTTGGATCATGTTTTGTACGTTTCCTTTGTTTACGTAAACGTCTCGTCCTCTTTTTGTTCTTTCTGGCATTCTTCTTTTTCTTTGATTTCTTTCGTTTCTTTTTTTCTTTCAACAACCTATTTTTAGTGGTATCTGAGTCCTTTTTATCATCCATGTTTTTATTTGTCATCTTTCCTATATTATTTTCCATATTTGTGACCTCATTTTTAGCCCTTAGTTTTGCTGCAAATACGAAAAAAAAATTCATAAAATTTTTTCACTTGTATTGCACAAACATAAAAAATGTCAATCAAATTCTAAAATATTTCTGTAGGCTGTGTAAAATTAATTTTTTGCAGGTAAAAATTACAGGAACCTTCAAACAAATTTCAAGTTTGATTCTAAAACTTTGAAAATAGAATTTGCATTTTTTTTTGTTTTTTTTTGTTTATATATCCACGCCGTGAAGCACTAAGCAATATAGCAAAAGCAAACCTTAAAGCACACAGCTTGTATATACCAAAGTTGCACTTACTTGATACATTGAAATTCTTGAAATTTAAGATCTGAATTAAAATTATGTCTTAAATCCTACACTTAAACTCATCAGCCCCTGAAATACAATGAACTCTTCTGAAAATCAATTACTCAGACCAGTCCAAAATTTTTTTCAGGGGTTGATGAGTAATCAATTAGCCTCAGATTTTTGCTTTATCAAAACAAATAAAATTGGGAAAACAATAAAATCTGTTTTCAAAATGAACAAATGTTGAGCACATATAAAAGAGTACAGAGAATGAAATATCTAAATTTTATACCCATATGTTCTGTGCAGTACTTGTTGCAGTCACTCTCTGTTTCAAACTTATTTTCGTTACCACGACAACCACCATATGAAAAAACCATGCATGTGTCTAATGAAGTGTTATAGTACCACCTAGGGAAATTACCACGACACGGTCCAATATCAGCAGGACGAGTACAAATAGCTGAAAGAGTAATAATTAATTCCTTCACACCAGGCATGCTTTATGAGTTAATACTCTACTATACAACTTTATATGTACTTGGTGTCAAGTATGACCAATATAATTTCTACTGATCATGTTATGATGCCAAAAGTTTCAACAGTCGATGGAAATCGACAAAAAAATCAATTTAAGATATGATCTCCATCAGCTGAATGAAGTTAACAGGCATCTGACAGTAGGTTATCTTAAGTGACCAAATCAAATGTTAATTCTAACCCATATATTTCAAAACTCCATCAAATCCCACTCAACCATTACTAGATTAGAATACAAAGTAATTGATACAATGTTCTAACTTGTATTACAAATTAATAATTCAATCATTAATACCTACTTAATATATATATATATATATATATATATATATATATATATATATATATATATATATATATATATATATATATATATATATATATATATATATAAAAAGAAATTGACACTTTTGAAGAATTCCAGGATCTGGTTTCTCTGATGACTTGGATATGAAGACATCAGAGCTAAGCTTATGCTGTTTACCTATGATGCATATTTAGACTTTACCCATAACCCATATTAAGACCGTACCAATGATCCACATTTTGACTTTACCAACAACCCAAATTTTAACTTTACCCACGACTCACTTGTTTGACTTTTTTTACCTATGACCCACCTTTTGACTTTACCAATGATCCACCTTTTGACTTTACCAACAACCCAAATTTTGACTTTACCCATGATCCATTTTTAACTTTATTTTTCTCCAATGATCCATGTTTTGACTTTACTCATGACTCATATTGTGACTTTATCCATACCCTCATTCTGACTTTAGCATGACCCATATTCTGACTTTACCCATGATTTACATTAAAACTTTATCCATCAACTCACATTTTGACTAGTCTATAGAACCAATTCTTCATTTAATTGTACATATTGATTATTTATACTTAAGAAATTGGTGAAAATAACAAAACAAAAAAAAACCATCCTAAAGTGATCCCTCAAAAACAAAATAATAATAATAAATAAATAAATAAACAAACAAAAAATAATACAAGCAAAACAAAAAATAAGAAAATGAAAATTGTTTGACTCAAACGAAAATTGAAATTTGAGAAAATAAATTGGAGAACTTTTGAAAACATCAATTTGAATTTATAGACACTAATTTCTAATTACAAAAGGGGGTACCATTTAGTGTCACTCTATATGTACCTGTGAAGTTCTTATCCAGCAAGGCTTGTTTACAGCTTTTCTTGTGTCTTCCATAGCATAAATCTTTCTCCATCAGATGCAACCCACATTTGTCAGTTTTATCAGATTTCTTTAAAAACATTCGCCATCTTTCATGTATTCCTACGCCACAAGTTACGCTACAAGGGGACCAATCAGACCAAGGCGTTATAGCGCATAAATCATTACCTTGACGTATTTGTGTGTCAATTTTTACAACAAAATTATCGGGCAATTCTTTCCGACCACCAGGTTTTCTACTATTAGTATTTGAACAATCGCCTTGGCACGACTTAGTTTCAACTAAGTCAACACCACAAACTTCTGGTTGTATTTGTGGATTTTTAAGCAATCGTCTACGCTCTTGCCGTCCAGCGCCACATGTATTGTCGCATTCTGTCCAGTCTGTCCATTCACTAGTAGCGCATTTTTCCATCTCTGAAATTGATTGAGTTATTTGAAAGGTTAGAGTCACATTAACCGAGATTTCACCGTTATCCCAACATGCAAGTTTTTGTCAAGGGTAGCATGACTTTAACTACAAATGTATCAGCAAAAATGTCAGAGTTGAATTCAACATTTTAGAAATCAAAATATTTTAAGTGTATACTAGATTTTTATGTCTTAACTTGTATAAGAGTATTTAGCACAGTCCATGCTATCTCCTGTTACTTAATGAAATGTACGTGATTTTCAATTTCTAATTTTTATTTCCAAAAATCAGCTCTAAAAATATAATATTTTGAAAAATCTATGCAATGATGGTACAACATTTTGACAAGACCAGCTACAATATGGTGGAACAATATTTTGAAAACCTGTCATATGATGGAATAATAATTTAAAAAAAAAAGATATTTTAGAACAATATTTTGACAGAATATGATATTTTGGTGCAAATTGTTTAAAGCATACTCAAGTTAGTATAATATGTACAACACTTATATTGTTTGTGAATGCAGACTTTACATACCTTATTTTTATGATTTTTTTTTTAAATTTTGGAGTGATTTAATTTTTGATATAGCTACACATCTAACATGAGACTGATAAATATTTGTGAGGTGCATTTTATTAGGTCATGCTTTTGATGACAACTGACTGACATTAACTGACAATAGTGACAGTACCTGACACTAATGACATTTAACTGACATTAGATTTTTTCAAACAACTCTGACTACTGCTCAAACACAACTAACATGCAAACATGCAAGAGTAAGAGTTATCTCCCTGCACATATCTCAAGACAATGACAATGATACCTATGAGATACTTACTACTAAGAAGGTATCGATCAGCTGTGAAAATGAATATGATCAATGGAGGTGGTGTATGAGAAATTTATCTTTTTTCAAGAAAACTCATTAAAATCAAACTCTTACAAATTGCACTATGTTTGTGGTGTCCCTAGGTGTATATAGGTCACCGCCATCAACATGTGTGGTCAACAAAAAGTATTCATGGGGCAAATTAAATGACATTTGATAGTGAAAATGATTATGACACCCATGTGCAGCATTACATTTTTGAAAATTCAACCCCAAAATAGCATGACATTTAGATGGTGTGGTTCAAATAAAAATAGACAGGTACAAAAGCTGACTACAGTCCGAGTTGTAGTGATCTATAACAAGTGTTGTAATGAAATATATAACAAACATGTTAAAGATATACAACAAATGTCTGGATATATATTGTAATAATGAACTTCAAACATAAAGATCGATGTTTAACAAATGGTTTACATATATACAGAAGAAAGCTGGCAAAGATAAAAAAAATGTTGATCCGTCAGCCACCAAATTGCAGCGCAAATGATATGAAAAGGCTGTGTTGATGTAATATCTGGACTGGCAAAGCCAACTACCCTAAGATGTTGCTGTTTAGTTTAGCAGATATGATTTAATTAGTTGTGGTTTACTGGTTACTAGCAGTTATACACTAAGCTAAAAGCTTTAACTCTGCACAATGATAAAAATTGGTTTTCATAAAATTAAAATAAAATCATCATCGATAGATAATAATCTTTTACCTTTTAATTATTTTTCTTGTTATTCAATAGAATTTATTTTTGTGGTTTTTTTTCTTTTTTAAAAGTTTTGCTCTTGATGGATTGTTTCTTTTTTTTTTATATCTTTGTGTTCTTTTTGTTTATTTTTTTTTTGTACCATATACATTTTAATTGTTTAGAAGTACAAGCACTCAAAAGTCTATGTACATGTAAGTGCATACAACATTGCTTCTGTAACACTGTGGGAGAAGTCTTGTGAGACCACTGTAATTAGAGACAAAAGTTGGGGAATTCCCTTGTGCTATTTTTAGGAACAACCTTGATGTTTTGGATTGTTATATCAACCTATGAAACAATTTATGAGTTAATGTAATGATTGAGTGAGAACAGAAAGTATGAAATGAGCCTGAATCAGAAACTAGATGATAAGAGAGTCATGTAATAATGGTGTATATCTAGTGGTGTGGTATCTGATCTAGCTACTCTGTAAGTAAGGTAGAATATATTAGATTAATCATATCTTACTGGTAAGAAAAATAATCTAATCTACATAAACTAGATGTAATCTAACTGGTAAGGAAATCTATTTGCTATAAGGGTATCACATAAATACTAGCTTGTTATGGAAGTGGTATAATTTCTAAATGAGTATGACATCTAATATTATTAATCGAAATTTTTTTAATATATCTATTTGAAACATGTTAATCTAATTGATAAGGTAACCAGTCTATTATAATCGTGTTAAATCTCATATCGCTGGCAAGTTTGTTACCATGGTTACAACCTAGAAAATCCTTGAGTATTAACATTTCATCTTAAGAAAACTCAGATATTTTTCAGTTTAAAAATTTTCATTTTCGTTTTTTAAGATTTTATTTGCAGTATGTAGCCAGCACTAAGGGAGACTATCCATCATCTAAAAGCTATCAAATTCTACGAAGCAGACATGACTGATACATACCGATCTTCTTCTTCAACATCATCTTCTTCTTCATCATTTGAATCAGTTCCTCAGTTGATAATACTTTATCTTCCGAATCGGCGTCAGTTTTTCCATCTCGACAAATCTCTTTTGTCTTGGTCAGCGTGATTCTGGCCATTGGCTTAATTTTTTCTCTTCCGAAAAATGGTGAGTCAGGATGATTTGGTTTCCTGTTCGTAATTTTGTATATTTTCTCTGGTGGATCAGTTTCAATATTTGTGTCCTGATAAAATGAAGAGGTTAATATCAAGAGTTATCTCTCTTAGCACAATAAATGTCTGTAAAGTATGAGGAGAAATACAGTATAACTGAATTTCTGCCTACAGTAGGTCACTTAAAAAGAAAGATGTTTGAAGTTTGAAAGTCACATCCAAAAGTTTTATTTCCAGCAATTTCATAATTTCTGTAAATCACTCACATTATTTGGTGAAAGGTTAACTTTTGTGTAAAATCACAAATTCAGGACTTGTTCCTGAATTCAAATATCTAGCAAAATATTTGTATGACAGTTTAAATAATAAACCTTTGTCCAAATATATATCAATAGTTTGTGCCTATCAAAGTGTTTTTAAAAAAAAGTTGGGGTTGCACAGCACTGGTATTGGCATTCTTTATTTAACAAAGTGAACTCCTGAAACTATCAATAAATGTGTAATTTTAGTATGAAAATCATATAAACCACACAGGAGATACAAATATGTATGTATACCCCTGTTTTTATATACATGTATGTTCAAAATTACAAATTTGCAATTTGCAAAATTGAAGTCTTTTTCCGCTCTAAATCTGCAGATTCATGTATATACAAACTTCACTGTCTATAAAGGTCACTGAAAGGAACAGGCAAAAGAAGAAATTTTATACGAGTGGTCTTAATAAAGGTTATTTTTGAATGGCCTATATAGGCAGGTGCCCTTTATAGAGAGGTGGCCTTTAATGCAAGTTTGACTGTATTCATTAATATGTATAAAAAGGTGAGAATGTGAAATAAAGTCATTATGAAAGATCTATGTTTTACAGTATAGTGGAACCGGTCTCGAGAGACCACCCTATCAGCCACTGAAATGTGGTCTTGAGAGACAGTGTGGCCTCTCAAAAGAGGTTTTATTTAAAGGATTGTATAACCAAGTGGTTTCTCGAAGTGTGGTCTCAAAAGACAGGTGGTCTCTCAAAAGAGGTTTTATTTAAAGGATTGTATAACCATGTGGTTTCTCGAAGTGTGGTCTCAAAAGACAGGTGGTCTTTCATGAGAGTGGTCTTTCAGGACAGGTTTCTAAATAACCTGTGAGCAAATATTCTGGTACAATACATGTACTTTCTAGGGTGTGTGCTTTCATCCTTTTTCCTTCATTAATTTACTCATATCTAATCCTTTGTGTCTCATCTTTTAAAATTCATAATTTTACTGGCATCTAATCCTATATGCCTTGTTAAGCATGTCTTTTTAAGTATATAGACAATGTATACCATGACCACACTAATCCTTTGTAAATTGTTTCAGATCTCCAGATGTACAATTAATAACACAAAATTAGAAAGGAATCCATTTCATTTGTTGTGTATGCTTTTGATATACATGAAGCACAATTTGTATTTAATACTCTGGAAACAATGAATACTTACAAAATATGTTATACCACTGTCTGTTCCTGCATCCCATGGGTATAGGTCAACTACAAACTTGTCAGCCCAGGTACAGTTCTGTAGACATAGATTCATTTGGCTGATTCCTGTTGAAAGAAAGAAAAATTCTAACTTAAATTATGGTTTTTTTTTCATGTTGATGTATTAAAAAGGGGGCATTAGCTGGTTTTTTTCAAATCTCCCCTTTTTTACTACTTCAATTGATATACAATAACAAAAAGGAGATATACACATGCATACAAATTCTTAAATTCTTATATATTTTGTGAAAATTGCCCGAGAAACCCAGTTTGGCACTTTTTCAATTGCAGTTGATTAACTCAACCTTACTATTTGTATATGAATAACACATTGGACCTGACTTTATTTTCACAAAATATATAGGAATATAATATTTTTTTATGCCTGTGTATAGCTCTCATTTGTTATTGTACATAAAGTATAATTTATTTGGTAAACAGCTTATGCTAAATTGTACAAATTTAAATTTACCTATACACCAGTCTGGACTCGGACCAACCATGGACAACATGGAGAAAAAGTGACTTGATCTGTCCACCTGGAACTTAGCAGTCATGGTTCCTTTAATGTTAGCTTCTCCCCACAATGGCGGTGTCTTCAGAACTGTCTTTATGTTCTTGCTCTGAAAATAAGAGTTTCACCATAAGAAAAAAGTTCAAGTCTACCCATATTTCATTTAAAGATTCACTTTAGCATTATTTTACAACTTCTTGTTGCTTTCAAACAGGTTCATGATTTGAGGCTTCAGGTTATTTGATGGAAGCCAAAATTTTGCAAACAGACAAACATACAGAAAAAAATGCCCTCTGAATCTTCAATCTCAGAGGCATAAAAATAGTTAACAGTTCCCATGGACATATAGGCTGACACACAATAGTTGAGTCAATTTTCAATAAATCACAAGTCATAATCATGGTTCATCATCATCATCATCATCATCATCATCATCATTACTATCATCATCACCATCATTACTACCATCATCATCATCACCATTACTATCATCATCATCATCATCATCATCATTACTATCATCATCACCATCATCATCATTATCATCATTACTATCATCACCATCATTATCATCATCATCATCATCATCATCATTACTATCATCATCATTGTCATCATCATCAACATCATTAATCTTAATCATAACAATGAAAATAGTATATCAAAATTGATGATGCAGCAATAATATTTATCATAATATTTCAAGTAGTTACACCAAACAAATTTAACATTTGCTAATTGTATACATTCATCTACAATCAACTCTCATCCCACGACACCTAACACATACATTCTAGCATTTTTTATCCTTGTTAACACAATCTTGTATATATTTTTCAAATTCTAGAATGACAGTCTGTATATATCATATCCTGGCATTCATTCAGAACTATCAAATACATTTCTTTCATATGTCAACATATTTTACTATTATCACCTCCGATGTTTTTAGCCTGTGTTATGAAATAAGAACATTCTTGTCTGTGATAAAATGGCATCTTCATTCATTAAAATGCTAAACACAATTCCTCGAATTTTTCCTTTCATTACGATAATATCACCGATTCATCCTATTTTCAACAGTTTAAAGAAAAAGTTACAATTTTCTCAGTATCCATGATATCTTAATTTCTAGTTTCAAATCTTTACACTGATACAATGTCTGGAGAAAATTTTTTAATGAAAGAAGACATGATTTAAAACATCCACGAGCCATACTCAGGTATATGATTCTATAGATTAAATCTCTGCTGACAGATTACCTGTCTATATAGATGCCACATCTCCATGGCAGATGATGTGGTCTCTCAGGGTTCCGAAGAATTAAAATTTCACAGATTTGAACATTAAATATGATACAGTCTACATGTACATGTAAATACTTTCTATTCTGTTAGCTGAGACTCATTTTATATACCGGTACATGTAATGTATACTTTGACATTTTCAGTCCCGTTTAAATTTTGCCATTTATGCCACTAGATGAAAAGGATGCCCACTTATGTACTCAATGTGGTACCTACGTGCTGTATGTCATCCATCATAAAGTTAAGTAAGATCTTAAGGTAAAACTCAGGGGTAGAGTTTATGTATAAGTGAACTGCATGATCTCACTGAAATATATTTTCAACTTATAAATGAATTATCATGCTAAAGATTCACTGTCATTAAGAATATGAAAACACAAGCTTCCAGAGGCCAAGTCCCTCAACTACTAGGAATCAAGCACTTGACCTTTAAACATTGGTGAAAAAATTCTAGATCCACCCAAAATTATCAAGCAATGTATATATATATATATATATATATATATATATATATATATATATATATATATATATATATATATATATATATATATATATAAATCCTATAAAAATTCCTCTATTCTAGGGACTATCTTGATGTATGTAATGAAACGACTCTTTCAAAGGGTCAGTGTTCTGTTTCAAATAGAATCAATATCGCCAAAACCTAAAAATCTTCTCCTGTGATAAAAACTGATTAAAAACAAATAAAAATGTTGTTTAGTATGGCAGAAAAAGGAAATCAATTCAAATCAAAATTCATTTTATCTCTACAGCTGGTTGTATTCTTCTACTAAAGCAAAGTCACTTACAAATAAAGATAAGAATTTTGTGTAACAAATACCACACCACCGTTTATGTAGTATTGCGGCAGCACTTTCACATTTTAGCTGTCACCCTGCAGGCCTACTTATGTATCGCTAAGGAAACTGACATGATACAGACATTATAAAGTCAGTGAAACTGATGTCAATGTTTTGTGTAAAGGAGTGTTACTGTTACTGTTGTTTTTTGTGTGTTTTATTATTTGTGAAAGTTACAAGCATTTGATCATATTAATGTGCTTACTGATTGTATTAAAATGTCCAAAGTTGTTATGCTGATATAAAAAATCCTTCCTTTTCACCCAAATATATTTACATATGACTTAAATAACTCGCATACAATAAGACAGGCATCGATAAGTACTGTAGCAAATAATACATTTGACAGACCCTTCCTTTAAATGATCCTTTTAATAATAAAAAATCAAACACTTCCATTATTTATATTTTAATTAATAGCCTAGTTTTATAAACTGTGTCAAACAAGTCTTTTTTATATCATTTAGGGCAATGACCCTTTTTTTCATTTTTCTTTTTGTAATTTTTTTCCCTAAATTTTTCGGTGTCTTTTGAAGACAAATCTTCTCAATGTATCTTCTTCATTCTGTGGTCCGTTTTAGCAGACATTTAAACACTTAAGATTTCAATTCAAAAATAATATCGAATCCATCAATCTAACTATTGTACCTAGTAATTTGTGAAGTGTCAGTTGGGGTCATTTTTATCTTACAACAAAAGATCCACACCTTTCAACCCTAGACAGTGCGACTTTAAAAGTAAATGTGAAACGCTGTCATTGTTTGGCCCACAAGCCCTTGTCTTAAAATGCTCTAATTTTCATCTTTACATTCTCTGTAAGATTTCTTTTTGATATGATAATAACTACTTTAGAATCCAATGTATTTATAATGAGGTTTAAGCATCAGAATTTAAAAGTAAAAACCAGAGTTTTCTATTTGATTCACTCAGGCAAGTTGCACTAATTTTAAATGATGAAAAAATAAATATTTCTCAGGACAAAGCTGCAGAAATCCAACAACATAGGATATTTCTCATGTATAGCGATATCGGTGTCTGGCTAACGTGTTCCTTCATGTTTTAAATATTCTACGTCAACGAACTTGAAAAATATTTTATATGTGAATTTAATGTAAGATATAAAGTGTAAAGCAATACAATACATGTTACCGATCAAGTTACAGTCCTTGTTTGTCTAAAGTGTTGGATATTTCTGATCAATTTGATTATTTATAGTTTATGGTTGTGACTTGGATAATTTTTTTCATTATTTATATGGAAATCTTCTGCATAGCTATAGTACCCAAAGTATTGCTAATCATTGATTCAATGTTCCCTCTAGATTACCATGGTTACGATGTATCCATAACATCACCACACATGGTTACAGTATCTATGGTATCACCATATATGGTTACAGTGTATTCATAAGATCACCACACATGGTTACAGTATACATGGTATCACCATGTATGGTCACAATCTATTACCACACATGGTTACAGTACCCACGGTATCACCATGTAGGGTTATAATTTATCACCACACATGCTTCCATACCTAATAATCACCACACATGGATACAATAAAACCAGATGATCACCCTACATGGCTACATTGAACCTACATGGTCACAGTATGATTGCAGCGTACCCTGAGGTCCACAGCATTTTGTCACACTTTTGTAAGTGGTCTAAGCAAAACCTCAAAACAAGAAATCAGGTACAAAATGTGGCCTTTATCAACCCTTATCCTCATAACAAGAGATCAGGCACAAAACAAGAAATCAAGTACAAAATGTGGCCCTTATCAACGCCAAGCCTCATAATAAGAATTTGGGTACAAAAATTCAGTGTTTATCGACCCTAAAAAATTCCTGATATTTAATTCATTATACTGTATTACGAAAACTATAGTAAGTTTTAATCGTGTAAAGTAACATGTAAACACTTGAGTCTTCATACAGTCAAAATTCAAATTTGTTTTTATCAACATCAATGTTTTTATATTCCCATATGTTTTATACAAAGTTTATTACAATAACATGAGGACTTTCTCTGATGTAAGCTTTGACATATTTCTAACTCAAGTCATTCGGGTTCGATGTACTTTCACAAGTAGATATTTCACAAGAGAAAAGGAAAAACACAAATTTACATCAATAGGAAAGCAAACATTTCAAATGGTCCTTTTAAAGTGCTGAATTTATTTTTATTTTATTTTTTTTATTTTCTATTTTCTGGTCAGAATTGAATTCTTGTTCAACAGCTGCTGTATAGCTCTATATACCAGTACTTGAAATTAAATAATCGTAGGTCAACCATTCAGATTAACAAATCCATCGAAATGATTGAAAGTTTAATGCCTTCACCTTACGGAGAATCACTATCAAATGAAGGTGTATGGATATTTGTGTAGTCCTCATACAGGTAATAACTCCGATGTTCACATAAATGACACTTGCATGACACTGAATAACTCTGATGCTCCGATTTAAAATGGTAATAAAAAGATTTGATTTTGATATAAGATACTGACGACAATATCAAATCAATATCAATGTCCTTGTGCCTTAGCACAAAAGGTATCGTTTCTAGATATCAGACTGTAAAATATTTCAAACGAGCGATACGTGGAGATTTTATTTTTGTCTGTTTTGTTAACAAGACGTTATAGCGTCAGTTTCACACTCCCGATACATCATAATTATTCCGGTCTCGAGTTAAACATGCATTCTGTAGAACAGATAGCGTATCCAAAAACTAAGAACAGCGTCTACTTGACAACAAGTTGGTTTCAAATTTTTTTCTGATTGGCACAAAATGACTTAATGATACACAGAAAACTTTTTATGTCACTTTTAAGGGCTTACTGTCAAGTAGAGGGTGTTTTGCTGCAGCGTTTTAATATGCCCTCCTGTTGTTAAAGCTGCAGATTATGATCGGCAACAAGAGATTGTTGGCTTACAAGTTTCCATTTTGTCAAAATCTGACATGCAACAGTACTAAATACCATGTCCTTACATAGAATGGATCTTTACTGAACAGTAAAAGTATTGAAGTCTAAATCTAAGACAGAGGTCAGTCAGTTTGATATTTTCAGTGCAAAATCACTGAAAAAAAAACAAATATTTTGGTCCACAAATTGATATGGTTTACATTTAACCATGCTGTTTCTGAATGCAACTTATCTGAATTTTTGACAAATTTTATTGCTACATTTACTTGGATTTTCACAAATTTTAATTAATTGAAATTTTCAAATCCTGAAATTTTTGTTAAAAATTAGTTAAGGAAAAGTATTTCCGGATTGTTCATTGCTACATTATTACCTGCAAGTTACAATCAATAAAATTGTGTAGAAAGATTTTTATTTTCTTTTTTGAATGAATAGGTATGAGTTCTTTTTATAATCAGATTAGGCATCCAGTGGCAACAAGTGCTTACTAGTAATATACATACTATTATTTTCACTGGTTTCATTAAATCTTTTAATTGAAATGCTAAGAGATTTAAACAAAATACTAAAAATATCTCCACAGCACTGATGAGGCCTATAGAAAATAATGTACCTTGAAACTTACACAAAAAACAAAAGCGATTACAAATCAAACATCTGCAACTAGTTTCAGAAAATGTGTACTCGTAAATTGCACATAAGTGGTATATCAATTATCTTTTAGCAGCCAATATTTAAAATAATTCAGGCAAATAGTGTGCAATACACCTCATCCTTTTTCCTAATTTTCTTCTAACCACTAAAATTTCCAGAAGAAAATAATAATATTTTCTTGTACAGTGAAACCTGTCTAGAGAAAACAATGTCAAAAAAGAACACCTGTCCTCTGAGACCACCTTCTGAAAACCACTTGGTTCAATAATCTTTTCGATAAATCTTTTTCTAGAGACCATCTGCTTGAGACACCTCATTTCAGTGGCAGAAGGAGGTGGTCTTTCAAGACAGGTTTCACTGTTAGCTACAGTTCTCACAGATATAAAAATGGAGATACCTTTCTTTTGAGTCCTCTCTCATTGTGGGGTTGAGACTGTATTGTGAGACCACATTTCAGTGGCAGAAGATGTGGTCTGTCAAGAGAGGTTTCACTATACTGCCTCAGTTTAACCTTTTTCTTATTATCATTTAAAGTTACTTTTTCACAGGCTGCCATATGTTGGGTCAACATTTTATATTTGTGTTGACCTTTGTGCTTTAGCACAGAAATTCACAAAGTTCTATCTATTTTTTATCACAAAATTTCTTTTTTTGAAAAAAAAAAAAAAAATGTGTTTTCGATGCATTGGTTTTAGATACTGTCTCCACAATTAAGATGAACTTACAGGGAAAAGGACAATGGCATCTAAGATGCTTTGTAAGCTTTTTATACATTGGAACCTCTGTTTTCAGAGGCCACCTCTCTTGAGAGACCTGTCAATGACAGAAAGAGGTTTTATCTAAAATATTGTTTAACAAATTTGTCTTCTGATTCTGGTCTGATAAGACAAGTGGTTGTTTATGACAGTGGTCTTTCAAGGCAGGTTTCACTGTATATGCTAAATAAAACCTGTCCAAAAATGTCAAATAATGAACTTTATGGCAAGGTTCTACTGGATTTTATGGAAAATCAAATACCATATTCAACCCAATAAGTGCCCATGTCCCTTACAAGTACCCCTCTCCTTTTTTCACACATGACCAAGTATCTTTTCTAGTCGGTTGACAAGGAGTTGTGGACCAGAAAATAAAAATAACAGTTTATCTCTCGCACCCAGCAATTCAAGAATGTTTATAGGTGTCATCAGATTCAACTGCAAAAACTTTACCACCATAGATTATAAAAAATTAACTGCTGTACGTCAATTTGACTATTAATTGGTCACAATAAGCGCCCACACCTTTTTTCATATTTCTGTAATGCCCCAGGGCACTTATTGGGTCAAATACGGTAAAAGTAAAGATGTCTTGCTTAAATTTGGATTATTAAGATGACAAACCTACTTAGACAGTAAATTCTATAGTTGATTTGTGATTTTGACCATTGGTTTGCAGATTTACAACATACGTACACCTAGGTATGCAATGATATCATTTATTATGTAAGAGATGAGATGTAACATGATGCAGAACAGATTTTTTGTTGGAAGCATTCTCATTCTGTTTGGTGCAGATGTAATGCACTTGTTCTTGTTTATACTGATTTTCCCATTTTTACAAATTGTGTAGAAATTTTTTATCAGTTAAATGCTGTAGGTCTTGGTAAGCTTTTTTCACAAAAATTCGGATAATTTCATTAAATGGATTCGTGCTTAAAGCCTTTTACATTTTTTTCATATCTTCTTCAGAGTAAAACTCAGTGACCATGACAAAAGTGAGCAAGTTTGTTAGATCATAGGGATCCTATTGTCATATTACGCATTTATCAACAAATCGTTTACATCTCTAATGCTTTGCTTGTTTTTTTTGCTTTTTTTTTGTTTGCCAAACTTAACAAATTCTCAGTTATATGCCACAATGGTGTCAAATTTTTATTAAAAGAGAATAATAAAAATTCATAAAAAAGGGAAAAGAAAAAAACATGAAAATTCATAAAAACGATAAATAACAAAGAAAAATCAAAACCATGTGTAAACACCAGGTGACCTACACAAAGCTAAAGGAAAAACAACTAATCGTCCAAATGCTTAGTAACCATGGTTCCAGCATCTATTTACAGTTCATGACACAAGGAACCACCAGGTACTATACATCTATGCATCAGTGAAGTGGCAGCTCACACAACATCTTTTACATATGGAAGAGACCACCAAATGTTTAGATATAAGACATTGTTACATAACTGTTTAAAAAGTACAAGGTAAGGAACCACCTATCAACTTATTGTTTATAATGTACTAGGTGAGGAACCACCTTTCCACTAATTGTTATTATACATGTATTCAATTTAGGAACCACCTATCATCTCTAATTGTTTATAATGCAGCAGGTAAGGAATCACCTATCTATTAATTGTTTGCATTGTACCTGAGGTAAGAAATCACTTAACTTTTAATTACAATGTACATGTAAAATATAAGAAACCACCTATCCTATGTATCCAATGCATCTTGTAAAGAACCACCTGTCTGTTAACAAGTACCTGGTAAGGAACCACCTATCTGTTAACAATGTACCTGGTAAAGAACCACCTATCTGTTAACAATGTTCCTGATAAGGAACCACCTATCTGTTAACAATATACTTAGTAAGAAACCACCTATCTGTTAACAATGTTCCTAGTAAGGAACCACCTATCTGTGAGAAAAGTGGTAGACTGTCTCTTATAACTAAAGTCCAAAAAGAAAGTACTTTGTATGCAGAAAAACAAATCTTCAGATCAGATGAGGTCAAATGAGAAAACTTGACCTTTTGATTTAGAGTCACAGAATATCACTCACTATTGGCTACAATAAATCAGAATAGGTACCACCAACCCACTTGTGGTAGACCTTTTGACACAACATCAGTCCTGTTCTTTGAGATAAAGTCAGAGATTGAGGTTTGACCCTTTCAACATGAAAATGAATAATTAATAAATTACGATATTTATCTGTTTAGAAGAAACAAACATTAAAGTGAATTAAAAACTTCACGAGATTCATTTTTATATCTTAATTAGATCTCTTGACCGAGAAAATAAAGGAAGATAAATCTGCAACAGTAAAATAATGATTTATTGGGTCGACTCCTAAAGAAAAAGTCGTTCTCACATATCTGATTTCATAAGAACCAGTACAAAATCTAAACAACCATCAAACTTATAGCATAACAATGAAAAAGAATGAATGTGTATGCTCATTTAAATGTCGTTCACGTCTTATGTTTCATCAAGATGATTCCGTAATTAATTCAAAGATCCGAACCGTAAAAGTTTGTTTTTGTCAAAACTATGTTTGCATTAAATCTGCTTATTCAATTGTCTGACCCCAAGTTCAACAAGAAGAATATATACGGCCACAAAAATTCCAAAAAAAATATAAGAACACAGTTTTCATTCCTGATTAGGTCAGAAAGTAATATCTGTACCATACAAAACGTTATTTTCTTTTTATGTGCTTTATGAGACTGGGGTCAAAGGGTCACATTTGCTGGATAATCAGTTTTAATCTATTTGCAAAATCTGATAAGTTAACAAAATAAAGAGGCAATGCCAGTGAAATTCATCTGAACAATACTCCAGAAATTTGTCAAAATATGGCTGTAAAATTAGACAAAGGTGTCAAAATTATATGCAGATAATTGCCATATTATTGTTGTCGTATTGTTAAATTACTTCATATGATGATAAAAACTCATTATTTTATCATAAATATTGTAAATAGATTATCATAATATTAAATTATGGTTATAACTTTTGTCAATTATATAATTTTATTCTATCGTAAATCTTAAGGCCCTGTATTGTCATCTGTAACAGAGAGAGAGAGAGAGAGAGAGAGAGAGAGAGAGAGAGAGAGAGAGCGAGAGAGAGAGAGAGAGAGAGAAAGTAACTATGGTATTATTTTCTTACATAAATGTCCCGCTATTTCTGATTTATCATTTGCAGGTATTTTAAAAGCGACCGTTAACAAAACCTGAAAGTTTACATGTCTATATCTCCGGCATTTATTGTCATACCAATATTGTCTTGTACTGCTTCACCTATGTGTATGTATTGACCCTCCATCAAATTTACAAATAATGCCATTGTATTGTAAATAACCTAATCAGAGGAATGTCAGAATATCTTCAGTAGATTCTTGTTCTTTTCTATTGTTGTTTTACATCTTGCTAAGAAGTTTTCACTTATATGGAGATGTCATCTGCAGAAGGTGAAGTGCTACAAATATTGACCTGTGCTGTGGACTGATACCAATGCAGTGAGGGTTCTTTTAAGTACCATGCCTGTCGTGATACGGGACTTCGGTTTTAAAAATTTTAAGTGGCTTTCAGAGGATGGTCTCACAATACAGGTGACCTATTGTGACAGTGGTTTCAGACAAGTTTTACTGTATCACAAGAGAAATTTGCATATTTTAAACATTTCTCATACTGCACACTTGAATGTTTCAATGTCCTTGAAATACTTAACATACAGATGTTTCTGGATATCGCGAGGGTTTGGGATTGAAAATATTTTCATTTACCAGTGGAAATGGGGCAGAGAAAATGATTTCAAAGATGAAAACACAGAGTTATACTAAAGACCATGGTGCAGCATTTTTTTGCTTGAGTACGCTGAACAAAAAAGACTAATATTGCACATATGAACCCATATCAACCTCATTTCCACTTTGAAGATACAATTACTTACATCCAAAATTACTCACTAATGTTATATAGCATTCATATGTTCTGCCTCACTTATAAATTTTTACATATTTCACTCTCTCTGTCTTCTTTCATTCAGGAAAACACAAAAAGCCGCATATAAAAAGTCTATTTTTGTTGGCATGATGAAGTGCACAGCTAACGTAGTTGATAGATCGGAATTCCAGAATTTTATCATACGTATGTTACCTAACAAACAAAATCAAGGAAATATCTGTAATAGTTCAGATAAAGTGTAAGAAAGGTTACTGATCAAATATATACAGTTTATAATGCCAGAGAATGACCAGTGGAATGAAGTGGCTAGAGAGTGACCACTGGAATAAAGTGGCTAGAGTGTGACCACTAGAATGAAGTGGGTAGAGTGACCACTGGAATGAAGTGGATAGAAAGTAAGAGTAACCACTGGAATAAAGCGGCCAAGGAGTGACCACTGGAATGAAGTGGCTAGACAGTGCCCACTGGAATAAAGTGGATAGAGAGTGACCACTGGAATGGACTATCTAGAGAGTAACTACATGTATTGGAATGAAGTACATAGAGTGACCACTAGAAAGTAGTGGCTAGAGAGTGACCACTGGAATGAAGTGGATGCAGTGACCACTGAAATGAAGTTGGTAGAGAGTGACCACTTGAATGAAGTGGCTAGAGAGTGACCTCTGAAATGATGTGGGTAGAGATTGACAACTAGAATGAAGTGGTAGAGTGTGCACATGATCACTGGAATGAAGTTCTAAATGACCAATGAATCTGTAGTGGTATATACACTGTAACTGATCAGTCCTGTTGTTGGTCATCTGATATTGATACCTTTCATTAAGGACACAAATGGATATCTAGACCTCAGGGCCCAGCATGAATTCTGATTAGCCAAGCAGGCTAATTTGAGAATATATATTCTCAACTTAGCCTGCTTGGCTGATCAGAATTTTTATGGTGCCAGACTCGAGCTTAAATCACAGAATCTTGAGTATTGACAATATCTTGTATTGACAGTGTCTATAGGACTTTTTGTAATTTTGTAACTCAGGAATCAGATGAAATCAACACATAAGATGGATTCAAAAGTGAAACGGACTTATAATGTATACAATACAAAATGATAATACTTAAATGAAATAGTAATTTAAGTTAAAAAGATCACCATGTGAGCTAGAGTCAAATGAGATGATTTCTTAAGTGAGATAGTTATTCAAGTGAGATAGTTATTCAAGTGCAAATATTCCCCATGTAATGTGATAATTCTAGTGAAAATATCAATCAAGAGTAATGATATTCTTTACAATGATTAGTGAGACTGTCATATGAGTGAGATGGGCTTTCTCAGATTAGAGTCTTTCATATGGAATGAATTTACATATGGGAAAGGTTTTAATATGAAATGTTGTGGTGGTCTACCACAGTGGCTCCAAAATGTCACATGTCAATGATACAATTTTTGTATATTGTACATAATGTTATCACATTTATCTCAGATATAAAAATATATTTGAACTAACTTACTGCATTAATTCCTATCTTTAAAATCCCTACAATTAATTTTGGCATGCTCAGCTTTTTAATTCAAAATCTTTTTGGTAAATAAAGTCAATATTTAAAAAAAAAAAAAACTGATGCATAACGCCACTTTCATCAATCATTAGACTCTAAGCTTCTTTCAAAGATCACATTTGTTGTACCAAACAACCTCTCCAATTTTGCACTAACATATGTTTCTAACAGTGTAGAATCAACAGACAATTGATAATTGTTAATCCAGTGTAACGGTCCGAAAAATAAAGAAAAAAGAAAGAACCATCTGACATTGAAATTAAAGCTGTTCAAAATACTTGCTGTTTCCTCAGTCTTGTTGACTTTTATACACCGAAGACGAAAACATAATATTACAAGGAGCAGGGTCAACGCTTGGGAGATCGGGATTAAATATTTATCACTTTAATTAGATGTTATCATTTTTCATCAAAATGATTGCTTTTGTATCATGCACCAGATGATTCAAGGTGAAGATGTTTTAATACACATTTATAAGTAAATAGAGGGTATCTATTGCAAATTAATTGGGGGTAAGGTTATTGTCAAATTGTGTGGAACATGGGGGTTTCTCCTTATAAATGAATAGATCATGGCCTTATTTCACATAACGATGCAACATACAAATTTATAACGACACCCCATTTCAGGTGCCTGGGTGCGTTCTCATTTTTTAGCCTGCTTATGATTTTTTATTTTACACATGATATGTACATAAAAGCGGAAATCAAACAAAAATTCACAAAAACAAATATTTTTTGCCTACTTGTTTAACAGTAATTGATTTAAGTGCAGTATCTTATGCACTTGAAGAAAAAGAGATCTGAAAATTCTATTATTTGCAGATCACTTATAATTGTTTTATTGATATTTAGTATTCAAAGGAAAGATGACTTTACATTTTATCTGATAATATGCAGTACGCAACCTTAGTGTTAGGACTTCTATCACAAATTTTCCAAATTATTTTATAATCTTAGAGTCATTCAGACTGATAGATTTCTTATCATTTCTAAGCCCTGAACACTAAAAAGAACACCAAGTCAGCATGTGTGTGTATTGGTGTTTACAAATACAGTGGAACCTGTCCTGGAAGACCACCTGTCTTTTAAGACCACATTCTGAAAACTATTTGATTAAATAATTCTCTTATGAGACACATCTGTCTTGTAAGACTTGGATAAATAATACTTTAGATAAAACCTCTTTAGAGGGACCACCTAGCTGTCTTTAGGTACCACATCTAAGTGGTAGACGGGTGTATTTCAAGACAAGGTCCACTGTACAGCATACACTCTATTTAAAACTTTCATAAAAAGTCATCAGGTATAAGAAAAAAGCCTTTTCTATTAATTTTTCTTACAACACCGGTAAATTCTTTTTTTTCCCATTGCTTTCCACATAAAAAAAGAAATAATTCATTTTTTTCTGTTTTCTAAATCTAAATGTAATCTTTTAGAGATAATTTCTTGGAAATAACATTGGTTTTATGGCAAGGCATAACTTTTCATCATGGTCTTTTTCCGATGATATCAGATACAAATATAGGCACTATTTCTAATGGTGGTTGGTTACATATAATTTCTAAACATTCTCCCAACAAGTCGTGGATATCCAAGATTCATGTAAACTAATTGCAGATAAAAAAAAAAGGCATAGTTAACAATAGAAATATATAAATAGATGTATAAAAACGTGTACGTAAATGAAAATTAATGACATGGAAACTGGACTAAACATTGAGTAAAAAAAAAAATTAGGTGTTGGCAGAAAAAAGTTAAAAAGCAAGAGACTTGGCGTAGATTTAATGATAACACACGTAAAATAGTGTCAACCTTGGTGTTTGATTTGATAATAAAGATAAGTATTAAATCTAATCTTTCAAGAAAAATGAATATATTCATCATTCTGTCAGCTTGGGTTTAATAAAAAATTTAAATATAGGTTACGTGTACATAAAAACAGGCTATGTGAGAATGGCTATTTTAAGCTGTATATTTTAAGAACACAATTGTACCCATGAAAACATTTTCATCAAATAATGACTTGTTTTACAAGTGATTGCAACCTAATACAGAACGTATGTGAATTAACATGTACAACTGTTATCTGATTGAACAGTTATTTTAAGACACACCAGCAGACGATAATCTTGTTTCTTCAAAATCTCATTATCTCATCAATTCTTTTAGATTACATTTTGGGCAGATGCAGAAAGTGGTGTGCTAAGCAGGCTTTATGTCTGAAATAAAATAGTCTATCCAAATGTCTCCAAAGATAACGTGCAGATATGCCTACTGTGATTTTTTTCAACTCACTAGATGCGAGAATAGGAATTCTGTTTGATTCTTGAGTTTTAATAACATTTCGTTCTCAAGATTTTGTTTATATTCTCTGGAGGTGTAACTAAATTATTTTTGTTACAATTGTTTAAGTGAATGCTGAGCAATTATAAAATTTAAACCATGACCTTAATCAGATGGGCTGACAGACGGACGAACAGATTGACGGCTGGACAGACAAACATATTGATGGATGGATGGATGGATGAATGGATAAACAAACATATTGGATGGATGGATGGATGGACAGATGAACAGATTGGATGGATGAATGGACAGATGAACAGATTGGATGGATGGACAGATTGGTGAATGGATGGACGATACAACAAATTGATGGATGGACGAACCAACTGATGAACAAACAGACAGACAGACACATACAAAACCTACTCTTCCCCAACCCAGTTCTCACTGGTAGGAGACAATAAATTAGTCCTGAGGAATATGAAACCAAGTCCTTTATCAAGTTTTAAAAGTTCTCTGTCTCCATCTCTTTGTGATGATATCTCTTTTTCTCTATCTTTTAATCAGACTTGAACATGTACTAGAAGGAGCCAAATGTTCAGATAAAATAAAACAATTGAGGCATGATACTAGGTCACAGATGGCTTCAGAGTTCCTCATAGCTGTACGTCAATACACTGTAAAATAAGTTTACATATTCCCCACACATCTTCAATCTGAGTCTGAGAATCTTAGAAAATACATTCAAACCTTACCCCAGATGACAAATGTCCCTTTTCCAAAGATCATATATCCCCCTCACATCCTTCACTCTGATTCTTTGAATCCAAAGTTATACACTTAAAGCTTATCCGCAATTGACAAATGTCCCTTTTCCAAAGATCATATACCCCCCTCACATCCTTCACTCTGAGTCTTACAATCCTAGTAAAACATTCAAAGATACTGCCAAGCGATACATGTCCCCTTTCCAAAGATCATATACCCCCCTCGCATCCTTGATTCTGAGTCTTACAATCCTAGTAAAACATTCAAAGCTTACTGCCAAGCAATACATGTCCCCTTTCCAAAGATCATATATATCACTCCAAACTCAATTTTACTTCAATATCTTTAAAGCTTTGAGTTATTATGTTACGGATGCTGTAAAAATGCATTAAAATATCTGTCTGTCCCTACAAGAGGTCCTCTCTCTGTTGGTTGAACTTATTAGACACCAAGATTATACTGGTAATATGTCAAACATGTTGCTTGTAAAAGTGGTCTAATGGAATTGCAAGCAAAAGGTTCCAGGTTTGATTCTAGCCATAACGTATGTCATACCCAAGACCATCAAAACAAGATGGTAACCACTTCAACATACCAAGAACTCGGCATCAAAAGTGTCTGTCGGCTGAGACTTAAAACCGAGGACTCATGTCACAGCATGTGGGGCACATTAAGGAAACATCAATACATTGATCACGTCCATAGCACAGGTCAAAATTTTGACACTTCACCTCAACCTGATGATATCTTTATAAAAGCAAAAAATTCTTGGCATTGGGGTGATGTAAAATAAAGACAAAACAAACAAGCAAACTTAATCCAGCAGAGCTCAGGACTTTTACACAGCAAGGGTTAAAAAAGCTAGATTATATGCAATGTTGTCTGCTTGATGTCCAAGATTCAGCTGAACTTGCATTCTATTTCACAAGAACTTTGTCAAACTTAAACCCGTCACCAGCAACTGTACAAGAATTTAAACAAATTTGGACAAAATTGCCTTTTTCTTTTCACAAGAAAATTACATTTTCACAGTATCAAAGATGATGTTCAAAGTTATTCTAACCCTGACCATACGAGTTAACACGGACTGAATGGATCAAAAGAATGTTTGACCTTGTTCGTGTTGTTGCGATATTCAAGTTTAGGTGATGGTCTGCGTTACATTGTAAGAAACCTTTTGTTAAAACGGCACATTGTACAAAAACTTTTGACTTTTGATTGTTGTACTTTTTGTGCATCAAATTAAGCAGAGGTGGACATTACATGAAAAGCATTATAATCGTGTTTATTATCACCTGACAGGTAACGAGGTCAGGTAGCGCAGATTCTGGCCATATGTCATCTTTGATAAATGCAGCCAGTTGCTGAGGTGAAAAATGTATTTTTCACAAGTTTTAATCAAAAACGAATCCAGAGTAGGGAAAACCCACAAATATATGCATTCAATTGCTTTGTGGTGTTTGTTGTATTTTGTGTTGCGGTCACACTAGTCATTAGAAAAGGATTACAGCCGATTTGTCAAATTCTTTATTGACAGAAGAGAATGATGTGCAATTGCTTGACATCATCACAATGGTAATAGTGATATCAAAGAAAAAATGGATTTTGTTCGGCAAATATTTGTGAATTTGTCAAAGAAAATACACCGGATCAAGTTCATAGAGAAAAAAATCAAAATATCCTTTTTAATACATGTGAAATGATTGACAGCTTCATTTTTAATAATAAAAAAAAGATAATATGCAGCGAGGACAACCTGGAGCCATTTTTATATCTTTCTATTCAATCATTGTATGTTAAGATTAATCGAAATATAAATATGAAATTTATCATGGACAACAACCTCTTTTGCAATTCGTTTGAAGGGTGACTTAACCTAAAAAATCTAATAGCATAACTCTATCTAAAGAAGAGCAACATCTGAACACTCTGTAATCCTATTTCATGGATCATTCTTTGATCTTCTGTAAAATCATTCCTCCTACGTGTTCACTGATTGGCTGGGTGGTAACCAATTACATGCATGCTTTTATTAGATGTGTTGTCATGGTGGAGCCAACCAGTGTTAATTACTTCTTCAAGAAGAAATTTCTGTATTATCTGAAATACTTTGTACTAATTCTTCTGATTAAAGTTAAAAAAAAATTAAACAAATTTCAGTGATCCATGTGCTAAGTTTGTCTGTTTCATCATCTGATTATGTGCACTTTACGATCATGTTGTACGTGTATGTACACTATACATGCACACTAGCTTGCTCTATATATAAATCATGACAAATTCATCTCCTGCAGTAGATAGAGAAAATGTTTGCTAATTATCAAGTCCTAAATCACATGAACGTAAACTTGAAATTTTGCATAATCTTCTAATTTTTATGAAAATCAAAGTAATAGATTCTGGCATATCAGATCACTTGATACATGTACATGTATATGATATATATTATGATTTTTTAAGTCGTCAATTACCTGCACTTTACCACATGTATATTTCAAGTTTTTGAAGCAAAATCTTGATGCAGATTGCAAACATCAAAAACCATTAAATAATATCGCAGACTATGAGTGATTTGACACGTAACGTTTAAGTTTAGCAAAATCTCTCGTATCTTCTATTAATTTATTGTTGATAAGAAGTCAAGATTGTCAATTTTAAAATCTTCAACTAGATGTTGCAGTTCATCATGTTTATCTTGATTTACAAGATTTAAACATGTCTGTAATGAAGCAATTGCTTCTTGTCATATATTTTTTTTTTCATTTTGTTTCGATTGTGTTATACGCCACACTCGATGACTTTTCAGTATTATGATAGAGATTTTAAATGATGGAGGGGAAAATGTTTGTTACAAAGTACCCAGGAAGAGAAATTGGCCTTCTGCAAGTAAACTAATAAACTTTCTCACAAAATCAGCTTAGGTTAAGATGAACTCGAACTCACACTAACTAGAGGTGACAGACATCATGGTTTATAACATGATGCTCTGACCACTCAACCATGGAAGCCCCTTTTCTCTGATCGCGTGATCTATGGACCTAGTCTAAACCTGGCACCATAAAACAGAAAAAGTCTAAAATATTTACGAAATTTTGGATAATCCTGAAATCTGAATGGTTTAGCATGCTTAAGTCAAACTTATGTGAATTCTTTAGTTTTACGGTGCCAAGATCTGATACAATGATGTGAATTGGTCATTTTTTTAACTTTCTGAAAATGAATTAAAATACTCACATTTCTTCTGAATTCCGTTTCCAGATTGTTGGTGTAACCATATTCACACACTTCCTTGACTCCACGTGAAGAATATTTTCCATACTCCCAAATGGTGTAATCCTTCGTGTGGGAGGCTCCAACAATGCTTGACCAATGTAAGGCAACTTTATCCACTGTGAGTATTAAAAAAAACCAATATTAAATAGGCGACAAAAATCATGAGACATTTCTACCTACTTCATTAATGACACAGTAGTTTCGATGTCAAGGTCATCATTATTTCATAATTTGAATATGAAGGTCAGACACATCATAGAGTCTCCATGCCCTAATGTTACCTAAAGGTTAATTTCTTTGGTTAAAGTTATGTCACTGGTAAATCAAGTATGAAGGTCATTGTCAAGGTCACTATCACTGACCTTGCTGTTTTATCAAGGTACATTATTTGACAAGATCTAGAATTATGGATGACAATATATCATGATGTCCCAACTTCTAACTGGCCAAAATTACAACTGCCATTAGGTCAAGTGTGACAGACAAGAATTGTCAACAAATTGAAGAATGAATAAAAGTAGAAATCCTACATGAGATAATGGCAAAATGTCAAAGAAGGAATCAAATCTAATTTGTGATCATTACATATGCAGGGTCTAAAAAACTCTTTAACTCATTCATCCCTAAAGAAACATTAGGACCGGCCTAAATCATTGATTTACAGAAAAGTGATTTACAGAAAAGTGAAGAGTCCATTGTTTTTCAAGGGTTGATGACTTGAGATGAGGTCCAGGACCTACATATTTTACTTTCAGACCCAGTCATTTTCTAGCCATGTAAGTGTCTGAATCAGTGAATGTCTATTGTCATATTTTTTCTTTCTGTTTTGTTTTGTAAAATACAATCATCTGTAATATCTTCTCCTCGGTCCTTGTCATACCTTTAAAGACAGCTGTATTATCTATGTAGATATTGTGATTAGGCCCAGAAGTTAGAGAAATGGACCAAGGCAATATTTAATGAAAAAGTTTTGGATCCAGGCAGTTGAAAGAAATTTTTTGACCCTATATTCATGTATGTACCACAAATAACCTTGACATTGACATGCAAACACATCACATACTTGTGTCACTAGCAAACCTATTGTGTGAAACTGAAGGTTTCATTCTGAATGATCGCTGCACGACCCAAATAATTTTCACTTTGCATGACTGACATATTTTCAAAGGGTCAGCTAAATTTAAATCTTATTTCTTGACTGAAAAAAAACGATCATCTTTTATTTTGATATCCATCAATATATAAAGAAAATATTAACAGAAGAACACATTTCATCCAATCAAATGCCCTCATTCTCTTTCAGCAATTTGACTGTTTACAAAATATTAGATCTGTAAGTGGTCCAGTATCAAATCAAGTTGTCAAATACACATGATAAATTACTGTATGAAATGTGTCTCACTTGGAGATCAATAAAAAATGAAGTCCTAAAATGTCAAGTTAATATTTACTGCTTTAAATCTTTCTATAATTTATTTCGACTGAATTAGGTGGTAATAAATGATTTATCTTTACTCCAAATTGAATATGATTATTATTGTGTGTATTTTTATCTATCAATGACTTAACAAGTCGGACAGCCCATTACCTCTCCCCTCAATTAGCAAAATTAATTAAATCGTGTGTATAAGTTTCTTATCTACCGTTATCTGTCGAGTTGTTAAAAGATGACATTGAACGATAACACGATTCAATTATTTTCCTCACAATCATAAATCGTCTTTAAATAGCCACGTAGGTAAATATATATATCATTGTACAAGGGTGGAACTATTTTGAGGCGAGACAGTTTTGTATTGTACGCCAGTGACTTTGATAGAACAGAGAGCTGTGTATTTGAGCAACTGGAAAATTGTAATAACTTAATTATCTTATTACATATTGTAAAGTTTTGAAATATCTAGAGAGAGTATCATCTGATTCTATACAGAACTGAAAAAAAAAATTTGATAATAGACGTATCATGAATAGAAAAAAAACATCAAAATTTCTGAAGCTTTAGAATGAACTGTTTTGAACAATTTCATTTATAAAGCACAATGATCGGATCAAAATGTGGTACCGGGTTTTTCTTTTTTACAATAACGTTCAGTTTATGTTTGAGATGTACATGTTTTTTCACATACCCTTTAATAAAAGTCCTTGTTGAAGCAGTGAATAACTACATGTAAATAGAATAAAGTTTATATAAACATCAATTAGAAATATTACAAATCTTTTTTAGAAAGTAAATATATACAGACAAGTATATCATACAGGTTGTTCACCTTTATAAAAAGGCACCCATAACTTCGATCATTTTGAAGTCTTGGGTATAATTCAGACTGAGATTTAAGTATTCCAGGCAGAAAAAAAAAGTTTGGAATAATCCAGACCCAAACCTGTATCAGTTTTAAGTCCTTTCTGTGTAGTTAGCTTTACTCCCTGCTTTTTATGTAGAGAAAAAAAATTGCATTCAACAGAATTTTTATAAATATTTCAAGGTCACACAGGACAAGTCATGGATTGGATAGGGGTCACAGGATTAAGTTGAGTCCATTTTATATGACAGGTGTTGCAGGGTTATGTTGAGTCCATTTTATACATTTATGAATCCTTTTTACCAAAACATTGATGTCTTTTACGTAACCTCACTAAGTCCAATTTCAAACAGACAGAAAATGGTAAGCAGGTTGCCATTCTACAGTACATGTATGTAAGTTAGATTATGAATGTGCAAAAACATGAAATGAATTTTAAGTATAAAGCTTGGCAGAAATAGGAAACTGAAAATTTGTTTTCAATCCTGATGTACATGTATATTGAAATGAGTAAATATGCACAGTACTGGCATTTATAAAAACAAATTTCTGATTCTATTGAATACACATTAAGTCCTTGGTCTGGTGACAGTGTGTTTGTGTAGGTGTTGTAAAAAAAAATGTAGGAATTTGTCCTCGAGACAAAATGCACATTGTACATGGAATGTGTCCTTGAGACAGAAAATCTGATTCCAAAATACTCTAAAATAATTATGATGAAATGATCTAAACTGCAAAGTCATAGAAAGTCCAGAAAAGTGTCAATTATTTCACACAAAGTTAATTACCGTAATGGGGGATGACATTTTCAAGGTGCTCTATATGATGAGGCCATTTAGAATGGCCCCATATTTACGGGACAAAAATCTTAAAACTGCAGCATTCATTTAAACTTTCGCTATTGTCAAAATGTCAGACTGCGAACATTTCAGACCATTCAATTACATAATAAATATACATACATTCAATGGAAATAAAAAAAATTTGGAAGTCAAAATTTCCAGACCTCATTTCTTTGACATTTATTATGATGAAATGTGGATTACATGTTGGTCTTGTTAATAATTATACATTTACCTGTATTTTACCTGTAATTACTATTTATAAGATAAAAAACACAGAATAACAAATTAGTTTATGAAGTAAAATATATTTCTTTGTATTTTGATTGACAGGGCTGTGGGTTACCTGATCAGGATCATTTCTGTCTTTTAGATAATACACATACCATACATCACTTGAAAGTAATGAATAAACACTGATTCTTACAAGCTCTCAGTGGTCTGATTCACTGTGGCCGCTCTCAGTGGTCTGATTCACTGTGGCCGCTCTCAGTGGTCTGATTCACTGTGGCCGCTCTCAGTGGTCTGATTCACTGTGGCCGCTCTCAGTGGTCTGATTCACTGTGGCCGCTCTCAGTGGTCTGATTCACTGTGGCCGAGTGGTTACAGCATCACACATCAAACCATGAAGACTCTCCCTTCTGGTCAGAATGGGTTTGAGCCCTGCAGAAACCTAAGCCGATTCTGTGAGATGGTTTGAAACTTTACTTAGGAAAGGTCAAAGTTCTTTTCCCAGATACATTGTAGGTCAAATTTTTGGGCGGTAAAACCTGATTTTACCAACAAAAAAAGGTAACTTAAAATTAGGGCAGAATTTCGGCGTTGGTACATTGTTAAACTGGCCGACACCATAAAACCGAACAATTGTGGAGTATTGCGTAAAACGAACATAATTACTTTCAGAAATGTCTATCATATCTCTCGAAACTTGAATAACAGATCTACATGACACTAACGATGACAATTTACAACAACTTGATTTATAATAATTTCCCCCTAAAAGGTGGTTAAAAAGTCTGATTTGTAAGGAAATACAAGTAATTTAAGTCTGGCCTCTGAACTAGTAACATTTTCTATCAGGTTTATCAGCATATCATATCTGTAAAACAAAAACTATACAACTCTTGGCCTGTAAGAGTGATGGTTAATTTCACTTTATTATGGAGAGAGTCTTTCTCCCATTACTTTCTTGATTTATTGTACATAAATATTCTACAGCAGATCTGATCCTCTGCAGTGAAAAAATACCTCATACACACTGATTCTCATTCTATAGTTGATGTATATGTACATATAATGAAGTATTATTGTCTACTCTCTCCATCACCTCTGTCTGTCTGTCTGTGTCTGTCTGTCTGTGTCTGTCTGTCTGTCGGTCGGTCGGTCGGTCGGTCTCTCTCTCTCTCTCTCTCTCTCTCTCTCTCTCTCTCTCTCTCTCTCTCTCTCTCTCTCTCTCTCTCTCTCTCTCTCTCTCTCTCTCTCTCTCTCTCTCATACCACATATATATTCATTACAAAACAAAAGAATGAATGTGTATTTGTAAAGGCCTCATTATATTTTATTTCTTGCAGTCTCCAAACAACTGCTTTAAACACAAGATGTACAAGAATGTATATGATGACACAGACAGGGCTGGGGTGGACAGACTCATATATATATATATATATATAAATGTACCTTTATGTATAATATATCTACAATTCCAAAGTGATGATTAATCACGGGTTATAAAACATTTTGTATTATATTGACAAATAAATGAACAATGTCAACACTTGACAAGTGATTGTTCTTTGTAACCCCCTTCTTCAACCCCCTATCCGCATTATATTTTAAGAGCATAAAAGCGATTTTGACAGCCTTGTTTACAATATGTCTGTTCAGACATATAACCATAAAATTTTCTTCATTATGCAATCCACGTCTTCAAAATTCAGCAAAGTTACCGTTAAGAATATATATTACTCATGTTACTTTAAACAGATCATTTTTGTATCTCATTTTTGCCAAAAAATTAATCCATATTTCAAACAAATTTCAATAACCCACTATACTGTTTTACATATTACAAGCTTGACGATGAAGTAGAATGAAATAAAAAGAATGCAATTTACGAAGATTAATATGAGACCAATTCACATTTGTCCACAAAGTATGCATAAGAGAAGGTGGAAACATGAGAATTTGATTTTCTCTATACATATGTATACTTTACACCAAAAATTTGACTAACTTTCCCCTTTCATACAAGACATTAAATACAATGTACAAATGGAGAGGACATCAGATGACAAGAGTATAAACTATTTGAACAATGATGTGACTTTGGTAATATGAACGTTTAAGCAGATCATAAAAATGTGAGAAAAATCATTCTCCCAGCTTCATCAGTTCTTTAAGTACAAATCATTTAATATTTTTCTGTTCATAAAATCATAAAAAAGATTATTTTTGAATAACTTGCTGTGAAACTTAAAGCTCAAAAGTCATTTAAGTACACTGTCTTACATTCTATGTGACTTTAATAAATAAACATCGTTGCAATCAAAGATTACAAAATTCACCTTACACAGATGTATATATTTTACATCCCCCCTCCCCCGAATGACCTGACCTCAACCAGTCTTCTCAACTGCAGCATTAAATATAGAACAGGGTAATTTTTACCTAAAATACAACTCTAATTCAGCATCTGAAGTATATCAATTGAATAAAAATAATAAACAATATACTTCATACCTGGATCAATTGGAAAACCTTTTGGATGAGTTTGACGGGACCACAGACCCTGGAAGTGCATTTTGTAGCGTGCCTCTCCGCATGCGCAACATTCAGGTGTGTCCTCCTGCACCAAACCAGTGGCATCTCCAAGTGGTGCCGAAATTGGCTCTACAAGAGATGAAAAGTGAAATATGAAATTCACACTGTATATTTTGAGTTTTTTATTATTCAAACCAAATTCAAAATCGTTCCTTAGTCAGCTCTATGACTTTTTTTACAGACTGCTTCATATGGATAATAATCATTGAATTCTATCATAGGTATTACAATGCTTGCAGTGTTGTCCAGTGATACAGCTTTTGACTCAGAAGCAGGCCACAAAATAACAGAAATCATCGTAACCCATTTACAGGTTACATTAAAAGGATTGACCATAAGCTGCAGGTTACGATAGCAATAATGAAGACATAAAAATGAAATTCATCGAGAACGAAAAGGAGGTTATGTGATATGCATTTGTCGTAACCTCCACGTAACCTGAATAATCGATCCTGTGTTATTTTGTGGTCTGAAAAGCCCAAGGTCCCTGGTTCGATTCCCGGTACTGGGTCATACCATACAAAATGAGAGTCAGAAGTATTTCCGATTAGACTGTAAAGTAAGGTTCCAAGTTACAGTGGGCATGGAACGTAAAACAAATACCTTCACTGCATTGGCATCAGTCAATAGCACAGGTCAAAATTTGTGGCACTTCACCTACAGCCAATGACATCTCCATATATGTAAAAATTCTGGCACAAATTAAAAAAGCAAACAAACAAAATTTTTTTTCACTTAGTTTAAAATATTTTATTTACCTCAGACAAAAAGTGTCTGGTTGGAGCAGGTGGCTATTGCATTCTCACTAACCTTACAAATAACAGGTAACAAGTTTATTCATTTATCATAAACATCGCATTTCACCAAAAAAAAAAATTTTTTCTATCACATTTATCATCTCCAACAGCATTTTGTAATGTGATTGGCAAACATTTGGTTTTTTAATTGTGACAGGAAAGATCTTGTTTACAAAATGGTCATGAAAACCTTTGACATTAATGAAGTAATATAGCAAGTTTTACAAATTTTGACAAAATCTAAGTTCAGACTGGTCTTTAAGCTGTCAAGGCTTGTGAGCTGCTGCAAGATGCTTGAATCACCCAACCATGAATGTCAATAGTTTGCAATACAAGAAAGTACCGGTACAGGATATATATCTCCATACTATCAGAGAGTAGTCACCTGCATACATTTTGGTTTTTTTGTCCATTCACTTTTTTGGTGATGTTTGTGCTGGTCACCAATAATAGATAAAGCATTGAGTCAAATGGAGGTGCATGTGAAGGTCAAATTCATGCTTCAGTAATTACAAAGGTCACTGTCCTCCAGATATGTATATCCTTTGAAGATTTGATAGACTGATTCCAGTAGGGTTACCTTTTGTTTCCTTAATGTTACTTCAAGCTTCATAATAACTAACATTTGTATACATAATCAGTGAAGTTTTTGTGTTCATTTCCAGTTATAGTCCTGTTCATCGATGTACCCGGTATTTTGTTTGTTTGTTTTTCTGACATTTTAAACCACACTCAAAAAATTTTCAGTTATAAGGTGGCGACCAGTTTTTAATGTTGGAGGAGGGAACCAGATTACAATGCACCAGAGAAGAAAACAGCATTAGCTTTCTGAAAGTAAACTGCTTCAGTGTTGTGTTTTTATGGTATGGAATGACATTTCTTTTAGATATACCTCAAAATAAAATTAAAGTCATCAAATTTTGGATGATAAAAATGTTCTATATACATGAAATAATGATCATTCTCTTTAATAGCCATAGTCCATTTAATAGGTCTAAATTTGTGACTCTTCACCTAACCCGTATTACAGTGATATCAGGGTATGAGTGAAAGGGATAGAGAGAATTTACTGTTATTTTTATAGTTCTAAATCCAGATACATGTATATCTGTTGATTACGCTGTGAAGGTAACAAATTTAACAAAATTAACAAAATTCTGCAAATTAATGACTAAGACCAGTCTTTAGGGGTAAATGGATTAAAGAATGAAACTGAACTTGTTTATACCAATATTTTACAGAGATGACCTTACTGACTATTTAAATGTGAAAGACAAGAATTTATAAAAACTAATCGTATGATTCCAAACAATATACATGTACAAACGAGAACTTATTCAACTTGCTCAACATTTTAAAGATCTATATGGTTATAAACAATATTATCCAATACAGACTTCTCATTGTCTTGTCGTTAAACATTTATGTTACTTTTCTTCTATAAAAATCACAACTTTTATGTTACCGTGGCATTTATTGAACTACAAAAACCTCTAAAAATTAGTTTTAACTTTTGTTTAAAGACATGTATGTAATGATCTTCAATGAGTGTATATCTGAATTGCAAGTAATTTACATGTACAATGTATGCACAACGGGATTTTTTAAATGAACACATTATGTATGCTGTTTGTTATTTACCTTGCTACCTGTATTATATCTACATGTACAGGTATGTCAATGCTAAGCCATGCTTCTACATCTGAAGAGTTTTAATGACACTTTTCAAAGTTTAAATTATTTTTATAAAATAAAATTTGATTATATGTTACATGTAGGTGTTACTAAAATGTTATTACCTGTGTTTTTGAAGTCATATATTATGTTTACCTGTTAATTGATCTTATTACATTGTTTTGTATAAAAACGTACATCTATGAAGTATAAATTTTCTACATAGAACATACCTTAATAAAACAGACATACAAAGGTATATTGTTAAAAAGACAAACATAAATGCATTTAGTGTATTTATTTCCAAATAAATTGCTAATTTATTCTCTTTTAAGTCTGTTAGCACCATCTAACTAAATCATACTAAATATGTAATCAAACAGAATTTCCAATTTATACAAGGTACCCTGATACATGTAACATGTACAGTGCTGCATTCCAAATATTTTAGAGAAACAGCCTAGAAGCCTTGAGGAGAAATTTAAAATGTTTTAAAAACTACACACAATAATTCACACCTGTAAAAGATTACAACAGATCACAAGGGTTTACCTGAGTTACTCATATGACCTAATAGGTAGCCATTTCTTCATGAGATGACCTAATAGGTAGACATTTCTTCATGAGATGACCTAATAGGTAGCAATTTCTTCATGAGATGACCAATAGGTAGACATTTCTTCATGAGATGACCTAATAGGTAGACATTTCTTCATGAGATGACCTAATAAGTAGACATTTCTTCATGAGATGACCAATAGGTAGACATTTCTTCATGAGATGACCAATAGGTAGACATTTTTTCATGAGATGACCTAACAGGTAGCCATTTCTTCATGAGATGAACTAATAAGTAGCCGTTTCTTCATGAGATGACCTAATAAGTAGACATTTCTTCATCAAGCGATCATCTTCAGAAGTGAGGGGTCTCGGTGACCGAGTGTTAAAGCATCCAACAATGAACCATAAATCTCTCATTTCCCAGGTACATGTACATTGTAACCGGGTTCTCTCCTCCACCATTAAATATGGTTGCCACCATATGACTTAAATATTGTCGAGTGTGGCATAAAACATTAATAAAACATATAAATTCTTAAGTAAATGTCAATAGGTCGTTTAACTAAGACTGAAAATTTGTAATTTTTTTTTTGGCAGGGAGTGTTGGATGTTGCACATGTTACTGTAAACAAAAAACACAAAGATTTTAAAAAAAGTAATAAAAGATGTTCAAATAAAATTTCACAGCGTAAATTAATGGAATGGTCTTATTTTATGTTACTGATGGTATAGTTGCACCTGTCTTGAAAGTCCGCCCCTTCTGACTCTGAAATGTGGTCTTTAAAGACTGACCATCTCTCAAGAAGTTTCATTTACAGGATTACCGAACCAAATGGTTTTGAAAATGTGGTCTCCCAAGACAGGTGGTCTTTTAAGACAGTGGTCTCTCAAGACAGAGGTTTCACTGTGCCATATTTCACTTTGTATAACATTCTTGAACAGATAAAAACAAAACTAATCAATCTGAAGTTGAAATTTAGCACTACTTATTGTGTCCTATATACTGGTATTGTTGAACGATATGACCGAGAAATCTGGAGCATTAATTCATCTTGTGTTTTCATTTACACAAATAACACAAGTGTTTCAAGAAAGAAAAGCTTTGTCTTATGAAGATTTTAAATAAACAGAAATGGAAATGTGGCAAAGTATACCTCGTATTTCAAGTTTGATACAGAAAATGTATGCAGCCTCACAATGAGAAGCATGACATTACACAAAATGAGGTGTCATCATGCCCTGTACTTCACGACCATCCAACGACAATCGAACGGAAGTCCCAGATATTATACACGCCTGTCAAACAATACTAATATGTATACATGTATGTATGTACACCTGCTTTTATCTGAAAACTTTTAGATGTCGATTTTAAATTTTAAGTTTTATATAAAAGAGATATTAATTTAAGAAAAGAAGAACTATCTTACATACAATTGTACATGTTGAATGTGGTCAATGACATTTTATATCAGTTTTTTTTTTTATTCACAATTTTCAAGTTATGATTAAAAGATATCTTAAATTGTTTTTCTGCAGCATATATCAGTATTTTCTATTTGTTTTTTTTTTTTTTTTTTTTTTTTTGCAAACGACATCAGTATTTCAACGACAGTTCACCTACACTCTAAATGACCTAACAACCAAACAAACACAATGTATTAAAATGAGACTGGCCCACAATAGTTGTCTGTTTTTTGTGCAGATTTCAACAGCTGAGGACAATCGTTTGTAATGCTATTTCTTAGTTATCTTTTCAGTACCACAAATTAAGACCTAGGCTATGGACACATAATGCCTGCAGTAATCACCATATAAAAGACTGAGCAATCGTTAGAACTTATTTTTGAAAATTTTTAGAGAGTGCAGCTCAAACAGCCATGGACCATTTGTGAAATGAAATTAATAATTAGAAATTATCCAAAATGCAATACTATACTATGGCCTCATTTCCTTTCTCCATGAACACTGAAAAAATCATTTTCTTAATAGGTTTGACAATGAGACACTTAACTGCTGTACTAGCAAACGTTTTGCAGACTAAGTTCATGGTAACAATGTTCTATATATCTGAAGTCATAATTAAACTATTACATTATTTTGCAGGAAAGGTGTTGTCCTACTGAGATCAGATAGATTCCCTATGAATGTTTTTTTCCTGCATGTGTAAAACAAGGAGCAGCTGCACTCTCTTTCAAGGCATTGCATTAGTACATATTGTTTCAGAGTTGATTTGTGCAGTGCTCACTTTCAACCATGGCAATTCAATGGATATATTTTTTTATTGTAGCTTATTTTCTGCACTTTCCAAATATCTATACACATGTATCTCAATATTTTATTTTTGAGTCCTGTGATTGATTTAGCCAGAGTTGATCATATCTTTGAACCAATCACCTAAGTTTGCTGCATTTACAACTAAAACACAATACCAAAATACAGCTTTGTTTTATATGTAAAAACATAACGTTAACAAGTCTCCCTGAAAGACAGCAAACGATCTGAAGAATTCAAAATGACAGTTAACTTGGAGGGTTTGAAAATGTTTGTTGTATTCTTTCATTAGCAATTAGATGTAAAACTTTAGTTTTTGTTGATTTATACACAGAAATATTGGCATGATTCCACTTTGTTTGGCAAGAATTAATTCGCAAAACTTTGGTTTTTATAATGTAACAATGACTAAACTAAACATATTTATGTAACCCTGTCTCCTTTTTTTACTCGGCTTTTCAACGAGATTACAATATGCACCACAAAAAATATCAAATCTATAAACTCTGAACAAATCATGTACAAATAACATTGCCAGAATTATGTTCCAAAAAAAGTGCCGATTAGAATTAATAAAACATGCTAAAGATCTCCAGATAAATGCGGAAATTATATTTATGTTTTCAAAACAACACCATTTTTGCTTTCCTGAATTAGTTATCTAATCCAGTGTAAGCCAAACTGTGATTTTAACGAGAAGTTTAATTTGGGTTGAAACAACAAATTGTTTATGTCTAGGCTATAAAACATAAATGTTGGCTGATCAAGACTCTGTAATACATCTTACGATACACAGACATGTAATTTACCACAAAAAAAATTCAGAAATCTTGAAAAAGGGTATCTGGGTTCAAATCAGATGGGAGCCATATAGGTCATAAATTAATTATTTTGCATCACTTTTTAACATAAAACAAACGCTGAAGTATGCATAAACATATCAAAATGTTCAACTTCAGTGTCAAATCAATGTCAGGAGTTGCATATACATTTCTGAAAGTCACAAATTTTAATCATGTTAAGAAACCGAACAACCCATGAAAAATGAGATCATATTTTGAAACGGATAAGTAATCACTTTCTATGATCACTCTTCACACTGGCTGTTACACCCCTGCCACAGAGTTGTTTAGGATTTGTGAAAGATTGTGTCAGCAGCGCTTTCTAATATAATATGACTATGAGTTACAAGACAAGAAATTAACAACAAACTACTTCACCAGATGCTTACCATCTTCACAAAACTTTCTTGTTAATCGGCCAGTATCTTTAAACCAAATATCTGGATGTTCTGATATCACTGTGGCTCTGAAATGAAGACAATAAATGCATGAACAAAAGATCCAGATAAGACGTCTGTGAGTAAAACATACATAAATAGTTAGTTATTCTACCATGGAATCCTGGTCTTATAATAACACCTTCAACTTTAAGAAAAAATAAATGTGCTACAATTGTTTCACCTTTTTCACAATTCTGGTCTCTTCTGTATTCTTTCTTATCATTTATAACTGTACATTGGCAGTACAATCATCTTATATGATAAATAAATCACTGACTGTACAGTTTTGTACTTCTGGTATAACCTCATATATTTATTATTGTATTCATGTATTTAAAAAGATTCTGATTATCCAATACCTAATATTTCAGATAAAAAACGTGTTTTGGTGTATTTATCTCACCATTATAATTTATCTAAGACAAACTATTTATCTCATCATTATGATTTATCTCAGACAAACTGTATTTATCTCACCATTATTATTTATCTCACCATCATAATTTATCTCAGACAAAAACTGTCTTTATCTCACTATTATTATTTATCTTGGACAAAAACTGTTTTACCTCACTATTATTATTTATCTCAGACAAACTGTATTTATCTCACTATTATTATTTATCTCAGACAAACTGTATTTATCTCACCATTATTATTTATCTCACCATTATTATTTATCTCAGACAAAAACTGTATTTATCTCACTATTATTATTTATCTCAGACAAACTGTTTATCTCACTATTATTATTGTTCTCAGACAAACTGTCTTTATCTCACTATTATTATTTATCTCAGACAAACTGTATTTATCTCACCATTATGATTTATCTCAGACAAACTGTCTTTATCTCACCATTATTATTTATCTCACTATTATTATTTATCTCAGACAAAAACTGTTTTACCTCACTATTATTATTTATCTCAGACAAAAACTGTATTTTTCTCACCATTATTATTGTTCTCAGACAAACTGTATTTATCTCACCATGGTATTTTTTTGTTGTTGTTGTTGTTTAGTTGTTTAGTTTTTTTTATTATCTTATTTTCCATACATTAAATCTTTGCATTTTTAATCCAGTCATATCACCTCAGAAAATGTTCATGGCAGATTTGGTTCTACTGTAGCATCAAAACATACTTAATTACAATATTTCTCTTTAATATTTGATAAATGCTAATTAATCTTTCCAATTTAATGTTAAAAATGTTCCACAACTATTTGTCCAGTATGTGAAATAAGAAATGCATCAGAGGAAACCAAAAAAAGCTCAACAATTAAAAAAGACAATGAAAAAAGGCAGACTTAAGTGCTTAGATAACATGCTACTTCATCACCGAGTGAAACTCCAGTTCACCATATGAACAGACAAAACATTTACAAGCAAAAACACAACAAACATACTCTTGGCAAAGAGAAAATCTGTATTTTTTTGTTATTTTAAATGATTTCAGATTTTTTTCTAACCTAAAGTTTAGTTCATTCACAAGGTATACGACTCTTTTCCTCTCAGAAGCTGTTAACCATATGCTGTGCCAAAGTTCTCACACAGATCGCTGACTTCATGTATAATTTAATTTGCATTTATGCATCTGTTTGCATCAACATCATTGATGCCTATGTGATGTCCGAAGTGCATGTTCTTCGACAGCTGTTCTAATACTTATTATGCTCAAAGAGTCATTTTGTAACAGCTAGGATTTGAAAGAAACATCAAAACATTTAGCTCCCTCTAATATTTATAATTAGCCATTAGCCAATTCTGCTTTATGGTAAATTTATACTTTGCAACCTTTTGCATGTCAAGTCATCTATGTGTCTTGCCAATATAAGTATATTTTGATGGTGAACATTTATTTTCTTTTAATTTCTTTTATGTCCTTTTAATTCATATTTTTGATTGGTATATACAGTAAAACCTCAGACCTCTTTATAATGTCCCTCATTTCATTTGCAACCTTGCTTTGCACTACAATTTTTGAAAGTCCACTTTTCCAATTTTATCTATAATTTCAATTAAGGATTCCCCCAAACCCCTCTACAATGTCAAATTTTGGCTAAATATAAGGTGCCTGTATGACAAGGTTTTACTTTATACATGTACAGTGAAACTTGTATATAACAACCTCCTTAGGGACTCAAGAAAACCGAACTTTATAGGGAGGTGGTCTTTATATAGAGGTTGATTTGTACACAAATGGTACTTCGGGGACAGCAAAAAATGGTCTTTGTGAAAAGGTGGTCTTTATACACAGGTGGTTAAATTCAAATTTATGGGATATATACCAATGTTAATATCTTTTATCATTATTATCATTTTTTTGTACATTAGATATTTTCTACTTTCTATCTATTCTGAACTTTTGATATGTAATTCTTAAATCTTCTAATTTATTTCTTCCTTACATATTTTATCAATGCAAAATTTTGATTTATTTATATATATAGGTACACATGTACTTAATTCTTTTTTATCTATTTGTTTGATTTTCATTACAATCTATTTGCCTTAAAACAACTTCCCATTTGCTCTCCCAAAACTAACGGTAAAGAAAAACTTTGATCACAATTTATTTCATTTCATGTTTCTAACTGAGTTAGTGGTCTAAACCAAAGTCAATACCCAAGACAACATTGTGAAATCTTCAACCACATCCTCAGAAAAGACAAGATATTTATATCTCTAACTTAATAATACATTTCTTCCTGGGTACATTGAACTGCGAGTTCTCTCCTCCCCCACGAAAGATGGGCCAGCAACATAGAACTGAAAAATTGCTGAGTGTGGCATAAAAATATTATGACATAAAATTTAATTTAATGTAAAATAAAGTTTAATTTAATGTAAGATAAAGTTTAATTTAATTTAATGTGAAACAAATACGGTACAAATCTTTATTCCTTTGTCAAGAAAAAAGTAAATATTTATTTTCAAATAATCAAACAAACCACTTTCCTTTTACTGATTACAACATGAAAATGTTTCGATTTTCTCCAGACTTCTTACAAGTTGTTTTATCAATATTCAATCAATGACCACACTACAAATGTACCCATATCCAGGTTTTTGATTGACAAGGAAAATCAAGTCCAGTTACAACTAGAATTTTCTTGTCACCCTGCCATCTCTAAATATGGAGAAATTAGTGTTATCAAGATCAAAATGGCATTCTTCAGCTTTAATCAGCCTGCAAATGTGTTGTTTTCTCAGCATGGTCGCTCTGGAGTTTGATCACCAAATTATTACATTAATCGTTGAATATTACATAATCCATAAAAGTCCTAAAATCTCTGAACAATTCATTTTGACTTGCTTTCAAGTAATCATTTTCCTAATCGTTAGAGTAATTTGAGAGAGAGGTAATATTAACTTCTATAATCGAGTCTCTTCAATCACTAACAACCTCTCAAAATACTATTAACACAAAAGAGAACCCCATGAGACTGAGCATTGTTAAACAGCCTAACACCTGTACTATACTGGGATTATTGTAAACAGTATATAAATATTTTGTCAGATCCAACGCAATGGACAAAATAATTTGCTTATTTTTTTCTGAAACAGATCAATTATGCCTTTATTTCTTAAACTGTACTGTGTCGCAAAAAACACTTGAAACAGAGGGAATGGTTTGAATTATTTTTTCAAGTGCCGATATACTGTATGTACTTAAGTATAAATCAGAAGTAAAGGTATGTTTGTGTTAACATGTCCTATATGCATTAAGCTGCTTATGGCTTCCACAAATACCACTTAAATATGTAATACTTTGGTGATCATATGATGTAGAGCTCTTAATTACCTCTACCTGGCGATCTGGCAGGCTCACCTGTGTATATCCATATTTGTACCTGGATCACTAGCAGAAAATAGGAACTACCAACTAGCTATTGTATAATTATACGCGAATCACTGACAGAAAATAAGAATTTCTATCCTATCATATACAAATGTATCTGTAACTGACTCATAAAATAAGAATTACTAACTGCTGTACATTTATATTTTGCTCACGATTCCTAAATTAATTAGTTTCCAGAATTTTGGGCTTTCAAATCAGAAATTAAATCTTTTCTGTGAAAAGTTAAACATTTTTACAGACTTTTCTCATTCCACTTCAAACAACCCATCAAACTGAAAACAGACCGTAATTTATTAATCAGCACGGAAACATTGACAAACAAAATGTTAACTTGATTTGAATGGCGTGATATGGATGTAAAAATGAAATTGATGATGGAAAATTGATGTCGATTACTAACTGCTTCCCCTGCAAAATTACTTAGTATACTATTATTATCATCTTAAAAGATACCAAATATTTGATTTACAAATTAAAGATAAATTGTATATCAGCGGTTGCAATCGACTAGGCCAATGTATAGAAACACTTGAGTGTAACTGCCTTTTTTCCTTCTCTGCACCATAAATCACTTCTGTAATATATATACGACAGTTGCAAGAAAGTGCAGAAAAAAATCAACACTGCCTTCAAACATGGTTTCAACATTAATTTTCATGAGCGGAAATATAGAAGCTGGAAAGCATTCAGGAATTATCTTGTATAATATCAAATAATCCTTCTCAGTTGAGGATGACTACAAACAGTTGACTGCAAATGAGTTGTTTGCTGTCAAGCAATGAAACTGCAATGTTCTTATGTTGAACTACAGAGAACAACTGTATATTTACTTTTTAAGTCAAGTGACATCAACAACTAGATTTCTTGTGTCTAGTCATATCAACAACTAGAGTTCATGTCTAGTCATGTCAACAACTAGAGTTCTTATGTCTAGCCATGTCAACAACTAGAGTTCTTGTGTCTAGTCATGTCAACAACTAGAGTTCATATGTCTAGTCATGTCAACAACTAGAGTTTGTGTCTAGTCATGTCAACAACTAGAGTTGTTGTGTCTAGTCATGTCAACAACTAGAGTTCATATGTCTAGTCATGTCAACAACTAGAGTTTGTGTCTAGTCATGTCAACAACTAGAGTTCTTATGTCTAGTCATGTCAAAAACTAGAGTTCTTATGTCTAGTCATGTCAACAACTAGAGTTCTTATGTTTAGTCATGTCAACAACTACAGTTCTTGTGTCAAGTCATATTAACAACAGGAGTTCTTGTGTCTAGTTATATTAACAACTAGACTTCTTATGTCAAGTCATGTCAACAACTAAAGTTCTTGTGTCAAGTCATATTAACAACTAGAGTTCTTGTATCAAGTCATATTAACAACTAGAGTTCCTATGTCAAGTCATTATTAACAACTCAAGTTCTTATGTCAAGTCATGTCAACAACTAGAATTTTATGTCAAGCCATTTCAACAACTAGAGTTCCTATTTTCTGTCATGTTATCAAATCAACAACTGCACTATGTCAGGTCTTGCTGTCCTTAAGTCAGGTCAACCAGGCCACAAAATTGTAATTTTTTTTGTCAAAATAGGTCAACAAGTACATGTTAAACCATAAAAAGCAAGCTCTCTAATTAACATGAGATTTTAACAACCAGGCCTAGGAATAACCAGAATCTCCAGTCAACATGAGAAAATCCTAACCACCAGGCCTAAGAATAACCAATATCTCCAGTCGACATAAGAAAATCCTAACAACCAGACCTTTTGAAGAATAACCAATATCTCCGGTCAACATGACAAAATCCTAACCACCAGGCCTAAGAATAACCAATATCTCCAGTCAACATGAGAAAATTCTTACAACCAGACCTTTTGAAGGATAACCAATATCTCTGGTCAACAAGAGAAAATCCTCACAAGCAGACCATTTGAAGAATTACCATTATCTCCAGTCAACATGAGAAAATCCTAACAACCAGGCCCAAGAATAACCAATATCTCCAGTTGACATGAGAAAATCCTAACAACCAGGCCATTTGAAGAATAACCAATATCTCCTGTCAACATGAGAAAATCCTAACAACAAGGCCATTTCAAGAATAACCAATATGATAAAGCCTCAAAATCTGAATTTCCACTGAAATGGGATTGCACTGATTGACAAAAGTATTTCAGTGTTTGATTTTATTTTTCTTAAATATTCTTCATAACACTTGATAAATGTTAAATTATCTTTGAGATGTTAATGCTATAATTAGTTTTCTGATTATTGGCAGAATTCCCCACAAACAGTTGTACATGCTGTGTACAAAAGCAACATCAAAAATATGACATCAAACTTTCTTAAAAAATCATTTGCTTCAAGTTCATCTTAATTTTAGACGCAAAAATAATTACAAATGCATAAACATATTTCGCTGTGATCTAACGTAGCAGATATTTCATGCTAAACTGAGGCAGTCGTCATCAAAGCTTTGACGAGACAAAACTGACGATTCACTGGCAATCTGACCACAATTTGAAATTATAATTTCTTTTAATGAAATGTTAACTTTAAAAAATTTCTTTGTGAACTGTGATTGGTCTTTGAACTATGGGGCTACATCTTCAAAAGCATTTCAAAACACATTTAAATTTTAAATTACTATTTAAGATTTACAAAGGAAAGAATTTCTGAAGGAGAAAAAGATTGATATATATTTCATTTAAATATATGTATTACACAGAAGATTTTGAATGACTTTTGATACTTGTTGATGCTTTTATCATCGTACTGTCAAAGTAATGGTCATATAACTCATGACATATTTGTCCCCAGTCATTTTTATCTGTTAAAGGTGGACTTCAAACCAAACAAAAAATAATAAATAAAAAAAATACAAGTGTTTACACAGGGAATGCTTACTCCTCCATGGCACCTGATCTCATCTCTTGATTTTCAGAGGTTTATGTGTGTGTTTAATTTCATCTAATTTGTATATTGCTCCATTAACCTTCTTTCAATTACCATAATACTTTGGTAGAGTGTATCTGTGATTTTATACAATACCACTTTTCGGGGGTGAGGGTGCAATTTATCTGAATTTGTACAAAGTTTATTTTAACAAATTTTGTGAAACATGGCTTACGGACATACAGAAGGTCATAAAATAACTTTTAAGACAAAAATTCAAGACAAAACTCATGTTGTACAGTCTGACTATAGACTTTATATCTCAAATATTTGATCAAGGTCATTGATAGTTATATCCGTTTTTTAGAAGTCAGTGATGTTTACTAACGTTTCAGTAAAGAACATAAACAACAAAAATGTTAAAGTGGCATCCTTCCTCAAACTGGAATTGTTCTACGGTTTGTCTTCTTATCAGTTCCAACAAATCAAATCAGGAGACTACGAGGACGGAACATCACAGGAAATGCCTACTTCAACTCTCTAATTTTGCCCAGCAGACAGAACCACGGATGCGACTATAAAAGTCCATATATATTATATTACCCTGTAATATTGCCTGTTTTGTCTACTGTTTGCTGTTGTTGCCTTTGTGTTTACAAATCCCCACTATAATAAAACTACCAACAGAGGGTTTTAAATTCCACAAAAGTCCGTATCAAATGGAAGTAAATTATATCATCAACATTTTTCTTATCCTTTTTTTTACGGCTATGTGTGGTCTTAATGGTTGAAAACAAAGTAACTAGGTTAAATTTATCACAGTAAACGCTGTATGATTTATATACACCTTGGATCTCATAACCCGTACCTTTCCCAATATTCTGGCAGTAAATATATTATCTAAATCTACTAAATGAAGGGTAAATAATAGCTTTTTTTTCGTTTTGATGTTTTTCAACACAGCTGACAACTAAACAATTTTTCGGTCATATTGCCACATTTCGACCTTCCACAAATAAATTATGTTTTGAACAAGTTAATAAAAAAATGTGTGAATGATTTTGTGGTTTAGATTAACAGTTGAGCTTTTAACGATTTATTCATTTTATTTGATAACGATATTTTGTTTCAAAACGAATATGGATACAACCTAAGCAAATTAAATTCATACGTTTATAACCACAGTCGAAAAATAAAAATCACTGTGTACTTCAGATAGATTGTGGAATTTCAATGATTTTTTTTTTCAATTGTTGTTTTACATCCTGCCAGGAATTTTTCAGTTATATTGTGATGTCACCAGGTTTAAGTTAAGTGGTACAAATTTTGACCTGAGCTATGGATTTACGCCAATGCCATGAGGATTCTTTAAGTGCCACACCTGTCATGACAAGTGACCTTGGTTTAAAGTCTTAGTTGATAGACTCTCACTTTGCATGCCAAGCACTTTGTGCGGGAACATTTGCTACCATTTTTAACGTCTTCCATTTAAACATTTAGAATAAAAAGGATTCATAAAATCATATATTCGAAATTTAAATACAAACGTAATTTTGAGTTTGTAAAAGGCTTTAGCTCGCTCAACAGTGTGTCGCAAAAACTGATAAAACAAAGGGACTGTTGTTTGACTGAAATAAATAGCACGAGAGGACAGAACTTTACGAGTTTGATAAGCCATCATTCCACAGAAAGAGGTGAAAAACTAAACATTTTATCTCAAATATTGAAAAAAGGAGTGATAAAATATTTACAAAGCTTAGAATGAAATTGATAGATATGAAATCTAAATCTAGCCTCACATGCAATTGAATTTATCATACTTGTTGAATGATTAAACAGTGACACCCCTTCTAATATCACTGACCCTCTAAAGAAAAATTAATATTCTAGATTAATTACATCTAATAATAGAAACTCATTTAAATTGTTTTTAGCTTTCAACCCTACAGACCATAATAGACAAGTCTAATACATCAAAAAAGAGCATACTATTTAGATACCAAGGGGATGAACAGGTCAACTCTTTCAACACCACAGACAATAGTAAACTGGTCTCAGACAATAGTGAAGAACATACCATTTACATACCTAGGGGATGAACAGGTCAACTCTTTCAACACCACAGACAATAGTAAACTGGTCTCAGACAATAGTGAAGAACATACCATTTACATACCTAGGGGATGAACAGGTCAACTCTTTCAACACCACAGACAATAGTAAACTGGTCTCAGACAATAGTGAAGAACATACCATTTACATACCTAGGGGATGAACAGGTCAACTCTTTCAACACCACAGACAATAGTAAACTGGTCTCAGACAATAGTGAAGAACATACCATTTACATACCTAGGGGATGAAAGGATAAAAAAAAAACAGATTAGCTCTGTTGACTCTTAAACTTAAGTTCAACTGTACTTAAGTTCTAGAACATATACCTAACATCTACTATTGCTAGATACAATGAGGTCTCTGTACCAGGGATATGATAGTGGTCGATCACAATTTGTACTTTTATCTCTTTCATGTGATTTGTTCTCATCTTCAGGTACCATCCTAAATATACTTTTTATCATTTGTTTACATGACGATTTAGAGGTCAGGGGTCATATTACATTACTGTATCTAACATTTCCAGATGTCGAGTGACTGTCTAAGTTTCATTCATAAATCTGATGTTTAATTGAACCTTACCAACATTTAACTTATTTTACAAGATATATCTATTAAACATGTAATCGCCTTTGATTTTTTTTCACAGTTTCAGATGTACAGTGTGGATCAGATCTGTCATGATGTCGTAATATACCAGTATATCAAAGAAATCAGAGGGTCAAAAGGCCCACATAAAAACTTAATCTAACAAGCATTTGAAATGCAACTCCAAAGAGCATAATATGAACCCCATACATCAATTAGTTTCATTTTTCATCTTTTTTTTTTTAAAAAGTTGATCATAAACTTCCCACATCAAATGTAACCCAGTGTCAGTTGTGTTAGTCGAGCTACTTGATTTGTTGGAGAACTGTTGGATGGGTTTGGGCTGTCATCTCGGTTGTCTGATAACCTGCCTTGGCTGTTTCACTTTTTCTCGTCAGGATGTTGTGGTATCACCTGCCATACTGTGATATATGCTGGCAATTAACTTTTAATTTGTTCTTTTTATATTGGTTGTTACTACTAACTCAGTAACCCCTGAAGCTACATTTAGACTTACCCATTTTTATTGATGGAAAAATCCACTGTCAGAATTCCAGGGTGTATGAGTAAACAAAAACACAAAACAAACAAATTTGACAATAAGTGTACTTGCAATGATAATTTAATTACCCCTATTTTGTGAAAGTGGATCATAGCTATTAATTGATATCAGTGAGTCTAAATTTGATTTTAGGGATTGGTATTATTAATGGTCTTGTTCATAATACATGTACTGTTGTTATTTCTATTAACTCCTTTCTTTTTACAACAAATTATTTCTGTGTTCTATCCTTAGTTAATTTTTTTCATTGCCATTAGCGTCGAAATATCTTAACGTATCCATGGCAACATATTATTTCTTTAGATCTACTTTTTCTTAGAATCAGTTTAACATCTGTTATTTTGGGGGCATATTTATCAACCGGATACATCTTTGTTTAGTATATTCCTTTAAATAACAGTTATAAATTTCACCTAAAAATCCATGTAAGGGGAGATTATTCTCATAAAAATGTATTCAACACAGTTACATACATGTATACAGCATATTATAATTGGACAGGAATTTTGCACATTATAAATAATTTATTTTCTACTACAGTAGCAAGGGGAGATAATTCATGCACAAATATATTTAGGCATAGCCTCTTATACATTATAATTATTTATTCTAATTATTATAATTAGACAGAAATTCCATACGTTATAATCTATTAACTACTACCTGTACAATATTAAGGGGAGACAATTCTAGTACAAATGTATTTAGCCATTGTTTCATATACATTATAACTGGACAGGAATTCCATATATTATAATTCATTTACTACTACAGATGTAAACTATCAGTCAACTACAGGTAGACAGTGTCAAAGATGGACTCGGGAATCGGTGATAGAGGGGAAATTCTGATTCTTAATGTATGTTTATACAGTAAATTAAGATGATATATATGATTTGATGAAGTGCGTAAAATGCCTGTCAAAGATATGTCACTCACATGCTAAGCCATCACTAAATTATTCATTTAATATGTACATTTGTTTATTTACATTTTTATTGTTATCATTTTACTTATTAGCATATTTTATTGTTACATGGAAACGCCAAAAATGAAGAAAATGACATAAACTGAAAGTAAGAGGTTTTTTTTGACGGAATAATTAATTATTTATATAAGGATATTTACATAACAGTAAATGCTTCATTTTGGAAAATGAAAAATGGAATATCTCAGAAATAAAACTTGTCGACCCCCACATATAAAAGATTGAATCTTCCAATAAAAATTTATGTGAATCAGTCTCTAAATGAGACAAACACGAGATATTAAAATGAGACAGTGAAAACTTGTTTACCTTTGTATGAGACCACCATGTGAGCCACTGAAATGTGGTCTCTCAAGACAGGTGGTCTCTCAAAAGAGATTCTATTCACATTGTTATTTAAGTAAATGGTTTTCAAAATGTGGTCTCAAAAGACAAGTGGTCTTTCATGACGGTGGTCTTTCAAGACAGTTTCTACTGTACCATCACATTTTTATAAACTTCATTCAGATTATTTCCATTTGTATTCCATTTGTAACTGGAATATGGTCTCTGAAGACAGGTTGCCCCTTTAAAGAGGTTTTATTTTACTGACTGGTTTTCAGAATGTTGTTTTGCAAGGTGCTCTCTAATGAGCACAGAGTGGTCTCTCTAGACATGTTTCACTGTACAAAATTTGTCGGTGCTTCAAAGACAGCCTGAATAAATCTTCAAAGAAGCCGAAATAAAAAAATTCTTAATATTTTTCGTTATCTCGCCAAAATACTGCCAAATTAAAATCCATCCAGTCAAAAATAGATTATTTTTAGTGTATTGGCTACATGTATTTATGTATAAACCTATATAGCTAGAAATTGATTTGATTTACTTAATACGTCATTGTGTTTTAAATGTCCAGATGTTTGAATTAAAATACCTTCAGTGATTTCACAGACTATAATCTGTATTTGAAAACAGATACATGCCAACAAATGAAATCATAAGTCCATTTTACAGTACAGTTCACAATATAAATGTAGAAATTAGGATAATAGCATAATATCAGAAACATTTAAGGAATACATTTGAAGTGTTTTTGATAAGTAAATTAACGTGTTTGTTGATTAAACCGTTCCCTGTTGATCTTGACATTTCTATGTTTATAGCTATGTTTGTGTGTTGTTTGTAAGCCATTACAAAACGACAAATTGCTTACCTCTTTCAACCCTATAGAACATAATAGACTTGTCTAAAACAAGGGGGAAAGCTCATACCATGTAATTATTGAGGGGTGAAAGATTAATGGAGTTGGGTGGCTCAGTTGGTATGAGATTTCACAAGCAGGAGGTCCCACGTTCAATTTTGGTTGTACATGTACCCGAGATGTCTTTAAAAGAGGAAGTTACCGCTCTTTTTGCCAATTGCTCAGCAAAGATTGGTACAATGTATAAAACAGTACCAGTATGTTACAAAAAACAACCTTTATAGATATTAACCTGTTCACCCCTCTAAATAGTATGCGCTTTTCTATTTTATCCCGAAATGATGTAATTAACAATCATAAACTTGTAAAATTGTTTTATGATAAATCAGGAAAGGGTCAAATAAAGGTACTGTGACCAAAAATTAAACAAATAAACAAAATGAAAAACAAAAAAAAGATGAAATTGAAAAAAATAAATAAATAAACAGGCCAAGAGATGACAATAACAAACAAAAACTTAATTCCTATCAGCTATTTTGAGGTGCCTAGATTATTTTTTATCGAGGTGTTAACATTTTATTTACAGCTGTTTCTTACTGACAAAGATAATCTAAAATGGCCTGAAAGTTCAAATTTTCACTCAATCATTCCCGCTCTTAAAAAGAAACACCCATTGAGCTTTGTGAGATTTCTCAAGTGAAAATTTGTACACGTTTTGAGTTTTTAAATTCCATAAAGGCAAACATGTAAGCAAATACCAAAAGAATCAAAACTTTGATCTACCATAAAAACACTTAATTTCTGAAGGACTTGGTGAATACAATGCATTAAGCCTTTTACATTCTCAAAAAAGAACAAAATACAGTTGTTACTGTTTAAATTTTTTTTGAGGGGATGACATCATTGTATGAGCCATGTGAAGAGAGTTGAATTTTTAACGTTATTTATGTTTTCTTTTGTTATTATTTATTACTTTGTCCTCTACCCGGACTTTGAAAATTTATGATGATATGCAATGTACTTTATTTATCCTAATAAATACAGTCCCAGGGGTGTTGCACTCTTCCCAGGGGGATATTTAATGACACTTGATTAACTTTAAAGGAGGGTAACCACTGTATGTAGAAAGAAGCTTATCCATTACTCTTCGTAAATACTGCATACCTGAAAATTTTTGCCCCTGGTTATTTCCACCCCTTTACAACAGAAAACATATTCATGTTGTCTTAAATTCTCCCTAAATCAACATAGTCTCAGGGCAAGCATACATGTGTATGTCTGTGCTTCAAAGTAAAAATTTCCAGGTACAAATGTATATAGTATTTATAAATCATAATACCCTGTATTAAGTTCCAAATGACCACGAACATCATTTGTCATTATGGTATGAGAAAGATGGGAGGTAATTAGGGAGGGGCATTTCATAGAATAAATATGGTAATCTGTCATCATCTACACATACAAAAATCGTCAGAAAAGAAGACAGAGCCAAGTAATGTACAACACATACATTTAACCATATTTAATACTGGTAGGGATTATAATTCCACGGATTATCATTTTCACCCTGAAAATGTCGCCCGTAATATATTATGCATGTATATAAATTTATCAAACATTTATTTGCTGCTTCTTAATTTAAAGAATTTATGAACAATGTGAATATAGTAAATATTAAAATCATGAGTTATCTATCCTCTGTACAGTAAAGGTATTAACCACTATATCAAACATTTTTTGGGGGGAGGGGGAACGGTTTGAACTCAACTTTTGCCACTAGACTTAATTTTTCAAATTTCATAGATTTCAAAGAGCTTGGGTCTTACAAAAAATGGCTAGCATTACCACTGGGCACAACATACCAGTACTTTTTTCCTTAAAAAATCTTTCCACATCTCTATACAGCAGAGATTTCACCTACTAAAAATAAGTGACATGAATAAATGACTTGTCAGAGAATAAAAATATCTCAAAAATATATCGACTGTGCCATTATCAGAGCCCAGATGTAAACTAGCTCAGGGCAAGATGACAAATTACTTGTAAGCCACAAAAAGAACCTCGCAAACTTCACACAGATAAAACGGTAATGATACATTAAGCTTTCGGAAGACTTTGACCTTCTACTCCTCTCACTTTGGTGTTTAGCCGTACTTTTTTATGTCCTTTTCATAAGTCAGGTACAATTAATTCAGTCGCTCCCAATTGCAACTGTCCTCTTAGTTAGAATGTGTAGGGAAAACAGTTAACAACTACGTTTTAAATATGCTAATTAGGTATTGCTTTGATGGTGTGATACAATAAGCTAGGTTTATGTTCATGTGAAGTATCTGTATCATAGGATATGTAACCCTTTCACCCCTGAGTAACTGAGTGGTATGCTCTATGCTATTGTGTTAGACCAGTCTATTATAGTTTGTAGGGTTGAAAGGGTTCAAATGACTTCTCAAATACTTAACTGATTTGTAACATTAAAATCTCTGATGACCCATCTATAAAAAGCCCCAACCCCAAACTTTTCCTATGCATTAAGCCGATTTTTTTTTTCTCATCAAAAATCTGAAATTTTGTACTTATAAAAAGAAGAAATTAAAATAATGATTATTTATTAATGTTGCCTACCGACCAATCTTTTTCCATAGGATAATACATATACATTCGAACCTGTCTTGAGAGACCACCACATTTTATACTCAAATGTGGTCTCTCAAAACAGGTGGTCCCTTAAAAGAGGTTTTATCAAAGGGACTACTTAACCAATTGGTTCTCAGAATGTGGTCTCACAAGACAGGTGCACTTTCACAAGATTGGTCTTACAAGACATGTGGTCGCAAATGAGAATAGCCTTACAAGACAGATGTGACTGTATTTTGGTCCATGTTTTACCATAATATTATAATTCAACCTAAACATTTTGCAGGATAATCTTTGCGGATACCTCTTTTATAGAGAAAATTAAAGCATGATACATAAATGATCATTTCTAGGTCACCACAAAGTTACACAATGACCCACAAGTACCGGGAATTATGCAAATTATGCAGATATATTTTTCATTTAGGAAAATCTTTAAGTAATTCAAAACATATGCAAAATTTTACCGGTATACACTGACATGTAGAAAATTTAATAGTTAAACTTTTCATGACACAATTTTTTTTTTGTTCTTTATATAGCCATCAAGCATCAATTAGCAAATTGAAAAATTGGGTCTGCCAAATAAATTTTACTAATGGCAACTCCACGTCTAGGACTTCCTATATCACAGTTTACATTCATGAAAATAGCTCAATTTTTTGCCACAACTTAACTGACAAAATGCCTGCCTTTCACTTCTTATCTGTGCTAACTTAGGGATATCAGTTTTACAATCATGGAAAAAAATGCCCAATTATATATTGGTAAGTTGTAACTGTCAATCACACTAGGATATCTTATATAACATGTTTGAAATATTTGTCACTGGAAGGAACAGTTTGAAATTCATTCTCAGTTAACAGATTAGGCTAACGGTATACTCATGTAATGGATTAATTGTCAGCTAGGCTCATTCTCAGTAAAAAGATTGAGCTTATAATCAGATTATACTCATGAAATGGATATATTCTCAGCTAGGCTCATTCTGAGTTAACAGATCAATTTTCTGCAATATAACATACCTGACAAGCACTACCGGTATATATTTATATGCAAGTGCACTGTTTATAAGGAATTAAAACAATCATCAAAGCACTGAGCAATAAAAAATATAATAAATTATATACATTTCCTCAGATCCTGCACATTTAATAGCTTAATGCACTGAATATATTTAATTTTTCTTTTATTAATTGGTCGATATTTCATTTAGGACTATATCTAAAGTGGCACATCTCGGTTCTGCCAGAAACCGTACAATACTGTTCAATTTTCCAAAAATACAAGTGAACAGGTAAAACATTTTGACTTGTTATGATTTAACATGTTACTGTAGCTCTAATATTTTGTGCCGACAAGTGGCCTGCCACTCCTGTTATGACCAAATTTAGACTCGTCATGTTTGTAAACATGTACCAATTTACCAATTTACCTTGGCTTGCTGACCTTACCTTGCATGTACCTATACCTTCATAACTCCACTCATGTTTACAACATGCTGTTACAGAGCTCTGTGTAAATAATAGAGAAATTCCCAGCACATTGCTTCAGTGCTAAAAAAAATCCTCTGACTGATGACTGGCAACTTTCATTACAAAACTGTAACTTCATTTATCTATTTTATTATTTTTGGCAAAAATTATTGGGGTGGTAGTCTGCTTTTACCTCTCTTGAAGGAGTGCTCACTTTCACAAATTACTTCAGGATAATTTATCTTTTTATTCTGTTTTAGGGGGGGAGGCTTCATCTCCCCCTGAACCCCCCTCCCCCACCCCTCCTATATCCAAAAAGACAAGTCTAAACAGCTCTCCTTTTGTTTTGATTTATCTATAATCAAATCCATTGTCTTAATACTTTAGTTTACATATCTTGTGCTGCATGTCTGTCTGACAGGTAGACACAACAGAGATCAAGGCATGACTAGGTAATACCTAAAATAACATATTGATATAAACAAAATTTTATTGAATCAATTTATCAAAATGGCACATTATAGCTTAATAAGATTTTTTTTGAATAACGTAAAGTCAATATTTTAGATTCGAAATTCATATTAACAGGCATGTTACCTGTACCTTTCACGCTTGTCAGAGAATCAAATGACTGCTCTAATTGAGAATGAGCTTGACTAACTGCTATAAATTAAATTCATGGCTGATAAATACCGCACTTATAAGTTAATATAAATATCATTTTTTTTAAAAGTTACAAAAAAGACAGAAGAAATATATCACTTTCAGGTGTTTCTTTGACAGACCCAATACATACAGATTATATTTAAACTGAAACATCACAGAAAGGCAAAGGTAATTTATGGAAATTATGCTGAATAACAGTCTTATTGCACATGTTCACGTAAAAATCACAAATACACATTTTTATGACAAATCATCATGAAATTCACATGCACGCATGCACATTCACACACAAAGCAGAAGAAACCAATTTTAAACTTGGGTTGAAACAGTAGGTGACACACTGACATATAAGGTTGAATTTACAGCAACCCCCCCCCCCCCAAAAAAAAACCATAACAAAACAAAAAAGTACCCCCAAATTGACATCAATTTTCCCCATTGGAACATTTTGTAAAAGATGAGTATTAACATAATCTCGAATCAGAAATCAAGGGCACTTCTTTTTTAGCAAGAAAAGTCGCTGCAGTGCTATTAAAACTGAATCTAATAAACAATTGCCCAAAGCATAGGTTTAAACTTTGAGGCACTTCACCTACACTTTATCAATCTTGAGTAATTCGATAATCAAACACGTATGTACAAGTATACAGGTATTGTATAGGATAATCTGTGACACAAAGGTGAATTAGATCTTTGGTATGTTATGATGTCGCCAAAAGATGTAACTATACATTGAACATTTCATCGAGTGAGGGTAAACTATTGCGATACTCTGTCTTAATTACGTTTTACACTTAACAGCACAAAGAATTTTTGCACTAAAAATATATGCTAAATGTAGAAAAAGTGCAATGGCGTGGTAACAATAAACAGAATATGTACCACATAGATGAAGACATAAACAAACTTTAAACACGTAAAAACTTTTTTCACTTTCTAAATGGTCTTTGACTATCATTTTTATCTGCTGTAAACTTTTTGATGTATATGTTTTTTTGTTGATTAATTATCTTAAGTAAATGGCTTTGTAATCCATCCCTACACCCACATCTCATTAACACTGGGAAAAGCACTAATTAGAAAGTATATATACATGTATGGCTCCATGACATAGTGGTGTAAATAGTACCAAACAAGGTCATCTGTACAAAGTCATCTTAACAAGGCCATCTGAATAAGGTCATCTGAACAAGGCCATCATAACAAGGTCATTCAAACACAGCCATATGAGCAACGTCATCTGAGCAAGGTCATCTGAACAAGGTCATTCAAACACAGTCATATGAGCAAGGTCATCTGAGCAAGGCCATCTAAAGAAAGTCATCTGAACAAGGTTATCTGAACAAAGTCATCTGAACAAGGTCATTCAAACAAGGTCATTTGAACAAGGTCATTTCAATAAAGCCATCTATCTATACAAGGTCATACTTCATACTTTATAGTATAAACGAAAAAAAAATTCTCTCTCACTCTCTCTCTCTCTCGTCCTGCGAATCATCAAACACAAAAGATATTAAATTTCTATGTAGATGGACATTTCTCCATTTCAAACTTAACATATATACATGTATACATGTTTATCTAATCAGAACATCAGTTGTCTTTTATATACGTATTTAATATGCAAGGATTTTTTTTTAATCACTTACCTTGTATAATGATCAATTTAAATCTATTTATAGTAATTTAAGTCTATTTATAGTAACTTTCATGAAGGTCATCATACATGCCACAATTTGGCTTTATTGGGTGTTTAATTAGTAAGAGAGTAAATCAATTCACCTACTTTGTTACCTGACCACATTTAGTACCTGACTGTTCACTGTCTAACACATATAATTATTATAATGTATTTATTTAAAAAGCAAATTCTTTCTAATTTAGCATATGATATAAGTTGTGTCAGTTAAACAGTACAGCATATTCCGTCACTCAAATTCTAATTGCGACCCTAATTGCGGTCCATGGATTAAATTATGATCATTAAGTACTGTTTAACTATGGCAGTTTAAACAAGATGTGTAGGCACGGTGCAAATTTAAAACTTGTTGTACTAATTGTTGGCAATGTCAACGTATTCACGCCGCCACTCAAAATCCAAAGTCATCTTGCCCCCGTGTCAAATAGTACCTACAATGTACATATATTAAGAAATAATGTTAGTGGCACCTTGACCGGGAATTACATTCTCACGACTTGACAATGATAATATGGGTGTAAATATTTTGGGAACAACACCAGGGCACTTATTCTTTCTGCAGGACAGTATTTTTACTAGTCGAGGGCTGTTGAAATTTAAATACATACCGACATGTATAATTATATATTTATGGACAGAGGCAATGAAATTATCTACATTTTGTGTTTACTTATTCACATCTCTAAACCTCAGACTTGTAATTTTGTCTGCGCTTGACAATTATCGCTTTCATTTCGGCTCTTTCCAACCATTTATTGAAAATTGAAATTCCAACGCATTAGTAACGACAAATTAACCAGTTTCTTAGACGCAACATAAAATGGCCTCAATTAATCATCACAGAAAATTTTGGACTTTACATAAACTTTTATGAATACAAATTAGGAATATTCACCACTATGAAAGAATTAAAATGGAATGTTGTTGATAAGTACCATTCCCATCATTCTGTTTACGTAATTGACAAAATGAAATATTACTGATCAGTCTGTTGTAAAGTGCACTAAATTAACCCCTATATTAGATATATGTTTAAATGTCATTTATCAATATGTTTTGGGATTAAACAAATACAGATATGAATAACTGTGCGCTCTCTTTACTCTCAAGTACTTAAAACACAGACTGGATACTATTGTGTATAACGATACTTCAAGTTTGTATTATCGATGGGCCTCGTTTTTCCCTCTGCTCACATTGTTACAAACAGAAGAGCACACAAAACATAACGACCACCAAGAATTTCGGAAACACCTGGGCCACCATTATCCAATTAGTGCAAGGTAAAAAAAAAAAAGCTACGATGAGAGATATCTTCACTTAACTGTTAATTATTACTCATATCAATATCAGCCATGACTATAAATGCGAGACTGAGAAATTTTAGTCATACAACGAATACAAACATTGTAGTAAAAACACCTGTAGCATTTGACGATTTGTATCAAAACGTGCACATATACACTGCAGTATTTAAGTGTGCATGCGATACTGCATACACTCAAGATCATAGACTGCATTTGGCAAACAACCTTCACTTCACCCTCCTGATATTTATCTAATTGAAAGCAAATTCCATCCTTTTTTATCGTTATTAAAATATTTCAAGACCTATTACACTACACAGTATACATGTATAATATTTTGAGCAGAAAATGTCTATCTGAAGAGCTTTTCTATTATGGCGTAAATTCTTAGTGCAATTCACTTTACACACTGGTAGTCACTTTAAAATACATTTCCATTTCAATAGCTTACCTACATAAAATATCCTAATTTTCAATTTTTTATAGAGTTTTTCTATAGTCAAACTACCTGAGACATTTTACGAAAATGTTTATGAAAATATACAAATTATAAAGAGATAAAACACTTTCCAAACAGCTCCATAATTCAACAACATAGGGTCTTTTGTCAGGACTACCTAGGTTCAGGAATGTAGTCATTTACACGTTAACATGCTATCAACGCAAAACATTATGTATAGTTGCTGACACTTGAGTATTGAATTCTGCGCCACAATTACTTTAACACTCACACAAATGTGAACTTTATTTACGTAAGGTAATTTCTAATTTTCTTCTTTTTCATCGCCTGCATACCACGGAACTGATGAGCTTGGAGCAGACATGCTTATTTTAAACCCAAATTCTGACAAAACATGCAGCAAGACTCTTGAAGACTCTTTTATGATTTACATGAAACCAGAGTTATATATCGCTGATGAAAAAGTCTGTAAGCCTTTCATATACAGCATCACGGCAACTGAACAGTTTCAGCCTTTAATTTCCAAGTTTTCTATCAATGACGAATTTATGTGTATTAATTAAAATATAAACATTTTAATATAATTCAGTATGAGACTTAACCCTAGAAACACATTTAGAATGACCTGTTGATTGATTTTAAGTAAAGTCCATTATTTTCAGGGGTAGATGAGTTAATTCACATTGAAGTCATCTTAAATATCTATATCCCCCTCAAAAGCATGTTGTTTAAGAAACTAAAAATACTTTTGCAGACTTTTGGGTTTATGACATACTAAATGATTGTCTGAACCAATTCTGTAGATTGAGTGGAATATTTAAAAAACAATGGAACCTCCCCTAAGACCATAAATTTACAGTTTCTTGATGAATGTCTAATAAATATAGAACCTCAATTAAAAGACCACCTCACTTAAGAGACTACCTACCTTAATTAGGTGGTCTTAATAACAAGGTTTAACTGTAAATTGTTTTTCTCTGCAAGTTCATCATACATTCTAGTGATTTTGAAAGATTTTGAAATCTAGACTCCTGGAGTACCATATCACCTTTAAACTCCAAACCTGAACGAACCAATGTACAGTGATACCTTGCTATTGCCACCACCTCATTGACTGACTCAAAGTGATCTGATTAATGAGATGGTCTCTCAAGTGAGGATCTGGACATTTTCAAATATTTGCTAAGAAATTTTCAAGAAAATGAATATTAATAGCTTTAGGTGCTAGGTGGTCTCTCAAATGAGGTGATCTTTGGACAAGGTTCCACTGTACTAACAATGGTGAATAGGAATATTCATTGAATCGCCACATTGTACAATCATTTATAATTGTATTGGAGGAAAAATCATGGATTATCTCCCTTTTTGACATTGCTGCACATTTAGCTAGTTTGGATGTTATTTAATCATTGAGATTATTTTTACATGGAAAGGATACAAACATGCAAAACTAATGCAGGTCTTATTGTTTCATTATTACAAAGGATATATATTTTTGTTTTCAATGAGACAATGTTTTGTGCGACTTCCTGGATCGAGTTTCCATTTTTTTTTCTAATAATATAATGCATACAAAAATTTTGATATGAGTGCAGGTGTGTTGAAACTAAAACTTTCGTACATTTGGCATGATATTGTATTGAGCAACGTAAAAAAAATTGTAATCAAATAGATTTTGTATATCCGCACATGTAGATATTCTACATAAGAAGCGTGATATACATGTACTGTAAGGGGAGATAATAATACGATGACACATTGGGGAAAAATGTAACATGCTTTTATAAATGAAAACCACATGTAAGTAATATCTATGTCAAGGACATACATTTAGTTGTCCCCTAAATAATGAGAAGACACTGTCCAATCTGAGAAAAACATGGAAAATGTTACAGGTATCAAATATTCTCAAAACTTTCATCTTTTTATATCATATGGCTTACAGACAATGCTACTGACCTGAGAGTCAATATCATAATGACGGGAACGTGATAAGAAGATAGAATGTGATAAAATATCTTTATAATAAACTTAGAATGTCAAGATGAAATGAAGCAAGCTCTTTATGTTAGAAGGTTTGAAAATAGATTAACGAACAGTACATAAATACGATCCAAAAGCCCTCGCCAAACAGAAACAGGAAATGGCGCTGCTTAGAGCCGATACAACATTTCTTCCTGCACATGTAATTCAAAGAAAATCATGTGATTGCATTACAACTACATGTGGTATTCTAATTCAAATGACATGTTAAGAAGTATCAATGAACATGCTTTGCTCACTTGTTCATATTTTAAAAATGTAATTATCTTACCTGAACTCCACACACCCTTTCTGCGGTGCTTCCCACTTGAAGGTCACTTCTTTTTTCACCATCAAGTAGTGGTGAGTGATAACCGTGTGGTTACACTTTGGGTTTGCCTGCGCACGTCCGTCTCTTGGAATCTGAAACAGAATGAAAAATTATATATTAATTCGCTAAATTGCGAATAACAAACTCTTGAGAAAAATTGTGAATATCAACATGATAGAGTCAGTTAAGCACTGAACAATCACACATAGTTCATTTATTTCCAGATGTTAGTGACGTTTGCATTTGGACATGCAGATTTCCTGGGCCCTGCATGACAAGTGACATTTCCATTTGGACATGCAGATTTCCTGGGCCCTGCATGACAAGTGACATTTCCATTTGGACATGCAGATTTCCTGGGCCCTGCATGACAAGTGACATTTCCATTTGGACACGCAGATTTCCTGGGCCCTGCATGATATGTGACATTTCCATTTGGACACGCAGGTTTCCTGGGCCCTGCATGACAAGTGACATTTCCATTTGGAAATGCAGATTTCCAGGGCCCTGCCAGGATGAGTGCAAACTTTGGCGATCTCTTGACATTACAATGGGGAGTAAGACAAAATCAGACCACACTTCATGGACTAGAGTCTTTAGCTAAATTCCACATTCAGAGTACTTCACCTGTAAATGTTGTTTTTTTTTGGTCTTTTGGATTCCCAATTTACAAAAAAATGTAAGAGTGAGAATTTTATCACCAATTTTAGGACTTAAGCAATGGATTTATCATTCAGACAACCACCTTTATTTTACATCATTATTATTGCTACATGAACAGCTTTTGGGCAGATTGAGGTGGGGCACAGCAGGCTACCCCTAAAGCTGGCAAAAAATGTGTATAAAACTTTAAGATTTTCAATTTTCAAATATCAAATTTTTTCATGCCAAGTATGTTCTAGGCTCTCACCCCTCTCTAACTTGAGATCCTGAATCAGCACCTGAGCTTTACAGAAAATTGAAGATGTAAATGATGATTATACTTATCTTTATAATTTGTTGATTTAAAACAAAATCAGATAGTGTTATCATTGCAACATTGTTCATTTATCAAGCAATTACAGCATATGATTTAGTACACTACTAAGAAATGGATGTGAAAGGAGATGTAAACATTTAAAAAGTCTTTAATTTTGCACATTTACTGTTTAACTAATTCAACTTTATGTACCAGTATTTAAATCAGCATTTATCAATTATTAAACAGTGCACTTTTTCACAATAAATACTTGAAAACAAATGGAAACTTTAAGTTATAGCAAATTGCAATTTCATTATCATTTTCTGCCTGATTATCACACTTCAATTTTCTCGTTTTTTCTGCATTTACTTTATCTTGAGTAATCTTAGGTTAGTTTGGCGTCTTTCTCATTTCCTATATTTAATCAAATATAAGTCCGATAAAATCCTCAAATCAGAATCTTGTTGAGTAATATTTTGTCACCGAATATTAATGGAGTTTTCCTCTTCTCTATAAATCTAATATTATCTATATTACGCAAGATAATGTGCTGATAATGTAAGATAATTATTTCTGATTAATCTCTTCACTTTAATGTATCTTTTAAGAGGCAATCAATTTCCAAAGTGTTATATCACTTGCTAAGGACTCGGCCACACAGCAATCATTTATTCATGATTTTTATCATAAAATACTTCTTTCTAATTTTAAAGGGAAAAAAAATATCACTCTTCAGGAATTTTCCACTCTTTAGGGAATGGGACTGGGGCCAGAGCTGGGGCTATGGCCAGAACTGGGGCCAGGGCCAGAGCTGAGGCTACAGCCAGAGTTGGGGCCAGGGCCAGAGCTGAGGCCAGAGTTGGGGCCAGGGCCAGAGCTGAGGCCAGAGCTTGGACCAGGACTGGGGTTAGGGTCATTTGAATTAGATTTAGCAATATTTTATTGACATTGGGAAATCTAAAAATACACAAAAAATACAAGACTCTCTTGAAATTTATTGTTATTTGACTTCAATTAAAAAATTTTGACTGCAAATTAGGGGGAAATGCATTTATTTTGCATTAGAAATGGGATATTACTTTGGCCCCCTATGATAGGGCAGAAAATCCCTGTCCCTTGCATTTTTTATTGCATCTCCAGTTAAGATGCACGGGAGCGAAAAATTGTTTTAGAGGGATTGTGACTTCTTTATACAAGCTACATGTATTTAAATCTATCATGTAAAAAAAAATCCAAATCATAAGCAAATAAATTAATATTGTTTTATGTTAATGTAATATATTTTTGACGCATCAAATAATTACAAAAAAATATAAATTTTACGTTACAATAAAATACCAAATTAACTACCTGACAAACCATCAAAGAAGACCTTTGAAAAAGACTACCAACAATATGTCTCTCATAATTTAAGTGTGGATTGAAACGAAATTAATTAAAGAACTTGTCAAACGTCTTATCCCATTTTACTTAATTATTTGGTGGAATCTTATGTAATCTGTATTTCTTAAATGGCATGTTACTGCTACTACGAATTGGAGCGACACCAAGGTTTCCAGCTTAGCCCTTTCAATATCTATCAAGGTGTGTTGTTGCGGATGAGAGATGAAATATCGCCTCAGAAAAAGTTCAGCGAAGGATGTATCTGTACATAAAAGCATTTGTCATACACTAGATGAAGACTGAACATAAAACTGTCGTAAAATCAATCTGATGGATACATCAGCCACATAAAAAAGAAATGAGTGCTTATTTCAAGTGTTCGGTTAATACATCAAAATGCAACAAGATGAAATTGGTACACAAACCTACTCGAGGCTTGAAGATCTTTAAAATATCTAACCTTTAAATAAATGACTTGATGCACACATGCAGCAGTCTATATTTATAGAAACTCTGTGCATATTTCAGAATTACGATACTTCAGGCAATAATTTAATCATTAAACTCAGCATGGAAAAACAGATTAGGCGTAATAAATGATTTAGGATGACAAATCAAAAATTTTCTCCACTTTTCTTACAATTTAACTCAGCAGTATAGTTTAATCATTTTGTCTCTTTTATTAAGCCTAAAATTCTGAAGATTTTTACATTAAATGTAGCAGATATATGCAATTAAATGGTAATCGCTTGATCGCCTCTGATACTTGGGCTAAATGCATGTCATTCAGACTCAAAATGACATATTCATATAATATTACAAACTCTATTTCATAAGATACACTGTAAAGACACTCTTACAGAGACTGTTGTGTGTTGAATTAAAATTTAATTTTCACATAAACTTATATTTTTGCTTATTACTTGATAAGCTGAAAATAATTACACCAATTTAATAGAAAATGAATTAATAAAAACCCTGTAATTCATCATTCATCTGTATGAGTTTTATATATGGGACTCGCATAAAATCTCAGAAAGTAGGACTCTTTCTCATCCAGTGCTTAATTGGTGATCCAATTTTTAAAAACAATGCGATGAATCGTTGAATGAGATTTTTTAGCTTGAAAAAAAAATTATGACAGAAAAAAAACAATAAATAAAATTGTCTGAAATTTGAAACAAGATCATCTTTAAAGTATTATTGGTAATGAATTGCCATAACAAAAGTTAGTAACAGTAGTCAAAATATACAATTAAGGTGGAATATAAAACAACCTAAATGCTAACAAATAAAGCAGACAAACAATTTTTTCAATTTACACAGATTTTAAAAATTTTCCCAACTACCTAGACCAACTGACAGCAACATATTTCAAAAACTTTTAAATCTGGTTTCAGAATTACCCTCATTAGTCAAAAGTTAGTAGAAATACCAAAACTAAGGTAAGAATTGCAATTTTTTTCAAGAAATTTAAAAGCATGTGTAAAATGCATATTTCAAAATGCCATGTAAGTACATTTAAAGCATTCTGTCTTGCAGGTTGTGTTGTTCAGCCACAATGCAATTATTGCTATGACAAATAGCTTTGACTTATGAATTATGTGTAATTTAATACTTATAAATTTTGTGAAATTCCACATTTTTTTAAAAAGTGCATGTAAATGAGTCATCTTATCTTTTAGGCCTATTTCTGCTTTAATTTTTTCAATTCTATAGACCATAACCGACTGGTCCAAAATAACAGAAGAGTACATACCATTTTGATACTTAGCAGTGACAGGGTAACAGGAAATATTTATTTTCAAGCTGAATGCATTGGAGGCAAAAGAAGTAAGCCTCGTAATTCAGAGTTCAACATTAAAATTACTATCTAAAAAAAATCATTAAATTCTAATCATTAAATTCTATTCATTAATTTGTTTCTGTCATAAAATGTTACAGTTGTCTGAAAAAAAATATCATTCATTGCTCATTGCATTAGGCTTATTTTAAAACTGCATTTCAAATTTAAACGTGCAGGGCTAAATAAAAGAGCTATGGTGTTTCAGACACTATGTGACTTTCTTATACATGAGTGTACCGTAAATTGGGATATTTTGACCATTGTTTAATTTTGGCCAATTTGGTCACCCTATTAAAATGGCCAAAATTAAACCCTCCAAAATATTGTATGCAATGTTTCTACCGGCACTTTTTAAAAATGTTTTTTTGTTTTATAGATTAACAAACAAGTTTTTTTTTTTTTAAATAACACTGTGTGGACGTTAATCTTAATTAAGTACCATGTGATGCATCAATTCGAATTATTCTACCAGTACTATTCAATATTTTGATATTTCAAACACCTGGAATGTTCCTTAGGATAAGACCGATATCTGATGATAGGCCAAATTTAAATGTGATGTAAACATATATGATCAAAATTTAAACACCAAAAAAAAATCCCTTCATTTATGGCCAAAGTGGCCAAATTTTAGTGACGCCAAAATATCCCAATTTACGGTAAACAACGTAAAACCTATGCAGAAAAATGTTGAATTGTAGGCTATTTGGTTATCTTTATTGTTTAAGTCATCGACCCCTGAAATACCATGGACTTTTCTGTAAATCAATGACATAGACTGATCCAAATGTGTCTTTAAGGACACAACAGCCTGTGAGACAAACCTTTAAAAATTACATTGTAACTCTACATGATGTGTCCAGTGTTAAGAACAACTAGATCAATACATAAAACGCTAAAATGTTCGGACACACAAGTGGGAAAAGTATCTATATCAATTACGGTAACATGAAAGTGATTTGAAATGATGAATGACCAAAGAAGTATGTTGACCACAATTCACCTGTGATCGTGTCCCGTTAAAAAAGTCGACAAAACTTACACCATAAATCAAGTATTAACCTTGTTATGACTAGAAAGGTTCAAACTAAACAAGGCATTTGGTCGTTACTGCATTCAGAGTCCAGTGAGCAATTTGTATCATTAAAAACATTAACATGGCTATCTAGTCTTAAAAATTCTTGTCAGCTTTGAAGAAATGAGATTTAAGTTTTATAAAAGTGATGGTGAAATATCAAAGCAGAGGTGTGGATAGATTAAATAAATCAATTTTATATCTATCAGAAAGAGTTCAAAAACTATCTGCTGAACATTATTGATTTGAGGGATATGTTATCTATGAAATGATCTGTGATGTTACAGTTCCATGATTAACACCTGCATAAAGTGAGTGACAATTGTGAAGAAAATATCCCTTTTTTTTTAAACTCTTACATTACGTAAAAAAAATGGTGCTGCAATCATAGAAGCCGATACAAACTGCGAAATATTTACAACTGCAGGTGTGCCGCCAGGAGGCAGATAATTTATACATGACATATATATACAAATGTAAGTAAATTTCTTCAAAATCACTAAAATATGTAAATATATGTAGTTTTAAGTAGACTGTAGGCAAACTTCTTAATTTTATAATTTCCTGTCCTACTAATTTGAAATACCACTGACTAAAGGGTTATACAAAAGGCAATTTGATTATCAGATCCTATAGGGATGCTATCCACAATATGTGAAAATAAAATTGTTATAAAATTACCATCTTTTTCCCATTTTATTTTTGTTGATATAATGACAAAATGTGTAAAAATGAAAGAAAATAGGATGACACAAGTAACATACAATTAGTATATGTAAGATAGATACCGATAGAGAGAGAGAGAGAGAGAGATAAGGAGGGATGGAGGGACAGACAGACAGGTAAATGTAGATACCATGGATATTCAAAATGACATTTATCTATTCCAAAGGGAGGGACAGACATATGGACAGACAGATGGACAGACAGGCAGATAGATGTAGATACCATGGATATTCAAAATGATATTTATCTATTCCAAAGGGAGGGACAGACAGATGGAGAGACAAGTAGATAGATGTAGATACCATGGATATTCAAAATGATATTTATCTATTCCAAACTGTGTGTAAATGATAAGCTGTGATATCTGTTTATTCAATAATAAGTATTGAGATTAAGTGAAGATCGAAAATATCATAACCTTTAAATAATCTGTTCCTGGTGCACTCTGACCTAGCAGTTAGCAAAGAGTGAAGTTAATAAAAAGCTAATTTAGTCCAGTACGAAGTCTGTTTTACAAAACATAGGATGTGGCCAATAAACATATCCCAAATTCCAGTTCTTGAGTGTGGGAGCCCACCTCATTGGGCAATTACATTTATCAAATACTTGTTATATTTGTTTGAATGGTGTCATGTGCCACAATTTTTCAGTTGTATGGTGGCAGACAATTTTTAATGATGGTGGAGAGTTAGTTACAGTTGTTGTAATGTACCCTGGAAGAGATTAACAGCCTTCCGCAAGTAAACGAGCAAACTTTCCCACAAATTTAGCTTTGTTACATTGGGGCTCGAACTCGCACCGACTTAAGGAGGTAGACTTCATAATGTCATGCTCTAACCACCTGACCATGGAGGCCCACAAAATATTTTTTAATTTTTTTCCAGAGTATATAAATATTTAGAAACAAGTGTATTGGTTTATCTATTTTTAAAGGCTGTCTTTTACTGAATGTTGTGCTTACAGAGAGAATTTTATTTTCAATTGAACTTTTGTTTTTGCTTACTATACATGTATGATAACTTGAACATACATGTATATACATAGACTTAAAACAGTATAATTAATTTAAATAACTAATTAATTAACTGAAACAACTTAATTAATTCACTGTAAGCCTGTAATTGGACATATTTCTGTCTAAGTTTACTATGATTTAAAAACGAAACTCATGAAACACCTCGAACAGTGTACCTCTCCTTTTTACCTGTGATGCAAAACAGAAAAGAGAACACGTTAAAATAGAAAAACATACAGATAATAATATTAAATTTGGTGAAAGAGTAACCTTAAAGATGTAACAATTATCAGAATGATACATACATATAGAGGTATCATTGCCAGTATGAATATTCAGTGTTGACATTCAATGATTTTTTTGTGTGTGTGTATGTGTGTGTGTAATTAAACGAATGAAATTTTCAAAGTGTACAAAGTTAAAGATTACGTCTTTTAGGGAGGTGGGGGTGGTTCCATGAAAATGGATAAATGATATTTGAAAAGCACTGTTCCATAATTAATACTCTTATAATGGAGACTAATAAGTAATTAGTGATAACTAATAAGTAATTATTGATAACTAATTAGTAATTAGTGATAACTATGGCACTTTCAAATTATATTCTGGGCTCAAAGTCAACAAAATATTACTCAATATGCTAGATTCACTTTTAACTTTCCTATTTTGACTACACAGTAGTTTGTAAAATTTCAGCATGTGTCAAAATACGAAACATATTAATTTGATTTTCTATTGTTATAAAAAAAAAAATTTGGTTAAATTTACAAATGTATGACTTTCCAATAAAAAAAATATGAAAAATGCTTTTTCAGTATAGTTCTCAAAAACTGAAATTTCTGCATCCATTTTTTTCATTGCTTACAATTGTTTACAATTAATACGGACAAATGTACAGAGGCAGTATATATACTGTATGTTTTCTCTTAAAATAATAAATAGTTAGTTGACCTTAAGAACCAAGTAAAATTTGGTGATTTAAAAAAAAGATTATCAGTAGAAAACTAAAAACTAAAAGGAGGAAAAATGCACCATGTTAAAATCTACGCTCCAGGGCACTTGCGATACTTATGAAATTCATGGTAAACCAATCAACCTACCGAGAATGGCAATTACCACGCAGAAACGAAACACTGATAACAATAGGTCATTAACTTGTAATCATTGTTCCTGCAAATTATCAAACATGGGGGTATCCGCTTCAAGTTAAACAGCAATTATTTCCTTACATACATCATGGATGAAAAAAAAGCAATTTGGTATGTAATGAAATAGATTATTATGATAACAGAGCTTGGTTTGAAGTATCTGAGAATGTACAAAACTACTTATTTCTCATAATTTCCTTATTTTTAGATAATTCTAAAGAAACTAGTTATAAATGAGGTGATTCTTAAGTAACACATATTTCTGGTTAGTTTAATTAAGTCAGAGTTTGTTACCTAATAATACAGTTAAACAGTTTATCTATAAAAGCAACTCAAGTGAACAGGCTAAAGTAGCCTTTATAGACAGGTGGCCTTATAAAGAGGTTTATTCACT